>OU015499.1:93698461-94028461 GCA_907164885.2 Dolomedes plantarius | reverse complement strand
TTAATCCACACCTTGTAAAAGCAAACCCTTTCATTATTTTTTATTTATTTAGATTTTCATGCGATTGGAGTAGTAGACAGCCATCCAACATGTCATTTTGACGTCATAATACTAATAATGACGTCATAATGGAAAAAGTATATGAAAGTTAAAAAATATCCCGAATTATCTAACAATATTGCATTTAATCCACACCTTATGAAAGCAAACCCTTTCATTATATTTTATTTATTTAGTTTTTCATGCGATTGGAGTAGTAGACTGCCATCCAGTTTTTTACAGCTCACTACGTGATATGAATACTTGAGCTACTTGATTCATTCACATTCAAGTTTGCTTACTTTCAGAATTCATCGCAAAAGTAAACAGATTTTTAAAAACTGTTAAATATACAGCTAAAAGCATCCAATTTTTTTTAGTTCTGAACGTTTTATAGAAAAATAGGCTGAACAAACATGATTTGATGGAGAAGATATTAGTTTTTAGGTAAGAAAGAATTCTGATCCATATCGGAAATTGAAATTAAGCCTAACCGGCTGTTTGTTTACTGAGGGCTTCAATTGAAAGATGAGTACAGCCCGGAAGTGTTATACAGAGACAACGGCTATTATATATATAATAACTCACGACGACGGTTTTAACATCTGAAACTTTGCTTTACCGCAGACCGTTATGGAGGAACGTATTCCTACGTTAAAACGATAATCTAATTAGAGTAAACCGCAATGACAGAAGTGTAAAAATAAAGACGCAATATAGAGGTAGAAAGAAGTAACTTTACGGCTTTTAAGTGGAGAAAGTAAACTGAAGATGGTCAAACACAAAGAGAACAATATAGCTTGGTTAGGATATCTTCTTTTTCCCCTACATAGAAAGGATCAGTTGAAGGAAAGTATTTTTAAAGTGAATGAAGGAATGGACTTTTCGATTCACTACAAGAAAGTTGCTTAAACTAGTGGCAGAAATAACATGTCTATGTTCTATAAAATACCGTTAAATATTGAGTTATAATATAAGATTTTACCAAAAGACAATATAAAGCAAAATGTGAAATAATAATGTATAATTTGAGTAGATATGATTAATTTTTATAAGACAATTAATTAGTGTCAGGTTGACTTTAAGTGTGAATAACTACCAAATGTTATATCACAAATTACAAAATAGTTCCAACGACCAAGATAGAAATATCTAAATACAGGTGTTCCTAAGAGACGGTAGTTTTAAAATTTTTCGCAACCTCAACTTGAATTAATTAGTATAATTGTAATAAATTTTAATTATGTGAATTGAGATTGAAAACGTCAACATATAATTAATATTAAGTAAGCATTTAATGTTGTAAGGTTACAATGTTGAATATCGTAACCTGTTAACAACCATGTAAGATATCTGCCTACGTTGAAATGGCTGTTTTGGGGCAAAATTCGAAATTTATTTTATTGCTCTATTTCAAAGGCAAATCTTTTAGGATTCAAAAACTGCTTTGCTTGTATTCGCACGATCATTGAATGAAAGTTTATTTTAAAATAATAAACCAAAAACGATATCAAAAGACCGGAAGTAGCATCTCTCTAGAAAACCAATTTTTCAGTCAATTTTGTAAACCAGAAATCTAATAATATAAAAAGATTTCAATATATTGCAATGAAATTTTGCAGTACAGTCGAACCCCGTTATAAAGAACTTCAAGGGATCAAAGGTTTTATACGCTTTATTCAGTGGTTCGCTATATCCGGACCGTTAAGAAAAATGCTAGAGTTCTCAAAATGTGTAACTCATTAGTTGCAATATGTATTCAATAATGATGTATTAAAAAATGATAAAATATTTCAAAAATGATAATTAATGAATTAAATCGACTAAAATCGATTACATTAAACTGACACAATACTAATTAAATTTCGTATAATAGGAAAACGACAGGACCAAAATTTTCCTTCGTTATATCCGCGAGTTCGTTACATACCGGCTTCGCTAAAATGGGGGTTCAACTGTAGTGTTTTGCATATTAATGAGAATGTTTTGACCTGAAATCTAAACTATATGTGTTTATTTAATCATTCTACAGGTACCTGAACTTATAAAAAGGTAATTTTGTTTTAAAAAAATCAGTTTTTCCCCCTTATTTTGGTATATTTCAGGGATTTTGGAAATATTGTAAAACTTTTACTTCAGAACACAGGTAAGTGTCACAGTGGTCTCTATATATATAAAACAGTTCCGTAACTGACTGATTCACTGACATACAACACACAGACCAAACCGCTGGACCTAAAGGGCTGAAATTTTGCATGGCGATTCTTCGTATGGTGTACGGGTGCACTAAGAAAGATTTTTGAAAAATTCTACTTAGATTTATTTTAAATTAAATTTTTAAACTGTTTTAAACGTTTTTTAAGTTTACATTTAAAATAATAATGTGAGGGTTATAAAATTTATATCACGAGAAAGATAATAAAAATACTTTTAAAATGAAATCTTTTTCGAATCTTTGTCTCCATTTTCTGAATTTTGGTGAATTTTTAAATATTCATTTTTAGAATTTAATTTATGAAATGCTGATCACGTGATTTCTTTTTCTGGTACTTCAAATAAATTTATCGTCCCGTGCATAACAACGAAATAGACAAAAAATATTTTTTGCAGATGATTGGACATTATCCAGAAAAATATTACTATACAGTAAAAGATATGTTCCTCAAACTGTACTATATTCTTTACTATGTCCAATTAGATTTAATATGAATATTTTCTTCTACATTATTTTATCTTTAAAAATATCCCTTACGATTTATATATATATATATATATATATATATATATATATATATATATATATATATATATATATATTTATTTATTTATTTATTTACATCATTTGTATACATTGATCGTCGTATTTATTATAAATATATATATTTATTTTTTTTTTTTGGCATTAATGGCATACATTGACAGTTGTATTAAATTTGAATGTACTCCGTAGCCAAGTGCGGGTTTTCAGCTAGTACAGTATAAAGGAAATTAAAATATATAGCGTCGACTGGAGTGTAGGGTCTCTAGCCTAAGCACTAAATTGTACTAAAAATTTATAAAAATATTCCCTCTATTTTATAATGTTATGAAATTATTACCAAAATTTATATTTATTTTCCTGATTCTATTTTACATTTGAACTAAAAATATATGTATTTAATCAGTGCTGTACATTTTTGGAAAAAGAATGCAGATACCTTAAAAAATCTCAAAACAAAAACATATTTAAATTTTTAAATCAATTCGTGAACCCTTTATTTATAGTCCTTTTTCATTTTTAACGGCACTGGTCTTATTTGTTTCCCAATAAGCAGAAAAATCGTAAAATTCATTTTTTTCTTACACCTCTAAGCTAGGCCTATTCCCCTCTTTACTACAATTTAATCCAACACATTTTCGGAACGCTCAGGGACTAAGATAAATATGACGAGATCGGCGAAACGGAAAACATCACCTCAAGCTGTCTTAACTGTCAGAGTCAGGAGACCTGCCGGACAACGGACTTCATAAGGAATTCATGACCTAAGAGGAATATAATACCATGCTACGAATAACGGTTAACTCCGAATAACAGTGTAGAAACTGGACATGAAATCCTTTTCTTCAAGCAGGAATGTGTCTCAGGCTAGGAAATATTAGGGCTAGTTCTGACGGATTGAGAGAGAACATTTGATTTCATTAAGGTTGATGTGTATCCCATTGGATTCGCTCGCCTCAGCGTTAACCTATGGAGAAAATGTGTCGACTATTTACAGCTACATAAATGCTGATAATCTAATGGTATTTTCAGATAGCCTTATTTTTTTTGCAGATTGCAACATAATTCGTTTTATAAATTTCGTCTACCAAAGAATTACGGAGCGTTTAAAACACATTATACAAGATTTTCTCTCCGAATAATTTAATTTTTAGAATATTATTAGCATTTTTTTAAACAAAAAATGGCCCAATGTGTAAATTTTCTTTTAATATTATGGAGTTCAATTTTTAAAACAGACTTTTTAAATCCAACTCAGCAATCTTTGGACACAAATTTCTCCATAGGTTAACATTGAAGTGAGCTAATCGAATAGGGTTAGTACGCAGCAGCCTTAATACTTGTTTATGTCCTATTTAGCTCTACTGCAAATATTAGTTATCTATTTGTTATTACAGCAACATTGAAATCCGGATATTGTCAACAGTCACCATCTAAAAGTCAGTCATCACAAATCATTTAGTTCCCATATCATAATTTTTTCATTATAGGGTAAGTCTGCGAGATAACCTATTGTGTCAGTGGCTTTGATTCGCTGATAGAAATGGTCATGAGCTAACTGGAACTTTTCGTGACCTAGAACCTGGTACAATTTACTCCGGATACAGCATACTGCATGCTTCTCATTGCATGACAGGGATTTCAGACGTGAATGATACTGACGCAGCGCCCTAGATAGCCTAGTGGTAGCCCGTCGGGCTTCTGATGGAAGGTGCTCATCTCGATGCCCTTCGATCGCTTTTAAATAGCTTCATGTTTAGGCCCGATATGAGCACGTTCAATCCATCCTTCCATGAATGTCAGCGGGTGGGAGAAGGTACGAGTGTTGTGAACACTTTGTATGCTGTATAAAAGGGTGTATATGCCTTTCCAGTCCCTCTCCCCGCCCCTCTTTTCCGTTACGGGAATGTCTTTGTCGTGGGTGTGAGCCGGAAGTGCAGTCGCCACTGGTCGGGAACATCTGCTGCCGTCTTGGGGCATCAATAATCTTTCAGACGTCCCCCTCTGGTGGGTAGAGGTTTTGGGGGAAAGACCACTATCTTTGCTGGGTCAGCACTTCTGATCTTTATGTCCCAGTCACTAGGAGTAAGGAATTGGCCCACTTTTTCTTGGCAGGCTTTGTTTTGTTGGCGGTTTTCGGGAGGTACACATTTTCTGGCAACTCCTACTTAAGAAGGGCTGACACAACCGATATAAAGGAAGTCAATAGGGAGTTGTGAGTTTGAGATGTCCACTTCCTGACTGGCGACAGAAGTCAGTTCTCTGTTCGCGTACGTTCTAATAAAGAATTTTCAACGAATTCCACGTGGTATTTTGTGCTACCGGAGTCCTGTTGTACTGCAGCGCGGGTTGCTCTTCCTGCCAAACACATTATGGTAAAAACGCAACGTAAAAACGCTGGAGAGGAGGAATGTCCTCATAACACGCGTTCTCCAGATGTCACCCTTGAGAGTTTTTGTCCAAAATTGGGGTGACACCAGAGGGTAGTGTTAGTTCACCTTTACGGTGCCTCCATTGTAAGCATTCAACATCTCTCACGGATGATTGTTCTCGGGCAAATGTCCAAAGATAATGTGACTGTTGCGTTATCCCTTTTAAGGGAAACAACCTTCCCCGTTTGCACTTTGCAGATTTTTTTCCCGTTTTTTTTTAAACCAAAATAATCTAATTTTTTTAAAAAATAAAGGTTGCAAAATATTTTTACATTTTTAAGCTGATAACAGATGGCAGAACCAACCATTTTTCTGATCGTTTAACTGGAATACATTGAATGCAAGTGAAAAAAAGACTAGATTTAGGCGTTTGCACTGTGCAAACGGTGCCCCGCAAAGGGTTATTATAAAAAATGATACTGATGCTGTTGTCCGTAATGTGACTAGCCCCTCATTCAGGGATACGTTTGATAAGAGCTAGGAAAAGAGGACTTGGCACATGACTAACTCATACATGCAAGCACATTCACCATAAATTTCTCAAATTTGCTATAATATGAATATTTTACAGAGGATAAATGTGAATATTGTACAGAGGATGAATGGGAATATTGTACAGAGGATGAATGTGAATATTGTACAGAGGATGAATGTGAATATTGTACAGAGGATGAATATGAATATTGTACAGAGGATGTATGTGAATATTGTACAGAGGATGAATGTGAATATTGTACAGAGGATGAAAGTGAATATTGTACAGGGGATGAAAGTGAATATTGTACAGAGGATGAAAGTGAATATTGTACAGAGGATGACTGTGAATATTGTACAGAGGATGAATGTGAATATTGTACAGAGAATGAATGTGAATATTGTACAGAGAATGAATATGAATATTGTATGAATAACACATTACTTTAGTACCTCCTAAATTGCTGAGATGAGAAAGTGGTCTCACGTCTCCTCCCAACTGGGAGTGTAATATTCCTATAAAACATTCTCTTACGGTGATGGTGGACTTTAAATTACCAAAAATCGAACAAAAATAGGAGTTATTTTTGTGTATTAATATTTTAAATGTATGTAAATATTGGAATAAAATGCATTTAAAATATGTAGTGAAAAGTAAAATGAAAACTTGGGGACTTTAGAAAAGTAAGTATAAAAGGTAGGGGCAAAAACTTCTTTTTAAATGTTTCTTTCTCAAAATCATTAATTTACAAGATTTACAAGTGTTTGAAAGGCTCCTAGTGTCATAATTTTTGACGAAATTATTTTATAATAAAGGCTCATCTAATACACCAGAATAATGTTCAGTATCTATTTTAGGTTTCGACATCAGATTATGAAAGTTTAACATTTAAGTGTAGAAAAGTACAAAAAATTCACGAAAGTTCACAGCACAAGAGTAAAAACATTTCCTAAAAATTAACTGTTCAACGAAAGCAGAATGTAATATACAACTCTATTCAAATTGTATTTATAAGCAATATAAATGAAAGATTAAGGAGGCAAGTTAAAAATTAGATCGTAAGGATCATTTGAAAAATTTAATTTCAAATTTTATAGTATAAAAAAATTAAATATTTATAAATATTTTAAGGTTTTTAATATAGTTATAATCTATATATGCAAAACAGTTCCGTAACTGACTGACTGACATATAACGCACAGACCACACCGCTATACCTAAAGGGCTGAAATTTTGCATGGCGATTCTTCTTATAGTGTTGGGGTGCAATATGAGAGATTTTTGAAAAATTATTCTTAGATTTTTTAAAATTAAATGTTTAAGTTTTTTCGTAACATTCTTTAAAGTTTGCATTTACAATAATATTCCGAGGGTCATAAAATTTATATCACGAGAAAAATCATAAAAATTCTTTAAAAATTAAATCTTTTTCGAATCTTACCTCCCTTTTCTGATTTTTGGTGAATTTTTAAAGATTAATTTTTAAAATTTAATTTATTAAATGCTGATAATGTAGTTCCTTTTCTTTTTGTGATACTTTAAACTAATTTTCAGTCACGTGCATAACAACGATATAGACAAAAAACATTTTTTTTCTCTTGGTAATGTGGCAGACGATTGGACATTATCCAAAAAATATTATAATACAGTAAAAGAAATGTTCCTCAAACTGCACTATATTAACTGTACTATATTCTTTAGTATGTTCTATTAGATTAATTTGAATATTTCTTCTACATTATTTTGTCTATGAAAATATTCTTTACGATTTTATATATATATATATATATATTCGTCTTTTACATCAATTGCATTCATTGATCGTTGTATTTATTATAATTATATATATATATATATATATATATATATATATATGCATTAATTGCATAGATTGACCGTTGTATTTAATCTGAATGTACTCCGTACCGAAGTAGGGGTTTTCAGCTAGTTTTATGTATATATGCAAAATTTCATATCTCTGAAGTAAAAATTTCAAAAATTGCTTTGTAATGTCCACCATCCCTTTAATGAAATGCAAATGTGCGAAGCGTTTAAGATCACTTAGAATCTCGGAATGACCAAAGATAAATGCATCATTAACGCTGCATTAAGGACTCCGGTGTTCCTTTATATTCCCTGCAAACCCATTGTTTTCAGCTCTGTTCGTTGCTGCTCGTGTCTAATGACCCATTCGCAGAAAGCGTTGGGAATGAAACATACATAAGTGCTATTTGATGCAAGATAAATTTTGTTTCATTTTGGGAAAGGCTGTGCAATGAACGACGGGATTTAGTTGAAAACATACTATGAGTTACTGGGAGTACAAAGCCTTAAAGATGTTCAAAGCTGAGAATAAGAGATATATTTCCTTTACATGGATGTAGCGATGTTAAAATTTTAAATGTAAATTTAACGAAACAATGATAAATTCCCTTGAGTCTGGAATCAGTCATAAACTCGTTCATTTTCTGTAATATGTGTTGGTAGAAGAAATATATATATATATATATTTCTTCTACCAACTTCTAACATTATTTGAGTTAAGAAATTTAGTTTTGTAAGAATGCAAGAAAATGTTTGCAAGGGCACTAGAAAAGCTTTAGGTAAATATAAATATATATTGTAATGTTGTAAATATATATATATATATATATATATATATATATATATATATATATATATATATATATATAGCTATCATAAACAAATACAGAATGATATGGAATGTAGCGATGTCCAAAAATGGCCCGAGGGGGGTTGTGACCCTCGTCCCTGGTTGAACATGTTTTCTTCCTATAGCTAACACTCCCAGCTAGCCAGGACGTTGTGAGACCAAGTAGTGGTCGACCACAGATGGGACAGGAAAGATGAAATAGACAAAAAAAACCTAGCGCACACAACTACCAACAACATCACTAACCAAACTTTTGTACTCATCGTAAGTTAAATTAAGATAATCACATATTACCCTACGTACAATCCTATATATACGTATATCCCTATATAAACCTATATACGTAATACCTACGAACTTACGTATATACGTAAACCTATATACGTAATGTACCTATATAAACCTATATACGTTAACCTATATACCCCATATTATACGTACAAACCTATAGGTATATCCACTTTTCGACGTGTACTTAATAAAGCAAGACACTTGTGACATTTTTTCGATGTTATTGCTATATAAGTAATCATACAATTGGTTTATGATAATATATCGATAAATAGAGATGTGAAGAGTAGATTGCCAATTAATTAATTTGTTAACTTCAAAAGGGAAAGCATCCCGTTTATCGTAAAGTCTCGTCATAAATAACACCATTATCGTTATCGTAATAACGTCGTTATCATCCGTCGTCGTTATCATAAATAACACCATTCGGAAACTTTCCATGAATGGCGATTATCAATATTACCAGTATTTGGGGACCGAGGTAGCCTACCGGTAACACTCCAGCTTTCGGTATTGAGGGTGCTCGGAACGAATCCCGACAAGTGCCATTAAAATCATCTGTGTCTAGGCCTGATATGGGCACGTTAAATCCGTAGACCGGAAAGTCCTATGAGGTAACTGGGGGGGGGGGAGGTATATCAGCCCCAGATGTCACAACTGGGTGTGATCGGTCAAAATTGGAGTGGCACCTAGCTAACTCTGACTCCGACTCTTGTTTTGCTGTTAAACCGTTGGCGCACTACTCAGCCCTATATTGACCTGGTCTGGAACTTCCGGCCAGGAGACATTAGGAACAACTACAACAATAACCGGGTAGCGCAGTGGTTAAGTGGTTAAGGTGTCAGCCTGCCACGCCGGGGGCGCAGGTTTGATTTTCGCATAAGACTTTGCTGTATTCTGGGGAACCGGTCAGTCTTTCGCCTGCAAAAGGAATAAATAAGGTCTAGAGAGGGGAGCTGCAACCCATCGTCCATCGCTAGTGTCATCGTTTGTTAATAAAATTCTTCTGTGCTTGTGTGATTTGTGTGTTTCTATTTCCTTGTATTCATATGTTTACCGGACTGAGGTGTACTGTGGTCAGCCCCCAGGGAGATTAGCCCCACCAAAAGAAAACGGAATTCTTATTAATCGAAAAGAAATCTGAAAAAATATTTTAAATTCTAATGGGGCTGATTATCATAGTTAACTGTTTAGTTTATAAATACATAAGCATTTGCTCTCGAACATATGCATATTTACCAAACATGTACACTATATAACATACAAAACTAAAAACCTTTTATAATCTCCAAATTCTTTTCAATTTCCTTTAAAATTACTTGAGCGTAAGCAAACTAATTTCGTTTTCGTTTTAAAGAACAAAGGAATTGCGAGTGACCTAAAAACAATAGTAGGCAATTGATATACCGTCCCTTTTCCCAAGACTCATGAGCACCTAAAAATTCATAACAAGACCTGACATTCCTATGCCCAGATAATTGGGTCGGACAATAAATGCAAGTTGCACGGGTCATGTGACAGGACTTCATGAAGCTTATTTAAGCTCGGACATGCTTTGAAGAGCTGGTTTTTTGCTTGACTTTGTGGCCTCGTAAAAGTGCTGTAACCCTACTGCTAAAACAGAAATAAAACAATTCATTAGAAGACTGGAGTTTTTACTGGACAGCGACAGCCCGATACCAGAACTATTCACCTAACCACCTAGCTGCCCCAGCGCTCGACGTGTGCTTCACGGATGCCGACATAGCGAACCTTCAATGCCACGATTTATTTACCGGGAGCCACCAGTCTTGCAAAGTTCTCTGGCTGCGACTACAGTGATATGGCCGTGCCCTGAAACACCCCATCCATGGCATGTTCACACACACACACACACACACACACACACACACATACATATATATATATACATATATACACATATACATATATATATATATATGTATATATGTATACACAAACACACATATATATATGTGATAATATTACTAACTACATATAATCGCCCATTCTGAACTTTATCTCTGTTCTGGTAACCCCTCTTTCTTGTCTTTGGCGTAACTTCCTCGCCTTTCCACACACTAACTTCCTCCGCCAATTCTGGCAACCTCTCTGACCTAATTGTATTTTGGCGCTCTTACGAGGTAGACGCTGGACTGAATCGATGCGAATAAGATGTCATGTCGCTGTTCTCATGGGATAAACTTCAATTCTTCTTTATGATATTTGAATTGTATTATTTCGGTGTTACTTCATGAGATGACCCAATTTGGGTCATTTCATAATCATATATACACATATACATACATATATATACACACATATACATACATACATATATATACACACATATATACACAAATACATACATATATATACACACATATATACACAAATACATACATATATATACACACATATATACACAAATACATACATATATATACACACATATACACACATATATATACACATATACACATACATATATACACATATACATACATACATATATACACATATACATATACACACGCATATACACATACATACATATATACACATATACATATACACACACATATACACACACATACATATATGCACATATACATATACACACACACACATACATACATATATGCACATATACATATACACACACACACATACATACATATATGCACATATACATATACACACATACATACATATATGCACATATACATATACACACATACATACATATATGCACATATACATATACACACACACACACACATACATACATATATGCACATATACATATACACACACACACACACACATACATACATATTTGCACATATACATATACACACACACAAACTCATATATATATATATATATATATATATATATATATATATATATATATATATATTTGGAAACAAACACTACACATGCAAAAAGACAAGTTAACTTGCACAAACATTTATATAGTCGTAAATAGTTATAAGTCAACGCTATACATGCAAATATTTGGTTGATTGTTTATATACACAAGTTAAATCTGAAACACAATAGCAATTGCGTCGCGTACAAATAAACGTTTTATTTACATGTTATAATATATTCATATATATGCAGTTAAGTAAATTCAGACATGAATGTATAAAAGTCGTATATCTGCTACACATTTACATACATTAATTACACCTGCATATTACATATACATTATACCTGCATTAATTTATTCATCAGTTAAAATATTATAGCCTATATATCTCGAAAAAATGAAATATAAATGTCAATTAAAATATAAATGTCATTACTCATGTCAATTAAGTAAATTCAGATGTGAATGTATAAAAGTCGTATATCTGCTACACATTCACATACATTAATTACACCTGCATATTACACATTTATTATACCTGCATTAATATATTCATCAGTTAAAATATTATAGCCTATATATCTCGAAAAAATATTCCAGAAAAGTTCTCAAAAGGCCTCTTCATAGTTTTCATTTATAACTGTTAAAATTAAATAAATCTTCCCCCATTTTTCGAAGAATAAAAACAACATTTGGGGATCATTTAAATTCCAAACACAAAGACCAGCGGATGAAGACAAATGAACCAATAAACACTAGCGAAGAATTCATCAATTCCTTTACCCTAAAGCAAAGTTATTGTTTCGAACTTATTCATCTGTGTTCCCCCCTAATCCTTGCATTAGGGAAGCATTCGCAATGAAATGCATACAAACGTTATCGCTGACGAGGGATTACAGGCTTCCCCACCCCAGCTGCAAACAGTGTGATAAAATATTCATGTCCATTAGCAGACAAAAGGTTGCGTAATAAACAAGGATATAGAAATGGGGAAGATCGCGAATCAAGGCTGTTATTCAGACTTACATAGAGGAATGTCTCGTGTTTGAATAAAGTAAATTTAAGGTACGGTAGATAAATGAGTTCCTTCGAAATTCGGGAATTAAGGCTGATGTGTACTAACCCTATTGGATTCGCTCAGCTCAATGTTAAACTACAGAGAAAATCTCTAAGGATTGCCGACGTGGATTCAAAGATTTTCTTTAAAAAAATTGTACTCTGTAATAGAGGAAGAAATTTTACTCTTTGGGGCATAACTTTTTTTTAACACTAGAGAGACGGCCGCCGTCATTTTGACGGTTTCGGATATACTATTGAACGCTAATTCTGTATTTATGTCCCTAGGCTTCGGAAATTGTATGATTTTTTTATAATTTTACGCGAGATATGCACACACATTTACAAAATTATATTCGGGAGAAAAAATGTGTTGTACACTTACTAAGACTGAAAGCCGTCGATTTAACGGCAATATAGAAAACAGGCCGAAATCTTTAAAAAAGTACCGGAAAAATGTTAATTACATTTCGTCTCTTCCCCCTTTTGCAAATAACAGAAATATCGGCTCTTCGGAAATATTGGTGTTGAAAAATTAGGACTGCGGAAACCATGCATATATTTTTACGGATAAACCATACCAGCTTGTCAGCTCGGCCTACCTGCATAAAAATATATCTAAATATATACAAATTTATTATATATCGGTATCAAATAGTTCAAAATTTAAAGTATTTAACCTTAAAAAAATAAATATTTTATTAAAAATTAAATATTTAATTAAAAATATTAAATTAAATATTTAATTTTTAATATTAATTAAATATTTAAAAATTAAATATTTTCTTGATTTTATTTCCAACCGTCAAAATGACGGCGTTCAGTCTTTAACCCTTTGAGGGATGCCGTTTGCACAGTGCAAGCGCCTAAATCTAGTCTCTTTCTTCACTTGCATTCAATGTATTCCAGTTAAATGAGCAGAAAAATAGTTAGTACTGCCATCTGTTATTAGTTTAAGGAAGTAAAAACCTTTTGCAACCTTTAATTGGAAATGTTTTCAAGATTCTTTAGGTTAAAAAAAATCGGGAAAAAATCTGCACTGTGTAAAAGGTGGAGGTTCTTGCCCCTGAAAGGGTTAAGACAAAATTTCCTTCTTTCTAGTGTTAAAATGCAAATAACATTTTGAAATTTAAATTATTAAAGGAAAAAATCTGGTCTAGTGTTTCAAACGCGTCTAGATTCCTTTGTTGGACGAAATTTATAAAATGAATCCTCTTAAAAAGTGCATAAAAATGTTCAAGCTACCTGAAAATACCATTTTTATTGTACTATAAGCATTTATGTAGCTGTAAATAGTAGGCACATTTTATCCATAGGTTAACACTGAGGTTTGCGAATCCAGTAGGGTTAGTGGAGAACAGCTTTAATCTTTGAGATTAAAGATGACTTTATATTTTGAAACTGAGCAAGGGTTTTCGCATTTAGTTTCTATCACTAACTGCGATATCTAAATATATACAAATTTATTATATATTCGTATGAAATAGTTCAAAATTTGAAATATTTAACCTTAAAACAATTAACTATATGAAGGAGAAGAATGATTGTGGAATTGTTGAGGGAAATTTTTTTACTGATACATGCTGTATATTACACTAGTCATCAGTGAAAATGTAACAAGAACAAGGTGAGTTGTTCTGTACTAAATCGACCACGCTGATCATGAAAACGACCATGAAAATCCTCGATTAGCTCTAGTTTTCGATATATGAGGGGGGGGCGTATCAGTTAATGATAAGCATTTTCTTCATGCCTTCCCAATATTGCCTTCGAAATTCCGCGGATGGTAAAAAACATGACGTTATCAACTTTCAAAGACATGCTGGGTGTATTGTTGAGTGTAGTCTATTTATAGCCTAAGTAGGGAGGGGAATGGAGGGGCGAAGCGTGTGGTGGCAGATGACCTTCACGCGTTGAGGCGCAGTTTCAGTCCAGTTTCCGTACGTACCGGTTGCGTTCTTTGCATGTAAAGACATGATACAACAGTGCCATAATAGTTATTCATTTCAGTTTAAATTCGTGTGTGTGATTCAAAATGTCTCGCAAATGTGTAAACTCTGCTGATAATTTTTGCTATATTTGTGGACAGGTGACGTTAAAATCACAAAAGCGAACAATAACGCCAATGATTAAGAAGGCCTACAGCCTGTACTTTGGTTGTGGAATCGGAGACCAGGACAAGCCCTGGGCACCGCATATATGTTGCATTTCTTGTGTCGCAAGTCTTAGTTCCTGGTTAAAGCATAAAAGATCATCAATGGGCTTTGCTATCCCCATGATCTGGAGAGAGCCTTGAAACCACGTAAATGACTGTTATTTTTGTATGACAACTCCAGTCACACATGGTATTTCAAAGAAGAAAAGGTTAGCCTTGACATATCCTAACATACCTTCGGCTATGCGACCAGTGCATCACGGAGTCGGACTGCCTGTTCCAATCCCACCTGAGTCTTATACAGTAAGTGACGACAGCGGTTGTGATTCTGGTGCTATTTCCACACCTTCAAAACAGAGTACACCGAAAGATCCTGATTTCTGGAGCAACGAGGAGTCAACACAGCAACATAAAATCACACAATGTGAGTTGAATGATCTGGTAAGAGATCTACAATTACCTAAAGTTAAAGCCGAACTGTTGGCGTCTAGACTGCAGCAGTGGAATTGTCTTGAGCAGACGGTAAATGTGACTGCGTTCCGTGACCGTCATACTCCCTTCCTTCAGTTTTTCAATAGTGAAAATAATTTGGTATTTTGTAGTAACATAGAGGGTCTCATGGCAGCTATGAAAATTGACTACAAAATTGATGAATGGAGACTTTTTATCGATTCATCAAAGTTAAGTCTAAAAGCTGTCCTTCTGCATAATGCAAATTTGTTTCCTTCTGTTCCGATTGGTTACGCAGCTTACATGAAAGAAACGTATGAGAACATGAAGCAACTGTTATGCACAGTTGCTCTGAAAGTCATTGATCTGAAAGTCATTGCCATATTACTTGGTCTGCAACAAGGTTATACCAAATTCTGTTGCTTTTTGTGTTTATGGGACAGCCGTGCAAGGGCACATCACTACAGACAGAAGCATTGGCCTGTGCGTCAATCAGTTAAACCTGGAACACACAATGTTTTATATGAACCACTCGTCGAATCAAGAAAAATTATACTCCCTGCTCTTCATGTAAAACTGGGCCTTATGAAAAACTTCGTAAAAGCGATGGATAAGACAGGGGAAGCATTTTTGTATTTGTCTACAAAATTTCCACGTCTCAGTGAAGCCAAAATTAAAGAGGGGGTTTTCGTTGGTCCCCAGATACGCAAACTGCTTAAGGATGAACATTTCAATAATATTCTCAAAGGTGATGAGAAGTTTGCCTGGGATTCCTTTGTTCAAGTGTGCAAAAACTTCCTTGGAGAGCATAAGGCAGAAAACTATAAGGATCTTGTAGAAAATCTTCTGCAGTGCTACCATAGACTGGGGTGTAACATGTCTTTAAAGTTACACTTCCTACATTCACACTTGGACTTCTTCCCCGAAAACTGTGGGGCTTTTAGCGACGAACATGGCGAACGCTTCCACCAAGAAATTTCGGGCATGGAAGAAAGATACCAGGGAAAGTGGAGTCCATCAATGTTAGTAGATTACTGCTGGACGCTCATCAGGGAATCACCAGCAACAGAATACAAAAGACAGGCAAAGCGATTGCACCATCAGTGACCTTGAGGAGGTCACTGATGAGTGTGACCGAGGGAGACACACGAGGGAGAATTACAAGGTAAATACATGCATAGGCTTTTAAGGGAAAGTCTGAAAAGCTTCGATAACTAAAAAACGAGAGCTAAACTTGCATTTTCATTATCATTTCCGTGTTCAGCACCCTTGAAAACATAAAGATGAACTGTTTTCATCAATGTTACAGAAAAAAAGTTAAATTTTGTTGACTAGTGTTATTAAAGGAAAGAACTTTACTCCCTTTCCTGTTACTGAATCGCTTTATAAATTAAATAAGAATTACATATAGGGTGTACGGGCTAAAAGTATCCAAAAATTATGGCTTAATTTTACGTAACTACCTATTAGAATTTTTTAAAAATTATATGTATAAGAAGAAGAACTCACTAAGTTTTCATATCAATAGATTTCGATGTGTGCACCTTATGTAGCACGACAAAGTCTAAACGGTAATCCAGTTCTCTCTAAGTGTTTCGTAGCATATCAGGACTTATTAGTGTCTAAACAAAATATTTGTGTATAAGAGAAAAATTGAAACTGTGGATGAGTTGAAGAAGCGTATCTTTCAAGTAATTCGTCTAATAACTTTGAGAGTCTAACAACTTTGAGAGTCTATCAACTTGGAACTTTGAGAGTCTATCAACTTGGAACTTGGAGAGTCTAACAACTTGGAACTTGGAGAGTCTAACAACTTGGAACTTGGAGAGTCTAACAACTTGGAACTTGGAGAGTCTAACAACTTGGAACTTGGAGAGTCTAACAACTTGGAACTTGGAGAGTCTAACAACTTGGAACTTGGAGAGTCTAACAACTTGGAACTTGGAGAGTCTAACAACTTGGAACTTGGAGAGTCTAACAACTTGGAACTTGGAGAGTCTAACAACTTGGAACTTGGAGAGTCTAACAACTTGGAACTTGGAGAGTCTAACAAATTGGAACTTGGAGAGTCTAACAAATTGGAGAGTAATTCATGACTTGGAGAGAAATGATTACTGTTTAGACGTTTGTTGTGCTACAAAAGGTGCACACATCGAAATCTATTGATATTAAAATTTGGTGAGATGTTCTTTCTATTAAAAAAATAATTCTAATCGGCACTTCCGAAAAAATAAGCCATAACTTTTGCATACTTTTAGCCCGGACACGCTGTATAAGAATATCATATTAAAGGTTAAAAATATTTTTAATCATCACTAAAATAAAAATAACACATTATTAATCTTTCCATATATGAGTATACAATTGAGATGCTGCTTAAGACGTGAAATCATGATGTTAATAAGACATGTGAGAAGAAATATTGCATATTCGCTTCAAGCGAAGTACAAACGCTTTGTAGATAAATCAATTCATACCAGAATCTTGAATTAATCTTTGATATTAAAAATGAATATGTTTGGAAACTCGGCAAAAGTTTTCGGATTGAGTTTCTGTCACTATTTGAAGGAAAGAATGTTTATAGAATTGCTAATGGTAGCTACATCATTAAAGCATTGCACTGTGCATTAACATAAATT
Source organism: Dolomedes plantarius (assembly GCA_907164885.2). Lineage (NCBI taxonomy): Eukaryota > Metazoa > Arthropoda > Arachnida > Araneae > Dolomedidae > Dolomedes > Dolomedes plantarius. The sequence continues at coordinate 94,010,614 of OU015499.1, read as the reverse complement.
GTGTACAATATGTTTACTTTAATGAATCACTATCTAAATTGTATTTAGGAATCATACGATTAGAAATGTTTATAATCACCACTCTAACAAGATAGCACATCCCTTAATTGATCTTTTCCTATATGAGTAAAGAGATGCTGTTTAAGGCGTGGAATCATGAAATTAAGTCACGCTAGAAAGAATGTTTGTTTCAAGAGAAAGTATGATGAATTGGTAAATAACATCAATTGAGATTCAGGAATTATACATATTCTTTGAGATTCAAGGAGAAAGTGCGTTTGGAAATTGGGCAAAACTTTTCGGATCAAGTTTCGATTACTATATGAACGAAAGAATGATCATAGACGGGAAAGAAAGAATGAGCATGTTAATAGGAATTATATGATTGGAGCATTACATTATACAGTAACATAAATCGGGAATAAGATATTTATTTTAATAAATCACTTTATGACATAAATTTAAGAATCATTATATAAATGACTAGCGGCCCTTCCCGACTTTGTCCGGGTTGAACAAAATATTATACCAATAAATTTCCAGTTGATAGCCAATAAATCGTAAATCTTTTTTTTACCTTAATAATAACCGAAATAATAACTTAAATTAATTTTATGTTAGTTAATAATTAAAATAAATGTTTTTAAAGAAAAAGGCGTGCCGGAGAACGGCTAGGTTCGAACCGCTAGCGTCAGAACAGAAGCCCACCGCGATAGCACCACGATAAGGATCGTTGAAATCTTCGGAACAAAAAGGTGTAGAAGACAGTAGCGGAAACAATGGAGATTGTTAGTATTAAACCCCTAACTTTATTTCTACTGATTAGATATACATAATATATAGCCTATGTCCATCTGGAATAATGTACCTTTCAAACAGTGAAAGAATTTTTCAAATAGGTACAGTGGTTCTGAAGATTACCCTCCACGTAAAAAATCGCTCTCTCTTTATATATAAGTATAGATTATAAATGTTTTAATTTTAACTAGCTGTTTGTGCAGCGTTGCAAGGTTATTTTCGACATCTCGGTTTGTCTCCGTCATTTTGGAAATTTTATTTTTCACAATTTCTCACCTCCCCATGGCTATGGGAAAGGAACTAGCGCTTAAACGTCATCGGGTGTGTCACTATTCCTCTCAACGACCCGGAAAACTATGGATTCGACACTAATCTCTTTATTGTTTTAAATGTCATCCCCTTCTCACCCCACCCCTAGGGGGTGCATTAAACTTGGGTTTAAATGTCATCGGGACTGTCACTAATCAGCTTAGCGACCCCGAAAACTATGAATTCGAGACTACAATCGGTTATTTTGTACATTTTATTTTTTACCCCCTTCTCACGTCCCTTCGTGTCGAGCGAGAAAAAACTGGCACTTAAGCGACATCGGGAGTGTCACTATTCCTCTCAGCGACGCCGAAAACTATGGATTCGACACTAATCTCTTTATTAATTTAAATGTCACCCCTCCCCCCCCACCCCATCCCACTTCTAGGGGGTGCACTAATCTTCGGTTTAAATGTCATCGGGACTCTCATCAATCAGCTTAGCGACCCCGAAAACTATGAATTAGAGACTACTATCGGTTATTTTGGACATTTCATTTATTACCCCTTCTCACCCTCCTTCATGCCAATCGAGAATGAACTGGCACTTAAACGGCATCGGGAGCGTCACTATTCATCTGAGAGACCCCGAAAACTATGGAATTGACACTAATATTAGTCGTTTCTAATTATTTTTAGATGTCAACCCCTTTTTACTCCCACCCCTAAGGGTGCTAGGGGTGTTTTAAAGCCACAGTATTTTTTCCCAGATTGTAAATCATAAGTCTACCAAGTTTGGTTTAAATTGCTCTAGGTGTTCTAGAGTTATGTTGGAACACACATACATACATCCATTTATATCTGTGGCGTTATGGTAAATGTTGTTATGTCCTTTTTTTCATGTTTTCGGCAAATTAAAAAAGTATCATTTGTTGTGAATTATAAATTCGCTCAATTAAGTTTTTCAATCCAAATATTCTTTAGTTAGAGCTCATATTCAACCTCAAGCGTATGGCTGGTCTTCAATGAACATTTTCAATTAGGGACTAAAATATTAAATTAGGGACCAAGTATTACCTCTTTTATACATAACAGCATTTGCCAACACGAATAACTTAGTATTATTTCATAATTCCACATATCAGCTTTTGCCACATTGAAGAACCAATTTTAAGTGTGCCATATGAACTCAAAACATAAAATTGAATTTTTCAGACACATCATCATCTGTCATAACGCCACAGATATATAGACAGATTTAGAAACCAGTCACCACTTTAGCAAGATAACACATTAATTAATCAGTTCCAGTATGCGTATAAAATTGAGATGCTGTTTAAGACGTGAAATCATGACGTTCAAACATGCGAGCAGAAGTTTTGTCACCACTTTAGCAAGATAACACATTAATTAATCAGTTCCAGTATGAGTATAAAATTAAGATGCTGTTTAAGACGTGAAATCATGACGTTCAAACATGCGAGCAGAAGTTTTGCATATACCCTCCAAGTGATAATAAGTAGATAAATTAAGTCATACCAGAATCTGGAATTAAACATTGAGATTCAAAACGACTTTATGTTTTGAAACTGATCAAAAGTTTCCGGATTTAGTTTCTATCGCTATATGAAGGAGACAATGATTATAGAAGTGCTAGTGGGAATTATATTACTGAAACATTATACTATGCATTAGCATAAAACGAGGGTAAGATATTTACTTTAATGAATAATTATATTAATTATATTTAAAAATCAATATATTAATAATTAAAATGTTAATTATTTAGAAAAGAGTCATTACTACAACAAGATAACAGTGTATAATTAATTAGCTCCAATATGAAATACAAAAGTCTGTATTAACGTCCTTGTAAATTTTAGGATATTTATAGACATTTATATAGACTATTTTTAGAGAATATCTGTAGCGACAAATTTTAGAGACTATGCTAGAGACTAATTTTGGAAACTATATTTAGAGAGACTTTTATGAATATAAAACTGAGATGATGTTTAAGGTTTTCAGTCATAATGTTAAAAAGTCATGCGATAAGGAATGTTGTGCATTCGTTTAAAGTGAAAGCATGATGGCTTTGTAGTTAAATCAATTCTCTCGAGAATTAATCTTTATGATTTAACAAGAGTATGTTTGGTTGTCGGGCAAAAGTTTTTGATCATTCTCTTAATACAATATGAAGGAAAATATTTATTATAGAAGTGTTAATCGGAACTATATTATTGAAGCATTATATTGTATGTTTACATAAATGGAGAGTAAGATATTTACTATAAAAATTATACATAAGAATAATTATATTAGTGATTAAAAATGTTGTTAGTCATCCCCGCAACAAGATAACACATCACTTAACTAATATTTTCTTATACGACTATAAAAATGAAAAACTGTTCAAGACTGGAAATTATGATGTTAATAGATCATGCGAGGAGGAATGTTGTATATTCATTTAAAGTGAATGTACGACGGCATGTAGGTATATAAATTCCTCGAGATCCTAAAATTAATCTTTGAGACTCGAGGTGACTATTTTTGGAAATTATGCAAAAGTTTTCAGTTAAAATTTCTATATCATAGAAAGATTGATTGCAGAAATGATAGTGTGAATTACATTATGGAAACCTTATATATTTACATGAATAGCGGGTAAGATATTTATAGTGATGAATAACTATATCAATTATATATACACGGGTTATTACATTAATGATTAGAAATGTTAATAATTTAGAAAATAGTCATTCCTACAACAAGACATCATATTGTATAATATTATTAAAACCTTATATATTTAACCCATATTATTGACCCCCTATTATTGAAACGTTATATATTTGCATGAATAGGGATTAAAATATTTATATTTATGAATAGCTATAACAATTATACATACACGAATTATTACATTAATGATTAGAAATATTAATAATTTAGAAAATAGTCATTCCTACAACAAGACATCATATTGTATGATATTATTAAAACCTTATATATTTACATGAATGGGGGGTAAGAAATTTATATCGATGAATATATCAGTTATAGGTACACGAATTATTACATTAATGATTAGAAATGTCAATAATTTAGAAAATAGTCATTCCTACAAGAAGACATCATATTGTTTAATACTATTGAAACTATATCTATTTACTCCCTATTATTGACCCCCTATTATTGAAACCTTATATATTTCTATGAATAGGGGGTAAGATATTTATATCAATGAATAACTAATTCAATTAATATACACGAATTATTACATTAATGATTAGAAATGTTAATAATTTAGAAAATAGTCATTCCTACAACAAGACATGTTGTATAATAAATAATTTCTCCCCTGAGTATAAAAAAATTGAGTCTGCTTAAGTCTGGGAATTATGACTGCTAAATAGCCGTAAGTGAAGGAATTTTTCATACTAGTAAAAGCAAATGTAGAATAATATGGTAAATAAATTAATTAACAGGAATCTCCCCTATTTTTGTACAAAAAAACACTAAATGCAGCATTATTTAATTAAACATTTTTAAAAGGTAATGATTCTTGATAAAGAAATTATAGTGACGGGTTTTGTAAAATAAAATCGTTTGATATATTTCTCCAAATGTAAAAAATATTTATGAAAAGTAAAGACTATATGCCAAATGTAAAGTTTCGATGTTATAGTAAATGTAAAGAATATAAGCCTTTGCAAATTTGTATACAAAAGTCTAATATAATATGCATATACTTTTATATAATTCTATATATAAGCACATATAATTTTATATATAGGAAAACATTAAGAATTTTCGTTTCTATTTTTAATGAGGAAATATCAACTGAAAAAAAAATTCACCATTTTACCCTTTAAGCGCAAAAAAGTTGATTCAAAATAATAAGGAACAAAATTAATTCCCATACTTGATTATCAATAGCACGATTAAATACGAATTAATTGAGAGATCAAATTATTCCAGAATTAACTTTCAATTTAGTTCAGTATTCAAATTTGAGCTAAATCTTCAAGAACTACAGCTCTTTCGGGAAAGACGACCGTAACTGAATTGTAGGAATTGAAGTTTTGAAAATGCAGAAAGATAAGCTAAACTAATCTTTTGCTTCCTTGATTTATAATTTGGTGATATTCACACCTAAATTCACACCCATTATCTCTGCTGTGCATCTGGACTCTTTCAGTTAGCGTAAGCTTGCTAACGTCAATGGCTGCAGTGTAAGCGGACGGAATGTATTATTTTGACAATGACTTTGTTGTAAATCTAGCCCATAATGAACATACCTTACATATAGGAAAAAGCCTAGGATAGTACTTTCCTTATAACTATTTTGTGTTGTACTTTATATATATATATATATATATATATATATATATATATATATATATATATATATATATATATATATATATATATATATACACACGGTGTTTCAGCACAGCATTTACAAACTTTCCGGGAAGATAGAGTACACCTAGACAATGGGAAATCACATAGCAATACTATAGAAGCATTTTAAAATTTTCAAGTTTCGGGGTTGACCTGTATATAAATTCAAACTGTAATAACTCGGCCCCTAATTGTTGTAGAGAGATGCAGCTTGTACCAAAGGACTGTATTCTATGGCGTCTTTAGGAAAATGACCGTGACTCATTTGACCTTTAAAAATTAAAAAAGGAAATTCTGGACGATCTAATAGACGCCTGTGCTTTGTGTCGTCACTACCGCGGCAGGAAAGCGTTTACGACCAAGCATTCCTATGTGATTTCCCACCGTCTAGGTGTACACTATCTGTCCTAAAAGTCTGTAAACGCTGTGCTGAAACACCCTGCGTACATATATATATATATATACAGTGGAGTCTCGATCTATCGTTTTTCAAGGGACCGATTGAAATGAACTATAAATGCGGGAGAACGATAGATGCGGAAACATACAGCAATATGATCTTTGGGACTGGATAAAATGAACGACACATACGGAAAAACGATGGATCCGAAAACGATTGATTGAGATTCCACTGTGTGTATATATATATATATATATATATATATACATCGAAGAGCACTTCGGTTGCCAAGGCATAAAACGTAAAATGTCAAAAATGTACAAACATATATGTATTTTCTAATCTTAAACTTTCTCCTCTCTAGAATGAAATAGATTTCTCTAACGGCCACGGAAATGCGGAATTAATCCACTAGGGGAAAAAGTACAAAATTTAATCACTGAGCTCTCGGATCCAGGACCTTATTTCTCTGTATATTTCCCCATCCAATGAGTTTCTTCCGTTTCGTGAATCCGAAAAGTTTTTGTACCGTTACGTAAAGCTTCTTTAGAGGGCTTGTCTCAGGAAACGCAGTTTCTCCCCAGCGTCGTTTTGGTTCTGTTGGAATATATTAACAGAAGATGACCGTAAAGGGTTACGGGTGATTTAATCTATATATAAAAAAACAGCTCCGTGACTGGCTGACTGACTGACAGATAACGCACAGACCAAACCGCTGTACCTAAAGGGCTGAAATTTTGCATGGCGATTCTTCTTATAGTGTAGGGGTACGCTAATAAAGATTTTTGAAAAATTCTTCATAGAGTTTTAAATTTCAATTTTTAAGCTGTTTTGTAACATTTTTTAAGTTTGTATTTAAAAAAATAATTTGACGGTTATAAAATGTATTTCACGAAAAAGATCATAAAAATTTCTTCAAAATGAAATCGTTCTCGAATCGTTACCTCTATTCTCTAATTTTGGGGGAATTTTTAAAGATTAATTTTTAGAATTTAATTTATTAAATGCTGATCACGTGTTTTTTTTATACTACTTTAAATTAATTTTGCGTCACGTGCATAACAACGAAATAAATTGACAAAAAAATATTGAAATACGGTAACAGATAAAATTTAACCACTAGACTCATTGAGAAGGAAATTTTTGAAGAATTTTATTCAAATTAGTATGTTTTATGGATATTAAACATACAAATTAATTGCATACATTGACCATTGTATTTAATTTGAATATTTTCTTCTACATTTTTTTGTCTATAAACATATCGGTTACGATTTTTTTATGAATATATGTTTTTGGTTTTTATTGGCATTAATTGCATACATTGACCGTTGTATTTAATTTGAATGTTCTGCGTAGCGAAGCACGGGTATTCAGCTAGTTGTTTATGAAATCCGTAAAATATTTTCACTGCATATTTTAGCATATGAAACACCGACTAATAAATGCCTTTTCAAACTTTTAAAATCTTTTGGGTCCTAGTCTAAAAGTGGGGACTGGGAAAAAATTTTCTACTTGAGGTATACTTAGCGAAAAATCCAAGTTTTCTGCTGGTGATAAATTTGTCAAGTGATTTTTTTCAACACTATGACGTATTTAACAAGATTTTGCTTACAAATTGATCACAGCCCTGTTTTTACCATGTTTTTATTAAGTCGCTTTCTTTTTTTGTTTGTGTGTGTGTGTGTTTGCCCGGTACAAATCTTACAATTGATTTATATATATATATATATATATATATATATATATGATAATAATCACATTCGGAAAGATTAACACAAGGGAATTGATGCGCAGAACTTATGGGAGATGCAGTCTATCGGCAGGGACGGGAACGAAAAGTTGAACGCAAGTTAACTTCCATTTAACTTCATTTACTTTTAAGTTGATGGGATGATTCATCAAAAAATTTTAAAAAGCATTTATTAATACATAGAATTGTCAAGTTTATATGATTCAACAGAAAATTTAAAAACATGGTATATAAAAACTTCTTTTTATCTTGTAATTATTCATAAACTTAATTTAATATATAAGGTTTCTTTTAGAGACAATCCAAGCATTTTGAGAACAATCCAATATATTTTTCTTGGATTATAGAAAAAATATAATCTAAGAACAATATAAATAGACGATATAGTATAGAACAATAAGTTAGAAAGAAAAACATAATATACAGGGTGGTCATAAAAAAACTTTGCCGATATATGGACCTCTGCGAACGGCCTGTGATGGCCCCCATGTGGAAAATATGTAATCCAAATAAAATTTCCAATCTGAGCTGTCATCAGTGATTGGAGTCTTGCCTCTGTCATATGCAAATTTCGACCATGCGCCACGATCGTCTTTTTGTTGGGCGTTCGCAGAGCTGATTTTTGTGCGTGCACAACGCGTCCGTTTTTTGTGATACACGTACCGTTCCAACGCTTTTTTGGGTTTTAGCATGCACTGAGCATTTCGCGACGGGAAAAAGTGGGCGTTGCCGGTCGAAAATTTCGAGTTTCTGTATCTATAACCGTAACCGTGAGAGCCACTTTGTTACCGTTCACAGAATACCGAGTTCATACCTCTGAATAACTATATCCGAAATCTCATCTCGATCGGTTGAACGGAACAGCCTCTAAAGGTCGATATATCCGCAATTTTTTTTATGATCACCGGGTATAACAAGCCAAGATAATTTTCTAACAGTCCACCATATTTTTCTGTGAGCTTTTTATGAAGATTGATGCCAATTAAGCGAATTTTATATATATATATATATATATATATATATATATATATATATATATATATATATATATATATATATATATATATATCTGTATTTGCTGTGAAAAGGGTGTCAAGACTAAAATTGTAGTTTTGAGAAACACGGGATTAAAAACTAACATATTTGTGTTTTGTTTCACATATCCCAAATTTTCACTGATTAATAAAAAATATTCAGGAGTGGAATTGGACTTAACTTTCTGTACCCTTCAGTAGCCCTTGATTTTTCGAACATGCCTGCTTCGATAACTTAATTTTTCCCCTTTTTGACTTAACATCCCAAATTTTCACTGATGAATAAAAATATTTAGGATGGAATTGGACTTAGCTTTCTGTACCCGGCATTAGCCCATGAATTGTCAAACCTACCTGGTTCGATAAATCATTTTATCCCCTTTTTGACGTATCACCCCGAATTTTCTCTGATGAATAAAAATATTTAGGATGGAATTGGACTTAGCTTTCTGTACCCTGCAGTAGCCCTTGATTTTTCAAACATGTCTGGTTTGATAACTGATTTTAGCCCCTTTTTGACTAAACACCCTAAATTTTCACTGATGAATAAAAATATTTAGGCATGGAATTGGACTTAGCATTCCGTACCCTGCAGTAGCCCATGATTTTTCAAACATACCGGTTTGATAACTCAGTTTAGCCCCTTTTTGACTTACACCTCTAATTAAAATATTTGGGAATAAAAATATTTAGGAGGGAAATTTGACTTAGTTTTCTGTACCTTGCAGTAGCCCTTAAATTGCCTGGTTTGATACCTGATTTTAGCCCCTTTTTGGCTTAACACCCCAAATTTGCACTGATGAATAAAAATATTTAGGAATTGAATTAGACTTAGCTTTTTGTACCCTGCAGTAGCCTTTGATTTTTCAAGCATACCTGGTTCTATAACTCATTTTAGACCCTTTTTGACTTAACACCCCAAATTTTCACTGATGAATAAAAATATTTAGGGGCGGAATTGGACTTTGTTTTCTGTACCCTGGATTAGCACTTGATTTTTCAAACATGCCTGGTTCGATATCTCATTTTCGCCCATTTTGGACTTTTTTTACACCCTTTACACAGCAAACACGTTTGTGTTACATAATATCATTCGTTATGAAAAACAAAGGAATAAATGCAACCAGGTATGCAAGTTATTAGAGGAAAGGTCTTTATCTAGCAAACATGCTTCTGAAACTTTGTTCATTTTCCTGCAAGTCTATTTTGAAAGCACCACGGAGATGAAATATGCATGCAATCAGCGACAACACGCATTAACTGTCTCCTTCTATCTCGCCAAGCTACCCGAAATTTTAATCTTAGATCATGACAAATTCATGTGCTTCAGCCAGGAGCAGATATATCCCCCAAACACAATGCAGACACGTCTAGAAAGATGGCATAAACTAGATACGTCCATAATTAAAACACAAGCGCATACCGGAAGCATTAAATTTGGATTTAAACTGTCCATCTGAAAATTACTCGTTATGGTAATCCTTTGGATGTTTACCCCCTCATATTACTCTATTCATAAAAGGAAATTGTGAATTGTTTTGTATGCAAATATGGCGCGTTTATTTGTACATACTGTGACAGGCAAGTCCATGGAAAAAGTTTGAAAACTAATTATTATTTATGATGTTATAAGGCAATTGGGAATGACGTCATGGAGTGGCAAATATATGAGGCGGTGAAAGGCAAAGTGGTGCAAGTCACATTTTCGACTTTTTTCATTTGAGGGCAAAAATCTAATCACTATGTTCAATTTATAGAGGAATTGCAAACAATTATTATTTGTAATATTATAGTAATTATTATCATTTACAATTTGTTCAAGTTATGGTGGAATTTTTGGTAGTTTTTGCAGTAAAACGCTTTCGACTTACATCACTTGACTTACTGACTTACACCACTTTGCCTTTCACCACCTCATATAAGCGCCTAAAGTCTGCAGCTCAGCAACAGCTATTTGCATTTTAACTGGACAATAAGTGGTGCCTTTTGTTCATGTTTTTTTTGTCCGTTTCTGGATATCTAATGTTCGGCCCCCAAGGTGAAATTTTTGTGCAGTTGCTTCATAGTGTAACAGAAATATAACTAAGCTAAACCACGAAATAAAACTAACATTTAGAGTAAAATATACGTTAAGGCTGCTATGTACTAACCCCATTGGATTCGCTCACCTCAATGTTAACCTATGGAGAAAATTTGTCCACGGATTGCCGACTTGAATTCAAAGATTTTTTCTAAAAATTGTACTCTGACATAGAAAAAGAAATTCTACATTTGTGTACATTTTTCGCTTTTTAAAAAAAAAATGCAATTAATGTTTAAAATTTAAATTATTGGGGGAAAAATCTGGTATAGTGTGTTTTAAACGCTCATAAATTCCTTCGGTGGACGAAATTTATAAAATGAATCCTGTAGCGCTTTGCAGAAACGTTCAAGCTATCTGAAAATACCAATTTCATTTGATTATCAGCATTTATGTACCTGTAAATAGTTAACAAAAATATATTTTAAATAAAAAATTTGGGGGCAGCGCTTAACTCCCCTATAGAGAGAGAGCCATTACAATCCCTCAAAATGTCAATCCTAAGGGGGGCGAAATTCTCGAACTATTAACTGGACTCCTCCCACCGCAAGAGTCTGCAAGAGGAGGAAAAAGATAAATACTATTTTTTTTCTTAGTACATAGCAGACTTAAAACCTGCTCCCAGATTATACAATTATCTAATTATTAATACAGTAAAATCTCGTTTATCCGGATCTTCGGGTAAACCGGATCAGATTTGCATACATTATTTTTATTTAATATTCACATTAGATAATAGTTTTTAACTATAATATCAAGAACGTAACTACAAATACGCCAAATATTCGCTTTTTAGTTTGATTCACTGTACAGTTCCCGCATGGATTGTACAATAAATTATGGTAAGAAAATGTTTTTCGTTGAGTTTAAGAAAGCTTTACTAGACTTACCAATTCTTTGTTAAGAAAATGTGAAAAGTTATTTTTATATTTTTTAATGTCTTGTAAACAATATGTAATTGTATTACAAAAAAATTTTTTTATCATAATAAACGGTCTGCTTAGTTAAAGATTTTTTTTGCTTATCACCCATATTATCTGGAATTTCGATTGTCCGGATAAACGACGTTTTACTGTATAATACTAGATCTAAAAGATTTCACTTTGATTTTTGCTTACAAAAAAATCAAGTTCCATTAAAATTGAGAGCGAAGTATAACTGAATTATTGTTTTTTTAAAGCTGCAATTTTAATGTAAATATCACTGTGCGAGATTTTTTTATTTGCACTAATTTTTGGCGAATGCTCAATTCATCTATTGATTGTTTTTATACCACAAATTCCCCCCCCCCCAAAAAAAAAAAAAAAAAAACTAAGGAAAAATTCTTTTGATTGGCTTCGTTTTGAGATAGGAAGTCGATGTTTTATTCCAAAGGTCAATTCTAGCTATATATCTCATTTGCCACTTTAAAGTATGAGCCGACAAGCTACACAAAATTTTTACAGTTCTGTCCAAGCCTTAATCAAGAACAGAGTATACAGAGGCTGTTCGCACATTTTTTAGACGATTTTGGTAAGCGGTAATAAAAAATCGTTTGCTGCAAAAGAAATAATTGTAATTGTACTATGTTTTTAAAAGTCAAAATTATCGTCTGCGGCTTAAAAGTTTTGTTTTTATTCAAAATGGCGTTTTTAACAAAGCAGTGGTTCGAAGGCTACATTTATGCTCTTTCCGAAGAGAAATATGCTTACTCCGTTATCCAAAAACGATGTGAGAGTCATGGTTTTGTGATATCTAAAGCGTCGATAGGTAATATCGTCAACAAGAAAGGAAAAAATGTCAAATTGGAGCCTCAAGTGGGACAAAAATTCCAAACAATTATCCAAGGAAAAAACGGACATCTTCGACTATTGCAAAGGTACGTTGTTTAATGTTAAAAGAAAATCCCCCTAGTCAAAGGACAGTTGCAAAATCATTAAAATGCTCGGTGTGCACTGTAAACAAAATGATAAACGTTGATTTAAATCTTAAGAAAACGAAAAAACGCAGTGTGCATCGTCTTCTTCCAAATCATATCGCTGAACGCAGGACACGCTGCAGAATTCTACATGAGAAACACTTATCCAAAGAAAAATGGAAAACAATTGTCACAATAGATGAATCATGGGTGTATTTAAATGATTGCAACAAAAAAAAGAGCCATTTATTATCATAAAAGGGGAGAAAAAAATTTAAGTACATGGTTCAAAGAATCGAAAGAAAGTTTTTCTAAGGGATTCATGATTGTTGCTGGTTTTTCTTATAATGGCAAGTTAAAAATAAAGAGAGTGGAAAAAAATGTCAAGATTAACTCCAAATACTATCAGGAACATATTTTATCGCCAATTTTTCTGAATGAAATACCATCGCTTTACCCACAGTGCCATCAATCTGTGAGACTCCATCAGAACAAAGCTAGCAGTCACACATCAAAATCCACTGTAAATTTCCTAAAAGAAATGGAACAAAAAACTGGTATCAAGGCCATACCCTTCACTGATATCCCTACTAAATCTTCCGATGTATCACCTATGGACTTTTTTGTGCTTTCGGACTTTTAATATCTGCATTATCCAAACGTCGTCCCAAAACCCTTGCAGGACTCTGGAAAGCTGTTCAGGAGGAATGGGACAGAATACCTCTTCTGACACTTCAAAAGGAATTATTATCCTGGAAATTGCGGTGTCGAAAGATAGTTCAGAATAAGGGATGTCAAATAGAACATTCAAAACACAAGAATTTTATGTAATTTAGTTTTGTGAATACAATATACATCGTCTAAAAAATGTGTGAACAGCCTGTATACCTTTCCACCCTGATCATAAGCTCAACCACAAAATAAATTTAACAATTAGAGTCCAATATACGTTAAAACCTCCTCCCAGATTATACAACCATATACACTCATGGACAAAAAAATTAGCGCACCAAGAAGGAGTCGTCAAAATGAAACGAAATTTTACATACGTAATAACTACTTTGATATAAGTAAATGATAAGAAAATCAAAGAAAAGGGATAATTTATTTCAGAGAAAAAGGCAAAAGAACGGAGGAGTTAATACTCCGTTGGACCCCCTCTAGCGCGAATGCACGATGCGATACGATCGGGCATTGAGTCATACAAGTTTTGTGTGATGTCTTGAGACATTTCGTTCCATATTTGCTGTAACCTTGCCTCTAGTTCGTTCAAACTCGTGGGATACCCAACTCGTCATCCCAAATGATCCCAGATATGCTCGATTGGAGACAAATCTGGGGATCGGGCAGGCCAAGGAAGGGTAGTAACAGTGCGGAGACAATCTTGTGACACCCTTGCCGTATGAGGCCGAGCATTGTCTTTTTGAAAAATGGCTCCTGGGAGCCGTTGCATGAGTGGCAACACATGTGGTTGCAGGATTTCATGAACATACCGCTGGGCTGTCATGATGCCACGGAACAATACTAGGGTTGACCGTGTGTTGTAGGCAATGGCACCCCATACCATCACACCAGCTGTGGGAGCGATGTGTCGCTGTACAGCAAAGGCAGGATTGAAGCGTTAACCACGGGCTCTCCACACACGAACACGATTGTCATCACTGAGGAGATTGAATCTGGATTCGTCGCTAAAGACGACCTGGTTCCATTCCGGTGCAGTCCAGTTTCCTCGTGCGCGGCAAAACTCCAAACGGAGGCGTCGATGGGTGGGCGTCAAGGGCAGCACACGTAATGGGCGCCGCGATACCAACTGTCCTTGAGCCAGGCGCCTTCGTATGGTTCGAGAAGACACAGAGGCCCCTAGTGAAGGTGCTACCTGTGCCTGGATGGCGGCCGATGAAGCAGTTGGCTGTCCGCATGCATTTCTTACGATGTGGCGGTCTTCTTGACGACTGGTCTGTTGAGGGCGTCCTGAGCCTGGTCTTCGTGTACATGACATCTCACGGGTCCACTGGTCCCAACACCTCCTCACAACACAATCAGAGCGGCCAAATCGACGAGCTACTCGCCTAGCTGACCACCCAGCTTCCATCATCCCGACGATTCTCCCCCTCTCAAACTGCGACAACTGCTTATATTGTCTTCGAACACGGCGTAATGGCATGTCTCTCTCAGCTCTTCCTTTGTAAATGATTCAGCACACTCAAACAAGCTTTGGTTACCTGTTTTATACTCCACAGAGTACGATGTTCAACGCCCTCTACCGGCTATACGTAATGCGCAATCAAGCTGCATTTCTAATCATTTGCATATCTCCCCGACATGTACCTTCATTGCAAGTTTCCTTACGATCCCGCAATTATTTCTTGGTGCGCTAATTTTTTTCTCCATGAGTGTATTTAATAATATAATATTAAATCTAAAATATTTTTCTTTGATTTTTACTACATAATAAAGCAAATTCCATTAAAATTGAGAGCCAAGTTTAACTCAACTATTGGTTTTTTAAAGCTGTAGTTTTGATGTAAATATCATTGGCAAGTGTTTTTTATTTGCGATAATTTTTGGCGAATGCCCAATGCATCTACTGATAGTCTAAACCACAAATGTAAAAGCACCATACTATAGTCCGATGCTTTTAACTAAAAAAAAAACTAAAGAAAAAAAATTCTCTTTGATTTTTGCTACATAATAAAGAAAAATCAATTAAAATTGGGAGCCAAGTATAACTGAATTATTAGTTTTTTTAAAAGCTGCACTTTTGATGTAAATATCATTGGCGATTTTTTTTTTTTCAGTTTGCACTAATTTTTGTCAAATGCCAAATTCAACGATTGATAGTCTTTAAACAACAAAATTAAAAAGTTGCTAGATTTGGCGACAAATCTCCCACTAATTTTATTACAACAGTAACAGCAGCTAACAGAAATACAGCCACATTTAGTCGTATTTCCTAATTTTCTATTTTTTGAAATCATTTTATCATTTAGTTTAAACAACGTTTCTCCCATTTAACTTTCTACATGGTGTATTATACTTTAAGAAAAATTCCACTTTGATATCTCACAAATGTGCAACTCTAAAATGTAATATCTCTAAAATCTAATGTCGGCAATTCAAGATTTCGAAATTTATTTTTACTAGTTAGTACCCCTCAAAACATAACAGCTGGATAGTAATTGAATGCACTAATACACAAATTATCCTCAACACATCATTGCCAAATGTTGAAAATCATAATCATGCGCGGAAACAATTTAATGTGTTTAAGCGGCTACGAGCTTAGTGAGTATCTAAAGCCAGATTTAAAAATGTCACTGGGCATGCGCAGAAAACAACTTTTTTAATTGTAAATTATCGCTAGCTAAACAGCGCTAAATAAACAATTTCCATCAGATTCAATCTTATATTTCACAAACATAATTATCATAAAAATAAAAATGGCAGAGAGAGATCTAGAGAGATTCCTCGGATTAAACGTGTTTATTATTAAAACATGTCACTGAGCATGCGCAGAAATAGTGAGTTTGTAAAGCCAGATTTAAACAGGCCACTGGGCATGCGCAGAAATCAGTTTTCAATTGTAAATTATCGCATATTAATATAAATTGCTGTTACAAAAACCAAATTTGACAAATCTATAGATTACAATATTTCGTTTAAGACCAAAATGAAGTAAATTGATGCAGTAGTTTTCTCTCACGGACTGCCCAAAAAGTCGATACTGCAGTGATTTTTTTAAAGATTGTAAAACTTTTACTTCAGCACACCGGTAAGTGTCACAATAGTATATAATTTAAAGGAAATTAAAATATATTCAGTTCAATGTAGATTAAGGTCTCTGGCTTAAGCATTATATTGTACTCAATTTTATAAAAAATTACCTCTATTTTAAAATGCGACGGAATTTTATCAAAACTATATTTCTTTTCGAGATTTTATATCCTATTTGAACTAAAAATATATGTATTTAATCAGTACTGCATATTTTTAAAAAAATGTGCTCCAAGTTTTGACAGATATTTTTAGCACATCTTTCACCAATGTGTAGTGGGTGAATCAACAAGTTACGAAGAATCTAATATGATGCAAAAACTCTATAGAGCCCAGTGCCGAAAAGATAAGAAAAAAAAAGGATAGCATATTTCAGTGTATTCAAGAAATTCTTATTTTCTGAGTTCTATCTTTAGCTATTTATTTTTATTTTGCTTCACACACATCATCTGTCCTTTTTCCGTACTATTGCCACAGTTTGAATGACAGTATCAGATATAATCGATTACTTTATATAACGCTTTGGAAACTCTTATGAAAGACGTCAAATAGACGGCTATTGGAAACTGCCAGGCGTCACAGAGCACTCAGCATGGAGTCGAACTATTCTTTTCTTTTATAGATTATTAATAAGCAAAATTTATGGTGCATCATTACCTGCTAAATGCTTTTAAATTTCCACTTCCACTATACAAGTCATTAAACCCTGAATTAATTAAGTAAAGTACTTAAAAAAAGGTCCAACAGTACAATCGCCGAGTTCGCCACTGCTAGCTTCATTTTTCACATTTAATAGTAAAATAAATTGTCCTTTACTATTAAAGTACAGTTATAAATTATTCTTGAATTCGATTGTTATACAGTACAAATAATTTTTTGATATTGCAGTTCCGTGTAATACATGCATCACTGTCATTAATTCTAACTTCTATTATTCTTGGAAAGCTAAACATGGGAGTTAAATTATTTTTTAATTTTATCAATTATTAATAAGCAAAAATTATGGCGCAGAATCACACGACAGTGTTCTTAAAATTACATTTCTTCTAGACAAGCCATCAAACTATGGATTAAGTGAAGAACACGAAAAGCGACTATCACTACAAATTTAAACAAGTTCCCTACATTTCGTAAAATTTTTGTTGATTAATAATAAAACATTTTGTACTAAAAGATTAGAATATCTTAAATACAAATAATTTTTGGGGGTATTATGATTCTATGTAATACAGTATAGATTTTGTACATTTATAAATTCGCGTATTAATTTAATGAGTTTATGTTAAGAGAAACATAATTTTATCTAAAAGCGAAACAGTTTTAATATAGGAATACATTCCTCCATAACGGTACACCGGAAAGCAAAATTTCAGATGTCCTGCGTCGCGAGTTATAATTTTGGCAGCACGCCAAATCCATTATGTATCGCTTGGGCAAGCACTAAACAGTAAAACAGAAAAGTTTCAAAATGCGTCAAATTTTGACTTTCTGACTAACTAACTAACTCTCTTTCTCTCTCTCCCTCTCCCCCTCTAGAGAGAGAGAGAGATACATATATACATACAAAAGAGGTAAGCAACGATAAGTAATCCTACGTTAAAAACCCGTAGTAGTTTCGTTAGAAGAGACTACCTGAAATTTCTTTTATTTTCATTCCTATGTGTCCTGACCGGAAAAACTTTAAACAAAGTCCATAGACGGCAGAGGGCAGGGGAATGAGGCTCCAGTTTTCAATATTACCACAAGGGTCGAAATCCGACTTGTCCAGGTGCCACTATAATTTTTGCAGAGCACCCCTAGTGGAGACATCTTTGGGTATCGTACCTTCTCCTGACCTCTCTGACCTCCTTAAAAACTTTCCGGTCAACAGATATTACGTGCGAGATCAGACACGAAAGTATTTAATGTTGTTCGTCAGGATTTGAACGGAGCAACCCCCCAAATCCTATTCACAACGCGCTACCTCTAGGCTACCTTGGGCCCAAAAGATTCGAGCAGAAGTACTGTGTGAATGATTATATGTATTTTGATAGCATTCTATTTACACTAATTTTACACCAATAAATACAGTGGGAGGTTAATTATGATCATTTTATTTTATTTAGTTTTTCAACAGTTACCAGAAGAAAAAAAATTATTTTGTAAATATAGGCAAAAGAGGTAAATATCTCAAAAGAGGAAATTCCCTCAAAATGACTATCATTAAATTCATTCCACCCCGAAAAAAAAGTTTATAATGGGTCTTATAAGAATAAACTTCTTTCGAGAAATTCATTTCAGCGAGCTTTCTAAGGCTTTTTTATAAACTGCATGTGTGGTTATTTTGAATTTTTTCGAAAGGAAGTAATAAAGGCTCTGGATGCCTTAAACTTTAAATTAAATGGAATATTTTTCCATAATTCCATGTAAATTCTCTATTTATTTTCTCCAATTCATTAACAAAATAATTTATACATATTATTTTCAATAATTTAGTAATTATATCGTCATATTTAAAATAATTTTAATGGAAAAAGTTTTAAGCACAATTATGTATTTGAATATTTGGATTCCGTGTTGGGAAAATACCGCATTTATTAATTTAAGAATTGCATTTTACGTGTTTATGCTAATGGGAAAAATTTATGCGAAAATAAGTGTTTGGGATTAGGACCTTGCTATTAAAACTCTAGAATATATTTTATATAAATGTTCGGCACCAGAATTATTTTTTAACTTACTTAGTTATTAACGTAAATTTCAAATAGTTTTATTCAGTTCAAAACTTTCTATTCTAAAATCAAGCCAGATTACTTGAAGGCAGTTAGGTAACCCACTATTAGTAAAGTTTACTGAGAATTTAATCTAATTACCATATTTCACCGAAATAAAGTTTTATTTTGAACTTTCTTAGATCAACGTAAATTTCAAATTGTTTTATTCTGATGAAAGGATTATAATGCAGGATTATACTAGATTACTTTAGAGCACTATTTCTGAAGGTAATTGAGAATTCAATCTAATTTCCATTTTTCACGGAAAAGAAAAAATTTTTTTAGATTATTTAATCGAAAATTTCAATCCAATCGTGTCATTCATAATTCAAGAATCGGCTTTGACATTTTCTAATAATTACAAGCAGTAACCTCTTTTTGCTTACGAAAGGTCACTTTTAATAATTACACTTTTGGTTGGCTGCCATCTTTCAAAATTACTTAAACGTTTTCCTTTTATCCCTTAGCTTAAAACCTCGTGAAAAATATAACAGCGTTAGTTTCTTCAGAAAAATTTAAGAAAGAAATTTTGTGTGGTTATTTAAATGAATATAAATATTTTTTAAAAAGGTAATTTTCCGCTACAGTATTTTTTTCAAAAGCAAAATAGTTAGGCCATCGCACAGATGCAAAATAGTTAAGCATCTGTCTTCCAGATGACATAAAAGGAATTTTAAAAGGTGACACGGTACCCTTTGAAATTTTTTTTTGATTTTAAGTATTTCAATAAACCTTGTAATTGGAATGTATTTTAGCAGTCAATTTTAAACATATTCAGAAAAATAAAATTTATTTTAACAGTAAATTTAATTAAAAGTAATTTTTTTAATTTTTTTTAATTTAAAAAAATCCTTATATATTTCTAAATATTAATATTTTTGCTCCAATTTTTTTAGAAAAATGTATCAAACTTTGCTATATAAAACTGAGCATGGATTTTTAGATACCTTTAAAATTAGATTTTATATAATTTTTTTTCTATCATTTGCAGTGAAAATCGATGAAATATGACAGCTTGTTGTATATTTTTGAATATAAATAAAGAAATAAGCATGTTATTACATAATTTACATACACAGTTTTATTCCATACATAATAAGAAACCTGTATAAAAAGTTTAATACTTGTGTCTTAAATGCAATAAAAGCTATAACATTTTTACTGCATGATTGTCAAGAAAAAACAAACATGGAGAAAAAGCCATTTTAAGTTTTCATTTGTTAAAAAAAAGTCCCTTTTAATGTAATGATATACACATTTTATGGGTATTTATAATAATCATATACAATCATATACAATAAAGAATATATATAAAATTTTTACCCATTTTTATCTAAACTTAATGATGGATAGACTATAAAATTTGATTAAATAGCATTTATTCTTGCCCTTTTTATTGATTTTTCGCCAAATATATAAAAACAGATAAACCTTTTAAACGGACATTTGCCCTAAATTAGAACAAATTTTGAAAAAAAAATATTTCAGGTAGTCTCTTCTAAAGAAACTACCACGGGTTATTAACGTAGGATTACTTATCATTGCTTACCTCTTTTGTATGTATATATGTATGTATCTATATATATGCACGTATGTATATATATGTCAAAATTTTGACACATTTGGGTACTTTTCTGTTTAACATTTTACTGTTTGCCCAAGCGATACAGACTGGGTTTGGCCCGCTTGCAAAAATTATAACTCGCGACGCAGGACATCTGAAATTTTGCTTTCCGGAGAACCGTTATGGAGGAATGCAATCCTACATTAAAATTTGCTAATTTAAACATTTTTACCTCGGTGACTCGTGACAAAAATTAAAGATAATTTTGAAACTTTATTTCTACTCATTACAGGGTTACCATTTTTTTTTTTACAAAAATGGCGGCAGAGTATGCCTTTTTCGCTTTTCTGATTAACAGGCAAACAAACTTAAAATTTCAATATTAAATTTCAATATTAATTACTATTAATATTAAATAAACAGTAGTAACATTACTCGTTCAGCTTTACATAAAGTTCCAAACATGACTCACATTTTAAAATTAAAATGAAATTAAAAGTTTAACATAGGCGTAATATGCCTTTAGATCGTATTTATTAAGACGTTAGAACGGCATCTTGCCTTCACATTTATTTCCCCTGCATATTTTTCTCTTAATATTTGACGGAACACATTTTCATTGAGGAATTTTCCTTTCTCGTGCCAGACATTTCTAGGAATTCTTTAAATTCCAAATTTCACACCCAGTCGACACTAAAGACCACTCCTTACATTTCATAACAAAAGCACGATTTCGCACTGAAAAATTTAACCTTTTTCTCCCAGCTGGGAAAAATGCACGAAAAGGAATTTTAAGTTGAAGTTAGCTATGCATGTCTGATTTTTTTAAAAGTATTTTTAATTGAAGCGTGACGGGAATTTGAAAATTTACGTGTTACTCTGAAAAAACGGTGGTCTCTATGTGTAAACAGGCTGTAAAACGTATTTTAATGAAAAAAATTAGTAAGCGAAGTAAATTTAAAAAGTATTTAATGAAGTAATTTATTATCCTCCATAAAATGAAGTAAAACAGAAGCGAACACTACATTTATTATCACTAACCTCCTATAAAAATGGTGATGCCAGACTTAGCGAGGTATGTGTCAGTTGGATGTGATTAAAAAAAATCTATACTTGAACAATGATGCTCTACCGTTTTACTTTTAATCTAGCATCTTTAAAATGAACACAGTTTTTATATAACAGGAAAAATAAAAAAATAACAAAGGAAACCATCCCTAAACTTTAATTAAATTAAGGTTTTAGGGAAGCGAAGAACAGAATGCAGACTATAAAAGTGTCAAAAGTGAAAAGATGTTTCAAAAATTGTCTAGACAGAAACACTAATAAAATAATATTAATCTACCATTTATGTGCTAGAATAGAAAAATATCCTTATGTACAACAATGTTTTATTTTCTTTCAATGTCTTTATAAACAACTTTTAAACGATAAATGTTGTATGCATGGTGAAAAAATTGTTTTGAGCCTAGATATTTAAACAATGTTTTCATTCCGTATAGACCTAGAAGGTATCTGTTACTTCGAAGTGATTAAGAAATATATGCTTGAACAGTACTGCTCTATATTTTTACTTTTAATCTAGTACTTTTAAAATGTATAAAGTTTTTATATAACATGAAAAATAAACAATAACAAAGGACACTATCCCTATACCCTAATTAAATAAAAGTGTTATGGAAGCAAAAAAACAAAATACAGACTATAGAAGTGTCGAAAGTGCAAAAAATGTTTTAAAAATTGTCTAGACAGAAACACTAATAAAATAATATTAACCTACCTTTATGTACTAGAATAGAAAAATATCCTTATGTACTACGACCAGATTTAATTTTTGTTTTCCAGTGTCTTCATAAACAACTTCTAAACGATAAATTGTTACATACACGGCGAAAAATATTGTTTTGAGACACAATATTTTTCGCCGTCATTGTTACACATCTCTACATCATTGTTTCATTGTTACACATCTCTACATCATTGTTTCATTGTTACACATCTAAACAAATGTTTTCATTCTGTATGCTACAAGTTAAGAGACATAGGCTGTGACACTCTAAATTATCTTTACAGTGTTGTTCAACCCAAAAAATGAAACTGAACTGTCAGCTTATAATTTAAGCTCGATTTTAGCGTTTGGACAAATACAGGGTCATCGAAACAGGTTGGACACATTTCTAAAGCTCATAATTCTAAAATAAATTGAGCAAAAGCAATAATATTCTTTTCAAAGAACTTGGCAAGTGTCCAAGACTTCTAAATGTATCTGGTACGCTACCGTGACGTTGAACGTTGAGCAGAAGCGATGCGAGGTGGAAGAGGTCTTTGTTCGGCTCTCCGTCAATGCAATGGCGACCATTCAGTAGGAAGCTCAAGCGGTGGTTGTTTGCGATAAACTCGACGGTAATTTCGCTGAACTGTTTTAAGAGATTTGTAGTCCTCTAACGACCACACACATTGAGCTTTCCCCTGAACGGTCGCCATTGCAATGACGTAAATCCGAAAGAAGACCTCTTGGTACAGATGTGTTATACGCATCTCCCTGCCAAGTTTGGCGATTTTGTGTTCGGCGTGGTAACCATGCGATTTTGACGAGATTGTTATTTTGTGGCAACCCAATTTGAATGGCTAGTCGTGTGCGTTTGTTTACTTGATATAATATGGCGGCCATGTTGTTGCGAAATATTAATGACGTATTTTGGATAGTATTAGATGTAGATTTTTGAGAGAGATATGCGTACTGTTGGGGTTGTCAGGGATATAAAGTGGGAGGCTAAATGAGGTTTTTTGCGGTTTATTTGAAATTAAATGTTAATTTAAACTGTTAATTTAGATGTGGTTTTATGGATTTACATGTTTGTTGTGTTATGCGTTTCTACGTTTGAGTTCTTGAAAACGTTGTGGTTGATTTAAAATGCGGCGGGGTACAGATGTAGTATACGCAACAAAAATTCATTATTAATTCATCATTAAAAATTCTCATTTTTAAGGTTTTATTTTTTGTATTTATGTGTTTTTAAGATCCCGTGTGTGCCTACGAGTTTAATAAAGCCAGCAGTAAGTTTGTTTTTCAATTTATTACGTTTACTACATCTGTTCCATATTTTGTTTACATTTCGAACTTTAAGCCTAACATGTCTGCGGAAACCCCCTTGGCGACAAGTTGGCTCAAAAACTTTTGGCGCCAACTTGACGCCAAGGGAGGTGCGTCTAAAACATCTGTTCCGACCTCTTCCACCTCGCATCGCTTCTGCGCAACGTTCAACGTCACGGTTGCGTACCAGTTACATTTAGAAATCTTGGGACACTTGCCAAGTTGTTTGAAAAGAATATTATTACGTTTGCTCAATTTATTTTACAATTATGAGCTTTCGAAATGTGTCCAAACTTTTTCGATGACCCTGTATTTTGGTTTTTGGGACTTGCTCTGTAAAGTGAGTTGTTCCAGTGGCTTCGCATTAAACAGTCTTATTAAAATTTGTCTCTTTAATTACACTCTTAGACAAAAACGACGCACCAAGAAGGGGTAATGCAAATTGGACACAAATTGATATGCATACAGATTTCGACGGCAAATGCAATAAGTTTGGAGGCCAATGACTGAACATGTAACGCTGCAGCGCATCTTAATTGCTCAACTGGCAGGATATTAAAGACGAGAAATTTCGATTCCAGGTCACAAAATCTTTTCGAATTTCATTCTGTGTATCCATATAGACAGTGCCTCACATACAGGCGCGCGAACAATATGCGCAGATGTCAGCATTTGAGAAACTACGTGTAGATGGGCTCAAAGATGCTGCTTGGTCTAATCAGCGAATCGCTCGACATTTGGATAGGATCGATGCCACTATTAGACGATGTTGGCAGGAATGGGCGAACCATGGCCGGACACAGCGTCAAGAAAGGAAGCGGTCGGCCTAGAGAAACGACAGAACGTGAGGACCGAGCAATCGTCAGAGCGGCACTCACAGCACCAGATTCATCATTATCATCGATCGAATGTGCAATTGGTGAATCAGTGACCGAAAGGACCATTCATAGGCGGCTCAGAGAAAGGGGGCTGAGCTCATGGAGCCCCTTGCACCGACTAAAATTGACCTATGTACACCGACAGGCCCGTTTGCAGTGGTGTCGGACGCATTCAACCTGGAATGGGACTGACTGGAGTAGAATTGTTTTCAGTGATGATACCCGCATCGAATTGAGCCCCGATGACCAGCGAATACGTGTCTAGAGACAC
This sequence comes from Dolomedes plantarius, assembly GCA_907164885.2. NCBI lineage: Eukaryota > Metazoa > Arthropoda > Arachnida > Araneae > Dolomedidae > Dolomedes > Dolomedes plantarius. The sequence goes on along the minus strand of OU015499.1, from coordinate 93,985,660 downwards.
CCCGGACAGCGGTGTGATACCAACCTGACTGTCTTCAACTATACGGGCCGACAACCAGGAGTGATTGTCTAGGGTGCCATTTCATTTCATAGCAGGACCCCTTTGGTTGTCATCATCCTTACATTACAGCACAGCGGTACGTCGACGAAATTCTACGCCCCGTTGTGTTGCCCTTCATATCATGCCATCCTGGGTCTACATTTTGGCAAGATAATTCCCATTAGCACACGGCGAGAGTTTCTACTTCTTGTATTCGTGCTTGCCCAATGCTACCTTGTCCATCAAGGTCGGCGGATCTTTCCCCCATTGAGCACATTTGCAGCATTATGGGCAGGGTCCTCTAACCAGCTCGGGATTTTGATGATCTAACGCGCTAATTGGACAGAATTTGGCCCGATATCCCGCAGGAGGACATCCGCAACCTCTACCAATCAATGCCAAGCCGAATACAGGCTTACATAAGAGCCAGAGGTGGACCAACGCATTATTGACTTTTTCAATTTGTGAAGCTCTTTCACTTGAATAAATCATTCCATTTTTCTCAGATTGTAATCATTTATTTTTCTGTACTTGCACATCACATCTACCGATTTTCGTTCCATTCGGATAACTCCTTCTTGGTTCGTCGTTTTTTTTTTTGTCTGTCAACGCCTTACTCACAAATTACGTTCACTTGCATCGGAATCACCTGGCAACTCTCGTATTTTAGTGTCAATAGAGTGCATTTCAATGAGTGCAACTGAGTAAAAACTGAAATATCGCCAAATAGCAGAAAATCAGAAATACAGACTCAAAAATTACTGTAATTCGCAAAGGCCTCAACCTACTCACACAAAAAGTATATTAGCCTGTATCCATTAATTTCAAGGATGCCGTTTTTCACAATAATGACCCTACTCTGCGCCGTTTTTTCTGTATCAAATTACAGACAAAACTGAGAGTTTTTGTAACATAAATAAAAAAAAATACTACGCATTCAGCAAAGTAAATGTTTTCCTCACTTTAAATGCATTCTTCATTAATTCTTACTTTAATAATAGTGTCGTTCAAACTGCATTCGCGGCAGTTTTGTGGAAAAACACCACATCCCAGTAAAAGGAATCAATGACTGTCTCACTCCAGCAAGTACTCTCATTTTCTGCGTGCGAGAGAAAGCTGTCAGGTAAGAGATACGGCAGCGTAATTAATGGCAGCGGTTGTATGCTCCAGAATGAAAAATTGGATGTTCAGCGTTAATGGCATGAAAACATAATGAAAATTATTGGATAAACATTCCCCTATTTGTTGCAAAATACTTATTCTAGCGTTTTGTAAAAATTGTGGAATGTGGCAATCAAACGCAGGAAATATATATGTTTACACGGATTGTATTGTATTATATTACATTATATAACGTATGTATGTTTAATATATATATTATAATACATAACATAGCATAGCATAACATATGTATACGCACGTACACACATGTCTATAAAACAGTTCCGTAACTCACTGACTCACTGACATACAACGCACAGACCAAACCGCTGGACTTAAAGGGCTCAAATTTTGCATGGCGATTCTTCTTATGTTGTAGGGGTGCACTATGAAATATTTTTGAAAAATTCTTCTTAGATTTATTTTAATTAAATTTTTAAGCTGTTTTTGTAACTTTTATTAAGTTTGCATTTAAAATAATAATTTAGAGGTTATAAAATTAATATCAAGAGAAAGATCATTAAAATTCCTTTAAAATGAAATCTTTATCGAATCTTTACCTCGATTTTCGGATTTTTGGTGTATTTTTAAAGATTAATTTTTAAGATTTAATTTATTAAATGCTGATCACGTGATTTCTTTTTTAGATACTTTAAATAAATTTATCGTCACGTGCATAACAACTAAATAGACAAAAAATAATTTTTTTCTTTCTAATGCAGCAGACAATTGGGTATTATCCACAAAAAAATAAATATCCCTTACGATTTATATATATATATATATATATATATATATATATATATATATATATATATATAATTTTTACATCAATTGTATACATTGATCGTCACATTTATTATAAATATATATATTTATTTTTGTTTGGCATTAATTGCATACATTGACCGTTGTATTTAATTTGAATGTACTCCTTAGCGAAGTGCGGGTTTTCAGCTAGTTATATATATATGAAATTCAGGATCTCTAGATTACACCTAACGCCGATATCCAGGAAAATAGCCGAACGGGGATAATGCATGGTAGTCGGGACTTGGTTACTTTAACTTCAAATCAATTAATTCAATTAAACGGAATTATACTTTTATTACTTTAAATAATTTATGGTTTTCGAACAGTTCAACATGTTATATGAAATGTAAAGGAGTAGAAGCTATTTACATATTTACAAGTAAAAAGAATGGATAGGGGCGTCCACTGAATCCCTGATTCAATCTTAAAGTCCTTAAGAACCGACGCTTACAACAGAAGAGTTTCAGTTTAGTTTATATTCACCACGTGACCCCCTGTGGGGTCATATTCCTTGGCGACATTCAAGGCCATATAGAAAGAAAGCTGAAGTTAGTTATATAATGCGAAAGAGAAGCTTGACACATAGAATTAAAACTGGTGTGGCGTTATTTTAGATATACACACACAAATATGTGCTTACCTAGGGGCGTTAAATATATTTTATTAGGCTTTTTATGTTAAATTTAACAGAATGAGTATGAATAAATAATTAAAAGATGAGAAATTACGGGTTTTAAAAGAATAGTTAAATAAAAAAATGCCAATAGATGATGACGCCAGAGAGGAGGTTCTGGATTGAAAATACGTACGATATTCATTCAAAACAGCTTGCGACAGAGACCAGGCGATTCTGATTCACCAGTCATGAGATTGTGACTCATCGATGACTAACAGCCACGCTCTTTGGAAGCGTGAAATTTACCACGGGATTTTTGTAGGGGACGCAGAACGATGTAGAGATCGAAAGTGCCAGGACACGTTTGTTTCGCGGATGAGAGGTTGATGTTTTGAGGAAACTAAGAAACGACTATACTGGAGATGAGACTATATAAAGTTTGAAGAACAAACGAAGTTAATTCTAAGTAATGTCTGTTTATTCGTGCCACTATTACCAAACATTTTTAATTATATTTAGAAGTAAATATATCGTTAAATTTAGTAGAAAGGTAGCACTTAATTTCAAATTTCAATGATGCCATCTGTCGGTTGAAGAAAGAAATATTTTTGCAGCAAAACTATCTGTTTTTTTATGTATTTTTATGGAAAACTTTTTTTTCAAATTTCTTTTTACTCCAAAATCTTTTTTGGTTCGAAAAAATATTTTTCCACTCCAGAACGTATTTTCTAAATATACTTTTGTGAATCAATAAAACATTAATCAGCTGAGTCAGAAAAATTAAAAACCTTTTATTTTCATATGTATAAAATCTTTACGGTTAAACTAATATTTTTTCCCAAAATCCTTTTGGAGGAAAATTACTCAACTTCCAGCAAAATGTAAGTTAAAATTTTGGAAAAATTCTTATTGTTGAAAAATCTAAAAAAAAATTTCAATTTCTTTTATTCATAGGAGTACATTGTTACGAATTTTACGAGTCTATGGCAATCTAGCCAAATATGAGAGCTATCGCCAAATTGGCGATGGATTTGATGACTTATTTTGGTCGCCTCATTTGGCGATATTTCGCCTCATTTGGCGATATGGCGCTAAATGATCCCCAACTTGTCGTCTAGACCTTTCTGGAAGCTTCTAGAGATATCTAGCTGACTGACCGACAGAGGGCGCTTTGGAAGTCTATAAATATACCTGACATTCGTACTGTAACTCAATTATTTTTACCAACCCCCTAGAACTTTACTATAATCTCAGTGCGAATGTCTTCCTCATTTCTCTTGAATAACTGTGGCAACTCTGGCCCAGTGGATGCGCATGCAACTTGTTTTTTTTCTCCAGGGTGCGATTTCCGGCGCTTGCTTTTATTTTACTATTACTTATTTTACTTGTATTATGTTTTTACTGATCAGGGCCTATTTATGATATTTAATTATATTTCTGATGGATAATGTTACAATTGGAGATAAAGTCCTACAGACCTTGGAGCTCCGACAAGTTGAAATCCCTGGAACCTGGAACTTAGTTCTTTCCTACTGAGAACTGAATGTGTTGAAAGTGCGTAGGCGTGTATTGTATTAAAGACTCTGGTATCTTAACATGTGTTTTTAGAGTTTTCTGCTGTATAGAAGAAAAATGTTACGCATTTCCTGCTTGAATTTGTGTATGCGCCTTAAGAATTTACAGAATAATATATATATATATATATATATATATATATAATAAACACGAGGATCAATGTATACAATTGATGTAAAAAAATACAAAAAAATATATTCATGAAAAAATCGTAAAAGATATTTTTATAGACAAAATAATGTAGAAGAAAATATTCAAATTAAATCTAATAGGACATACTAAAGAATATAGTACAGTTAATATAGTACAGTTTGAGGAACATATATTTTACTGTATTTTATTATTTTTTTTGGATAATGTCCAATCGTCTGCCGCATTAGCAAGGAAAAAAATATTTTTTTGTCTATTTCATTGTTATGGACGTGACTATAAATTTATTTAAAGTACCAGAAAAAGAAATCACGTGATCAGTATTTAATAAATTAAATTCTAAAATTTAATCTTTAAAAATTCATCAAAAATATGAAAATGGAGGTAAAGATTAATAAAAGATGCCATTTTAAAGGAATTTTTATGATCTTTCTCTTGATATAAATTTTATAAACCTCAAATTATAATTTTAAATGCAAACTTAAAACAGTTACTAAAACAGCTTAAAAATTTAATTTTAAAAAATCAAAGAAGAATTTTTCAAAAATCTTTCATAGTGCACCCCTACGCTGTAAGAAGAATCGCCATGCAAAATTTCACCCCTTTAGGTCCAGCGGTTTGGTCTATGCGTTGTATGTCAGTCAGTGAGTCAGTCAGTTACGGAACTGTTTTATGCATATACTAGCTGAAAACGCGTACTTCGCTACGGAGTACATTCAAATTAAATACAATGGTCAATGTATGCAATTAATGCCAAAAAAAATAAATATATATATTTATAATAAATACGACAATCAATGTATGCATTTGATGTAATATATATATATATATATTTATAAAAAAATTGTAAGGGATATTTATTTTTTGGGATAATATCCAATCGTCTGCTGCATTAGAAAGAAAAAAATATATATTTTTTTGTCTAGTTAGTTGTTATGCATGCGACGATAAATTTATTTAAAGTACCAGAAAAATAAATCACGTGATCGGCATTTAATAAATTAAATTCTAAAATTTAATCTTTAAAAATTCACCAAAAATCAGAAAATTGAGATAAAGATTCGAAAAAGATTTCATTTTAAAGGAATTTTTATGGTCTTTCTCGTGACATAAATGTTAGAACCCTCAAATTATTATTTTAAACGAAAACTTAATAAAAGTTATAAAAACAGCTTAAAAATTTAATTTAAAAAAATCTAAGAAGAATTTTTGAATAATCTTTCTTAGTGCACCCCTACACTATAAGAAGAATCGCCATGCAAAATTTCAGCCCTTTAGGTCCAGCGGTTTGGTCTGTACGTTGTATGTCAGTGAGTCAGTTACGGAACTGTTTTATATATATAGATAGATAACGAACCCAGGAAAACCGAAACTATATAATTGTTTGTTTATTTTTTGTTGTTGTTGTTGTTGTGTGTGTGTGTGTGTGTGTGTGTGTGTGTGTGTAGTGAGTGAGTGAGAATTGTTTAAGCAGCATCTTTTGTGAAAAAACAATGCTGTTATAAGTTTGAACGGGGCACAGCGCTCTTCAGAACCGAAACATCAGTGAAAACATGAATCAACAATAAATATTGAGAAGTTTATTGTTAACGCAGTACAAAGTTGTATGTTCTCAAAATTTATGTTTTAAATATCCTATAAATCCACTGTGACTCTTCCCGGGATCATAATATTTTCCTGTCCTTAATGAATTTTGTCGTCATTAAGTCTCATGATATACGACTTCTCTTCAAAAACTTGCGACTAAGAAAAACACACCAAGCAAACAGGATTAAAGAGATTTAGCTGCTTCAGAAGTGGTTTCTTTCACATAAAAGATTAAGCTGTCAGGCGGGATATGCTGCGTTATTAATTTCTTTCGCCTTATCAGCGAGGAAATTAAATTTGCTCATCGTACAGAGTTACTAATATAAAAGCGAGTCATGTTAACAGTAATAAATATTCAAAATAATGTGTCTATTGCATTAATGCTGTTAGGAATAGATAGAAAAGCGTGTGCTTTTGTCTTTACTGTCAAAGCAATATTTTTATTCAATTTACGGGTAGGAGATACCGCACAGTTATCAGTATAAATAAATAATCCAACAGAGATAGATAAAAATAATACTAAAATAGACAAAAAACAAACAGAAATCAAGCACTCTGGGCATCCACGCACCAACGGCAATTATTGTGTGCTTGCATGTAAGGTGCGTTGAGCCCATACTGTAAGTTGTGTTTGTCTTTTCATTTTCTTCTTGACTAATTGCTTCTTTGGGGGACTCGGGGCCTTGGGATGTCTTTTGGGCTTACCTGCATCCTATTCAGAAAGTTCCCCTTGAGGTAACTGACATGGTTAGGCTCCCTGATGACGACACCTGACGGTTACCTCTGTTGTTTTATGGTTCAGTTCCGGTACTTATAAAGAATCTTGACGTTGGTGCGTGGATGCCCAGAGTGCTTGATTTCTGTTTGTTTTTAGTCTATTTTAGTATTATTTTTATCTATCTCTGTTGGATTATTTATTTGTTTTTTTTCATTATGGGGATATGAAGCTTCTGCACTATCCTCTATTGAAAATGTTTTCTTTGCAGGATAAGTTTTATGTTATAGTGATTTAGCAGTCTATGCTTGAATTTTAATTTTGTTTATTTCTATTGTTTACATTTTACATTATCAGTATAAAGTCAGTCAGTGAGAAGTCGCCGATACAGGATGCTGCAGAATGGACTTGCGCATTTTAAAGGGTAATAAAAAAATTAACGAAACAGTTTCCAAAAAATATTTATATTTTTGAAAAGTACTGAAAATCAAGGATTTTTTTCTACTAGATTTTGAAAATAACATCACTAAAATAGCACCTGTTATTGGCTATGAACTGTCGAAGCCGTTCTGTAAAGTTTTTCTTCATTCGGTTGTTCATCTGTAGAGAATTGGTGGCAACTTCCTTACGAATAGCGGACTTATGGACTCGTTGTACGTTTTCAGGTGTTCTAATGGTCCGGCGATGAGCAATTGGCGTATTGGTAATTTTTCAGTGTTCTTGGGTATTTTTTTCAGTGTTCCATTTAGCGACAGCATTTATGATTGGCGACAACTGGTATCCGCCAACAGACTAGCGCCGACATTTTAGCTTCGCCACAATTGGGGCACCGCTAATGGAAAAGTACCAATTTTTCTTTATATATATATGTACACTTATTTTACTTCTTTTGCGTTCGACTTTTTAAAAAAAAGTTATATTTTTCCATGTATTGCTTTCGTGTCAAACATTTAATAACAACCAATAGATATAAAGATAAATATATTTGAATATATATATATTAAAATTAAATATAAATTAATAATATATATATATATAATTATATATGTTATTATATTATATTATAATTATTATTATATATATATATATATATATATATATATATATTATATTTATATATATATATATATATATATATATATATATATATATATATTAATAATATATATATTTATATATTATGAATATATTTGCCAATATATTCAATTTAATGTTTTTATAACCAAATAACTTATTTAATTCCTGCAATACACCCCGCCCCCAGCAGTCAATAACAGGTCATCTCACATTTTACGCTGTTGCTCAACGTATAATGAAATCACTGCTTTGTTGACAAAGCTACTGTTAAAAATCATAAAAATTCCTTGAAAATGAAATCTTTTTCGACTTTTTACTTCCATTTTCTGATTTTTGGTGAATTTTTAAAGATTAATTTTCAGATTTTAATTTTTTAAATGCTGATCACGTGGTTTCTTTTCTTTTGTGATACTTGAAACTAATTTTGCGTCACATGCATAACAACGAAATAAATTGACAAAAAAAAATATACTGTTTTTCTTGCTAATGCGGCAAACGATTGGACATTGTCAAAAGTTCCTCAATCTGTACTATATTCTTTAGTATGTTCCATTGCATTTAATTTGAACAATTTCTTCTACATTATTTTGTCTATAAAAATATCCGTTACGATTTTTTTATAAATATTTTTTTGGCATTAATTGTATACAGTGATCGTTGCATTTAATATGAATGTACTCCGTAGTGAAGCACGGGTATCCAGCTAGTCGTTTTATATGAATAACTATATTTTCTAGAAGTGTAGTTTGTTTACATGCTCGCTGCTTTTATCTTTATATTGTCTTGCTGCTGTTACCTGTAAAAAACTGACGTTAAAGTTTTCAATAAAAGTATTTTTAAAGCTTGTAAAAAGCATATTCCGCTTCCTTCAGGATTTTGAAAAAGAGTTTAATAGATAATCTGTAAAGGCTTTAACATCCTTGTATGTTAGATAAAATAGAACTAAGATTTTGATGTTTTCCGTTAGTTTCCAGAAGCCATTATTTTTTTGTTTATATTCTTACTTTAGGTAATTTTTCTAGACGGAGTATATAAGGTTGAAATTTAATACCTGAGCCCCTATTACCACATGAAACTTAATACTCATTCTGAAAAATAATTTGTCAGGATATAAACAAAAAGAACCCCAAAAAAACTCAGGCAGTCACTTCTACGAAACTACCGCGGGTTATTAAGGTAGGACTACTTATCGTTGCTTACCTCTTTCATATTATATATATATATGTGTGTGTGTGTGTGTGTGTGTGTGTGTGTGTGTGTGAAAATTTTGACGCATCTTGATGCTTTTCAATTTAACTTGTCCAAGCGATAGACTGGGTTTGGCAAGCTGCCAAAATTATAACTCACGAGGACGGACGGACGGTTTTAGCGTCTGAAATTTCCCTTTCCGGAGGACAATTATGGAGGAACGTAATCCTACGTTAAAAAATAAATTTCATGTAGTCTCTTCTAACGAAACAACCACGAGTTATTAACGTAGGATTACTTATCGTTGCTTACCACTTTTGTATGTATATGTGTATGCATGTGTTATGCATATGTGTGTATATATATATATATATATATATATATATATATATATATATATATATATGTCAAAACTTTGACGCATTTTGGTACTTTTCTGTTTAACTGTTTACTGCTTGCCCAAACAACACAGACTGGGTTTGGCGCGCTGCCAAAATTATAACTCGCGACACAGGTCATCTGAAATTTTGCTTTCAGAAGGACCGTTATGGAGGAACGTAATCCTACATTAAAAGTCACGACCTATGGAAATTTACAGAATATAAGACAGAATCTTTCTTCTACTTTAACTAACTTGCAAGGACCTAAAATATTTCATAACCTTAGCTTCTGAACATTGCAAATGATAGCTCCGACTGGTCTAGGGAGTTACGAAAACTTCGATTTGCAAGCTAAATAAAGACTAAACCAATTTACCTTTCTGAAGTATATTTCATCTTATAAAAGTTTTTACTGTAAAAGCATTTATTCACTCAAAAAAATAAATTTTCTCCATTTTATGTTGGGCTTATGGTACGTTTACTTCAGTATTAATCTTCCGAAATTTTATCTATTTTGAAGGGACGGGAAAGAAATAAAACGCTTGTGTTCCTTAAAAGCATTCTCTTTCAGAAATAAATCACATTTTCCTCTACATTCTTATTTTTATGCAGGAACGAAAATATGCCTGAATATCGCTCAGTGCTTCTGCTTTAGAGGATAAGTAAGCGTTGTTTTTAACTTCAGCTTTTTGAAAACTCTAAAAAGGTCAAATTTTATGTTAACGCTCTTTTGGGCTCTCTCTTTTATGAAACTGCAGCATTAACTGATTGCAGCGGGAATGCAAACACTTTTCGGATGATAGAATTCAAGTTAGTAAATATAATGCTTGTTTTCCGAGGAATAACTTTCTTTAAACATGAACTATTTATCTTCAGTGTGTGTTCTAGTTATTGGATGGTGTAATTGGTAAAACGGCACGCTTCGGTGGATAATAAAATCATTTTAAATTGCGCAGAAATATCTGGAATTCCATGCCGTAATGTAGGAATGCCATATGCGAAAATTAATGGACCTTGATTTTAACTAGCATAGAATAATATTGTTCCGTTTTCCTGAGTTCGTTAGGACTTAATAAAATCTCTTCAACTGCACACAATTATTCTGTAAATTCCACACGCGCATACACAATTACAAGCAGAAAAACCCGTAACAACTGTTTTCTATACAGCAGATACTGTCCGACCACGGAAGCAAGGTCCCTGGAAGCTGTTACGCATGCGCGAGAAAAGCTAGTCTACTTAGAAAATAGGGGAAAACGTCATATTTTCGGATGTGTTTGTGAAATACGAAATGTATTTCAGACTGCTTTTCGTCCGCAATTTTAAAGTTCTTTTTTAAAACTTTATTTTTGATCGAATATGTGAATAATAATTTCAAAATAATAAAAAGAAAGAAGCAAATCTATTTAAAAAATAGGAGTTTTATAGGAGTGGATATTTTCGGATTACATCACAATCAAAATTCTCTAAAGCTACGTTTTCGGTAGTTCTTTTTTTCTGAAGTTTCCTCGGAGATTCAAATTTTGGAGTTTCTTTACCCTTTGCTTCTCTGCATATTCTTTTTACACTGGACATTGATATCCCGGTCATTTCACTAGCTCTCTTTAGAGATTGCGAAAGTGGAACAATAACATTTCTTTCTAGTGCTTCTTTATCACACAATTTAATTACATTGTGTTTTAAACGTTTACAATCACTACGGAACGGCTTATTCCGAGCAGTTGTGTTGGGTAAAGGATCCATTAATTTTAATATAATAATCAACATAACAGACGAGGAAAAAACAATCAAGCCCAGTTAGTAACCGATTCTAAAGAATGTAGAGAGACTACGAGACTTTTCCCCCTCCTTGCTCAGTAGCCTTACCTACAACTTGAATAGAATCGTCTTGGCACTATGCCAACCGTGGTTCTTCGTACTGTGGTCGGACTGTAACTCTAAAAACACAAGTCAGGATGCCAGAGTCTTCAATATAATACACTCCTAGTGCACTTTCAACACATTCAGTTGAATGTAGAAATTGAACTCAGGTCCAATGCCAATATCAGGCATATTTATAGACTTCCAAAGCTCCCCTATCGGTCAGCCAGATATATATCTCTAGAAGTTTCCGGAAAGGTCTAGATGACAAGTTAGCGACTATTTGACGAAATGTCAAATTTGACGACCAAAATAAATCACCAAATCCATCGCCAATTTGGCGATAACTCTCATATTTGACTAGATTACAGTAGACTCGTAAAATTCGTAACAATATAATAGTTTGAATACAAACTTATTTTTCAAATCCTATAGTTTTCGCCTCGACGTAGATTTAAAATTCAGCATTATTTCAAGCATTACTACACATTTGCATGAAAAATTGTCCACCTATCACTAATTTAATTTTATAGTCATTCAAAGTTTCGTACAACATTTAATACAACATTTCGTGTAATTCAAAGTAATTATAATTCGGTATCCCACAGCCTTATTTTGAGACAATTTGTTTACTTTTATCTGCCCAATTTTGGGTATAGACACTGGTGTATAGACAAACGAACTGACAACTTTAGTATTATACAGAGTTAGCACAAATGAATGACGAGATTTTAAAGAGTTATACTTTTGAAACTATTAAACATATTACAATAAGTGATACACAAAATTTAAAAAAAATATACCAAGTTTTTTCCCACCGTTGGTTAGCGTTAGCTATTATCTGGACATGTTGCAAATTTGGTTATTTCCACAACTGCCCGAGGACAGCACAAATTTTGTGTTTCAACACAATGGAGCTCCAGTCCATTGGTCTTTGAATGTAAGTGCTAATTTAAACGAGGAAATTCCACACCGATGGATGGGGCAAGCGGGTGATCATATGGCCATCAAGATCCCCGGACCTTACGCCATGTGATTGCTTTTTATGGGGTTACGTCGAAGACATTGTTTATGCACCACCGATGCCGTAAACACTGCAAGAACTTAAAGAACGCGTTTGCGCAGAATTAGAAACCATTGGCAGTGTGATACTACAAAATGTGTGGAATGAACTTAATTACACATTACATGCTGTCGTGTAACAAAAGGGTCGCACATGGAACATTTGTAACTGAAAATAAAACTTGGTATATTTTTCTTCAATTTCGTGTATAACATTTTGTAATATTTATAATAGTTTCCAAAATATAAATATTTAAAATCCGGTCATTCATTTGTGCTAACCCTGTATAACGCAAATACCACTCACTGACTGACTGGCTGATCACTGTATCTTTGGAACAGTAAGTTTTAGGAAGCTGAAAATTAGTATGGGGGTTCCTCTTATAACCTAGGTGATCACCAAGAAATCTTTTTTAAAAATTCTAATTTTAAGGAGTTATATTAAGACCTTAATCCCTCTTAATACACACGTATCTGTGGTAACATAAGGCCTTAAAAGAGGATATTTTATATAATGGTTCCTCTTAAGTCCTAGGTACACACTAAGAAACCTTTTTTGAAAATACAAATTTTAAGGGGAATAAAAGAAGTTTTAATCGCAACACAATAAAAAAATTTTAAATACAATTTAATTTACCAAATTACATAATTGATGGCAATACTGTGTTCCGTGGCGAAGCACAGGTATTCAGCTAATCTCTATATATAAAACAGTTTCGTGACTGACTGACTGACAGATAACGCACAGACCAAACCTCTGGACCTAAAGGGCTGGCATTTTGCATGGCGATTCTTCTTCTAGTGCAGGGGTGCACTAAGAAAGATTTTTGAAAAATTCTTCTTATATTTTTTTAATTAAATTTTTAAGCTGTTTTAGTAACAGTTTTAAAGTTTGCATTTAAAAAAATAATCTGAGGGTTATAAAATTTATATCACGAGAAGTATCATAAAAAGTCCTTTAAGATGCAATATTTTTCGAATCTTTACCTCCATTTCCTGATTTTTGGTGAATTTTTAAAAATGAATGTTAAGAATTTAATTTATTAAATGTTGATCACATGGTTTCTTTTCTTTTTGTGATACTTTGAATTAAATTTGCGTCAGGTGTAGAACAAAGAAATAAATTGACAAAAAACATTGATATACTGTAAAAGATAAAATGTATCCACTAGACTCATTGAAATGGAAGTTTTTTAAGAATTTAATTTAAATTAGTATGTTTTATGGATATTAAATTAAACCTATATATAAAACTACAATTTCCCCTCAAAGTATGCTTCGCCATGACAGTAAATAAGTGTCAAGGCCAAACTTTAAAATACGCTGGCGTAGATTTAAGAGAAAATTGCTTCTCCCGTGGTCAGTTGTTACGTATTTGCCCACACGTAAGTTCGCGGACGGGCCTTGAAATATTAGTTCCACCCAATGAAGAAACAAAAAAAAATATTGTATATAAGGAAATACTCTAAAAAGCAATTTCTTTACTTTTTCTTTGTAATTATCCTAAAATGTACTCCTTAGCAAAGTACGGGGTATTGAGCCAGTTAACTCATAAAACGTGTTAAAAATAAAAAAATTGTTTATAAATAAACAATAATGGGAATTAACGGCTACATCAAACTTTAAATAAAATAGAAAGGTTTTTATAAATAAACAATAATTTGAGTAAATTGCTGCTTATTTATAACAACTAATAACTTATTTATTAATTTGTATAATTACTTATTAATTTACCAATTGCAGAACACAGAAGGGCACGGAAAACCTAGATTCACGCCCTGAGTACGGGCGCATTGAACTCCTAATTGGTCAAATTATGACACCTGACTTAAACGCCATATGGGGTGATCGTTTTCGTCATAGTTCTCGAATATTCTTCGTTATATAATTCTTTCCGCGCGTGGCTTTAGAGGGAAAACTAATAAGTGATTTTGGTCATTCTGAGCGAGGAAGTTTTATTTCAACAATTATTTATCCAAATAATTGTTGAAAAGAGTGTTTAAAAAAATAGAAGCCTACCTAATTTTAAAGAGAACAGTTTTTTTATTTTATTCATCTTTAAATATATATATTCTGATAAATACCAGAACATTCTACTGGCGATCACAGAAATAATAGATGCTGCAAGCTCAATATTGCATAAAAGTCGAAGTTCACCCATTATTATGTTTACGCGGCTGGTGTAGAAAATTCTCCAACTCCACTGGATATAATAACAGTGTTCCGAAAAGATAAAGATAAATGGAAAAAAAATCAGTTACCTCCCAAAAATGGCCTTAGAGGAACGGCATTAAAAGCCATTGCAATAACGGTAAGAGCATCATAAATCAAAATTATTTTGATGTAACACGCTTTTTTGCTCGCTGGAATCATTGATAGATACATTAGAGGATGTTTAAAATTTAACGATTTGCTGTTCCTTCCAATCAGTGTAAAACGTTAGTGTTAAGTGCTCCATTCTGAGTCATTTTCGCTCATCGGGATAGCGAGTTCTTAAGTGTTCTGTGTGGCTCAGTTCACTTAACGTTAAATTTAACTCTTACTAGTAGAAACTAACTGAACTAGTAGAAACTAACTAACACAGCAATTATGGGATAAAAGATTCTAAGACAGCTCATATGGTCGCTGGGTTTTTCCCCATGACTGTATTCTGGATACTAAGAATTCAATGTTCAACTGGTTGAAAACCTTCAATGATGACAACTTGACAATGCTCAAACTTGTTAATGATGTTAACTTTAAACTTGAAGAAGCATTCCAACAGAAATTGGCATGAAAGGTGCTCTCGCAGTACATCATTACAACCCATAGAACGGCGAGCAAAAAACACGACACTCCTCCCTACAAGACTGCATGCAACTGATTACATCGCGGGAAGGAAGATTAGCGATGGCAAAAACTGCAGCAGTATCGCCATCTAGTGACAATTAAAAGAGTTAATTAAACTTCTACACAAAAAAAAAAACGCAAAAATAGAAAATCAAAATCCAACGTGTTCCAATAGGACAGATGAGAGGAAGATAATCTAAATAAAAATTACACTTTTTTTTGCAGAGGATACTAGTTTTGGGCCCATGGCCACACTTCGTTCGGAGCATCGGATGCTATACTGACATTACAGATTACAAATGGGGACGGGGGTCTAGTTGACAAGGGAAGTGAACCAATGATCTGGACGTCGCTGGTTCGATGCACGCCGCTTACAAAACCACCGACGGGCTCACTAATGGCGACTGATGCACGGAAACAATTTGTCGTAGTTGCAATGTCCGCCAAGTTCCCAAAATACCTCTGGAGATGCGGTGTTAAGGGGAGTGGTCACTTTTACGTACCTTTAAAAGTATCATTTTTAGACCATGTTCGATTGCATGTACTACTCATGATTTTTACTTGATTTACATGAAATTTTTTGAGTAACTGCCTAGAATACTGTTTATTATATATGTAAAATTTCAAGGTACTCTTTATTATATATGTAAAATTATTGTTTATGCATAAAAAGTGAATAATTTTTTTAAATCGAACATTTTGCAGTCAACTACTGTGCGCATTCTGTCAAAATAAATTATTAAGGTACAGTAATAATTGTTTACTATATGTGACTACAATATTTCTGGCAACAATATCCACCAACAATATTATAAAATATATTAAAAAATTAGTACACGCTATTTTTAATTAGAAATTTCAAAAATGAATGCGTAAAAGCTTGTAAAAAAATTCATAAAAAATTAAAATATGTTAAGGTTAAAAAATGTTGGTGTATTTTGTTACATGAAGTATTGTAATCACATATAGTTAACAATTATTACTGTACGTTTATAATTTATTTTGACAGTATGCGCACAGTAGTTGACTGCAAAATGTTCGATTTAAAAAAATATTCACTTTTATGCATAAAAAATAATTTTATTTTTTAATTACCTTGAAATATTGCATATATAATAAATAGTATTATAGGCAGTTATTCAAGAAATTTCGTGTAAATAAAGCAAAAAACATGAGTAGTACATACAATCGAACATAGGTCTAAAAATGATACTTTTAAAGGTACGTAAAAGTGACCACTCCCCTTAAGTGTCTGTCATTACAAAATTGACTTGGTGTCTGCCGTGGTAGAGTTCATATCGTCAAGTATGATAAATCTTAGAAGATTGCAATCTCTAAGTTTGCCAGTGGTCATTTGAGAAATAAATAACAGTTTTGAGGTGCCTAAAATTTGATAAGCAAAACAAAACTTTTCCCACTTGCAAAAAGTGCAATACTTAGCAAATCACCCCTTGACACCCTCTTAACTTGCTTAAATTTATCTAGTGAGGACATTTTTCCGATCCATGCCTATTAATGGATCTTCTGGTGGTTTATGACCTCATAGACCTGGTCTAGTTCCGCTATTCCAGGAGGGGTTACATTAGCCTAGTGATAGCGCGTCTGCTTTCAGTACTGAAGATGCCCGGTTTGAATGCCAACAAAATCCGTTAAATACCTCTGTGCCTAGGACCGATATAGGCACGGTAAATCTGTAGACCGGAAAGCTCTTATATGAGATCGGTGTGAAGTGTAGGTACGTTATCCCTGGGGGTGGTCGGTCAAAATTGTGGTGTCACCTGGCTAAATCGGACTCCTACACTTGTGTTGCCATCATAAACCGGAGCCGCAATACTCAGCCCGCTAACCTATATGGACCTGATCTGGAATTACTTCCGGTCAGGAGCCACTAGAAACAACAACAACTTGTTTGATTGGAATTTGTGATAAACTTGGAATAGGTAGAAACGCATATCTGTCAAAGTGATAACAACAGCACATTAGTGCTTATAACAATCTAGCTGAATACCCGTGCTTCGCTACGGAGTACATTCAAATTAAATACAACGGTCAATGTCTGCAATTAATGCCAAAGAAACCAATATATCTATCTATATATAAAACAGTTCCGTAACTGACTCACTGACTGACATACAACGCACAGACCAAACCGCTGGACCAAAAGGACTAAAATTTTGCATGGCGATTTATCTTATAGTGCAGGGGTGCACTAAGAAAGATTTTTGAAAAATTATTCTTAGATTTTTTTTAATTAAATTTTTAATCTGTTTTTGTAACTCTTTTTAAGTTTGCATCTAAAATAATAATTTCAGGGTTATAAAATTTATATGACGAAAAGGATCCTAAAAATTCCTTTAAAATGAAATCTTTTTCGAATCTTTACCATCATTTTCTGATTTTTTGTGAATTTTTAAAGATTAATTTTTAGAATTTATTAAATGCTGATCACGTGACTCCTTTCTCTGGTACTTTAAATAAATTTATCGTCACGTGCATAACAACTAAATAGACAAAAAGGTATTTTTTTTCTTGCTAATGCGGCAGACGATTGGACATTATTTTGTCTATAAAAATATCCCTTGGGATTTTTTTACAAATACATACATTTTTTTACATCAATTGTATACATTGATCGTCGCATTTATTATATATATATATATATATATTTATTTTTTTTGGCATTAATTGCATACATTGAACGTTGTATTTAATTTGAATGTACTCCGTAGCGAAGTGCGGGTTTTCAGCTAGTATATATATATATATATATATATATATATATATATATATATATATATATATATATATACAATGAACAATGTATGCAACTGATACCAAAATAAACAAAATATATTTATAAAAAAATCGTAACGAATATTTTTATAGACAAATTAATGTAGAAGAAAATATTAAAATTAAACACAACGGTCAATGTATGATATAAATTTGTATGTTTAATATCCATAAAACATACTAATTTGAATTGAATTCTTAAAAATCTTCCATCTCAATTAGTCTAGTGGTTAAATTTTATCTTTTACCGTATATTAATATTTTTGTTTGTCAATTTCTTTCGTTGTTATGCGGGTGACCCGAAATGAATTTAAAGTCTCACAAAAAAGAAAAGAAACCACGTGATCAGCATATAATAAATTAAATTCTAAAAATGAATCTTTGAAAATTCTCTGAAAATCGGAAAATGGAGGTAAAGATTCGAAAAAAATTTCATTTTAAAGGAATTTTTATAATCCTTATCGTGATATAAATTTTATAACACTCAAATTATTATTTAAAACTCAAGCTCGAAAACAGTTGCAAAAACAGTTTTAAAAAATCTAAGAAAATTATTTCAAAAATTTTTCTTAGTGTACCCCCTACACTATAAGAAGTATCGCTATGCAAAATTTCAGCTCTTTAGGTCCAGAGGTATGGTCTGTGCGTTATCAATCAGTCACAGAACTGTTATATATATATATACAGAGGCTGTTCGCACATTTTTTAGACGATTTTGGTGAGAGGTAATAAAAAATCGTTTGCTGCAAAAGAAATAATTGCAATTGTACTATGTTTTTAAAAGTCAAAATTATCCTCTGCGGCTTGAAAGTTTTGTTTTTATTCAAAATGGCGTTTTTAACAAACAGTGGTTCGAAGGCTACATTTATGCTCTTTCCGAAGAGAAATATGCATACTCCGTTATCCAAAAACGATGTGAGAGTCATGGTTTTGTAATATCTAAAGCGTCGATAGGTAATATCGTCAACAAGAAAGGAAAAAAACGTCAAATTCGAGCCTCAAGTGGGACAAAAATTCCAAACAAGTATCCAAGGAAAAAACGGAAATCTTCGATTATTGCAAAGGTACGCTGTTTAGTGTTAAAAGAAAATCCCCCTAGTCAAAGGACAGTTGCAAAATCATTAAAATGCTCTATGTCCACTGTAAATAAAAGGATAAACGTTGATTTAAATCTCAAGAAAGCGAAAAAACGCAATGTGCATCGTCTTCCAAATCATATCGCTGAACGCAGGACACGCTGCAGAATTTTATATGAGAAACACTTATCCAAAGAAAAATGGAAAACAATTGTCACAATAGATGAACATATGATAGATGACTATCAGGAACATATTTTATCGCCAATTTTTCTGAATGAAATACCATCGCTTTACCCACAGTATCAATCTGTGAGACTCCATCAGGACAAAGCTAGCAGTCACACATCAAAATCCACTGTAAATTTCCTAAAAGAAATGGAACAAAAAACTGGTATCAAGGCCAGACCCTTCACTGATATCCCTACTAAATCTCCCGATGTATCACCTATGGACTTTTTTGTGCTTTCGGACTTTTAAAATCTGCATTATCCAAACGTCGTCCCAAAACCCTTACAGGACTCTGGAAAGCTGTTCAGGAGGAATGGGATAGAATACCTCTTCTGACACTTCAAAAGGCATTATTATCCTGGAAATTGCGGTGTCGAAAGATAATTTAGAATAAGGGATGTCAAATAGAACATTTAAAACACAAGAATTTTATGTAATTTAGTTTTGTGAATACAATATACATCGTCTAAAAAATGTGTGAACAGCCTCTGTATATATATATATATATATATATATATATATATATATATATATATATATATATATATATATATTGAGCACATAGGGCATTAGAAGAACCACCATACGACATTTTAGTTTTCTAGGCCTTGTGGTTCCAAAGATGCAGTGATCAGTCCGTCAGACAGTGAGTGGTATTTGGCATATATATTATTTGCTCTTTACACACTCCTTGCTTTAAAAATTTATTTTTATGAAAATAAATATTATGTGCTACATCTCTTCACCATGGCAGTCTTTGTAAATTATTAAACAATATAAAACATGCAGGAAATGTATGTTTGAAAAATACTCACATTTAGAAGACAATATAAATTTCATTCAAAGCAAGATGACAAAAGTATTAAAGTGACTTACCTAAAAAAGAAGAAGAAAATAAAAATCTGTAACAAGTAATATAAATTCACAAATTTAATAATAATAGGATTACGCCAAGTAATTTGGTTTACATTAGTGGCGAAATTCATTAATAACTTTCATTAAAATTTATATGATTTAAATCAGGGGTTCCCAAACTTTTTCCTACATCGACTCCTTTTAAAAGAACAAAACTTTACTTTTAAAAGAACAAACTTTATAAAAGAACAAAAAAAGAATCTTGATTGGGGCTTCCTGGTTAGGTTAACGCAAAGCAAATTATTCATGAATATCAACTAAATTATATACAGTTTAAGCACTAATTTCCGATTTACGTATTTCAAGCATTATGTTTGTTCTGTCCGAATAAATACCTTTACCAAAAATTTGCTTTTTCCCGTGTCATATTTTCATCAGGCCTCACGTTTCCGTCCATCAAGCATTTTTATTATGTGATTATGGGCGTAATTTTCCTGGAACTTCCCGCCTTTGATATCAATTTCATGGTTTTCTTACATGAACACCTGTTTTGAAGTGATTATACCTTCCGCCTTCCGGTAATCTCGCATCTAACAGGTTTCTTCTTTCACGGGGGCATTGCCATTACTGTCACTACCAACGGGCCGAAAGTTAAATCTCTTGCAACGGCATAGCAATGGATAGAATGTTTAATATGTTCCTATTCATACTGAGAGTATGAGCCAATTTTTAAGAACTAATCTCACTGTATATTTTAATTCAGAGAAATGGGTTGTGATGTGAAAAAAATGTTACATGATATTTTGTTTCATGATAAAAAGGAAACGATCTAAATAGAAAAGTTCAAACAAAGCTTGTGCTGTAATTAATATTATATATATATATATATATATATATATAGAGAGAGAGAGAGAGAGAGGACTGGGTGAAATAAACGACACATACGGGAAGACGATGATTCGGGGAACGATCGATCGAGATTCCACAGTATATTATATATATATATATATATATACACACACACATAGGGGAATCTCAATCGATCGTTCAGCGAATCATCGTTTTCCCGTATGTGTCGTTTATTTCACCCAATTTCGACGATCATATTTTTTGCTATGTTCCCACATCTATCGTTTTCCCCGCATTTATCTTTCAATTCAGTCGGTCCCTTGAAAAGCGATAGATCGAGATTCCACAATATATATATATATATATATATATATATACAGTCGAGACTTTAAAATAATTATCAATAGGAGTCCAAATCATTTAATCAAGTATTAAACCGTCAGTGGTACGACCCGGCAACGCGATGACGCGCGCTCCGTTCGACAACCGAAATACGTCTATTTCATTTTCCCTCAGCTGACACCACGCGTCCTCACAGAACGGCGAACATTTCTGATCCGCTTTGTTCTCTTGGCGGGTAATCCGAAAGCGTGACGCAATTGCGTGGGTGCCCTGCATCTTGTGATGCGTGAGTCAGGCATCACGCGCCTTGCAATATGTACTTTTTTTTAATATCTTGCTCCAGTCGCGCCCAAGGATACGCTATTAACCCGGGAGATAGAAAACGTATCGCCAATTTGGTAAATTAGAGAATATTAAATTAAGATAGTGGGACCGAATTATTACATATATCTTTAAAAAAATAGTAATCGAAGGCTGTAGAAATTTTTACTTAGTATGACTTTAAAGAGTATATAGGAATGTAATCACCTCAGGATACAAGCAGTCCTCAATTTAATGCATTTTCTAGTGACATCAAGGACAAAGTGAGAAAATTGCAAAACCTACACCTTCCTTCTCTGCTCCATTAAAGGGATTAAAATTCCTGAATAAATTTTGTTGCTTCTCAAAGCCTGACAGCAATCGAAATTACTTTTGAAATTAAAACAGATAAACAAGAAGAAAAGCAGAGATTACACACAAATTTGTTTTTTTCTCCAAAATTAAAGTGTAATTTTCAACTCTTTTAACTCCCATCAATACATTGTTTTTTAAGGTATCTGACTGCATTGGAATCGCTCTTTTTAGTGCAAAATTCCGAAATTGTTTATTATCCTATTTCAAAGGCCAATCTTTGAGAATTCTAAAACGGCTTTTCATTTATTCGTACGATCATTCGATGAGAACTTATGGCTAACTTAATAAAACCAGAAGCGATATTAAAAGACCGGAAGTAGCCTCTTTAATTAACCTTTAGCTTACGGTGCCCATTTTTCAGATTCCATTTTTAGAACGGAAAATTTCATACCCCCTTTGTAAGAACGGTCATTAAGGGGACAGTGGACTTTCAAAATTGTGAAATTTGTCCAAAAATTCGATTTTTTTTATTTTATTGAATGGTGAAACTACGGACGAGTAGGAATGTGCTGCAAAAAGAAATTTTAATTTCTGCGATTACTTTCCTAGTTATAGGCATTTGTGTTTAATTTAGATATTCTGTGGTTACTAATAGCAATAACTTTAAATGTGTTTTTCTCAAAATAAAAATTTTCTTGTCATACGAATATTCAAACTGCTCTAGGCGCATTTCTAACTATCGTATTGCTTTGAAATTTAAGTTTTATGTACTTAACTGTATATCAGATAAATCTTATTGAAAATAATGATGCTCCGTAGCTCAGAATTTCTAAATTTTGTACTTGAAAAGATGATTTATAGTTATTTTGCGTAATAAAAAGGGTGTTTTCACTATTATTTTTTTCTCTTTATATTTTTAATGAATGCTTAAAATAAGCAATAGGTTTCATTGTTAGTTTTTAAGGTATCCTGCAAATAAAAATTACGATATTATATGCAAAAGAAATGCGCATGGAACATATTTAATTAGGTCAATTTTTGATATAATTAATAATTCATAATTCATAAATTATAAATATTTCATCATTAAACTTTAACCACTTTTACATATCTATGGTACTAATCACATATTCAAATTTCAAGCAAATCTATTCAAAACAAAAAAAAGTTAGGTTTGAAGGTCCACTGTCCCCTTAAGGGAGTTTATATATATATATATATATATATATATATATATATATATATATATATATATATATATAGTGGAACTTTGGAATATCGAAATCCTCGATAATTCGAAGTTTTCTCGTTTCCCTTGAGGTTCTATATATCGAGGTTCATGATAAAGTACATATCTTTATAAATGTCATATATAAAAATGGAAATTATAAATGTATAAATAATTTTCAAATTAGCAGTTTAGAATTTTATATGATTAACTGGTGATTAAAATTCATAAAGTGCTACGCGCGTCTTAAAATTGAGATATATATACTTACAGAAAATAATTAATGGTCAGAATACACTTGTAGTATATTTACCTGTAATGTAGAACCAAATAAATTGCAAGAAATATTATTTCTAATAAAAATTGAGCAGAAAATTGGAAAAATTCAAAAATTATCACAATTATTTGCATCATTTTCCCACATAAAAAATTATTCCAGAATTTCGCATTTTTCTGGTTTTAAAATGTAGAGTAGTACTCTGAAACATACATATGAGTGTAGTTTTATCCGTTTCCTATTAATAGTTTAAAAGTAATGTTGCGCGCAATCTCAAATTAGCAGTTAATCATAAAATGCTGAACTGCTAATTTGAAAATTATTTATAGATTTATAATTTCGATTTTTATATATGACATATTTACAGATATGTACTTTATATTTACAAAGGAAAGAAAATTTCTTTTTCTAATATTATTTAAGTTTTTGTGGTTAGAGTTAGACCATATCTATAGTCATTTCGTCTAACTTCAAGGTCCTGTGCTTCCTCAAAATGAAAATACTTTGTTTAGAGAGATTTGGGGGGGGGGAGGTATTAAATTTGTTCTTGGAATTCCTATTTCAAGAACTCCAGTGTGTGCCCGGAGAGGGGGAGGCATTGACACTAAATCTCCCCTATTGTCTTGCCACTGATCTTAATACCGAATTCGTATACAGGCTATTAGATACACCTGTTTCCAAGGTTTGAAGAGCAATAAATGATTTCATGGGTTCATTATAACGTTTGCGCACTATTTGGACTGAATGTGGTTGTAATAGACGTTTAGCAAGCAGATCCTTAGTGTAAATGTAGGAAATATTTCAACGTCTGCAGCAATATTGAGACCACTGGCATAGGCAGATTCCCCATAAAAGGCTGATTTCACACAGTTTTTAATCTCCTAGTTATTCATAAAGTGGATATGATTAGCAGTAAAAATTTTTTTGTCGCACGTTTTCATTAGTACTCCACTCTACTTCTTACAGCACAATAACAGGATATCCAGTATTTTCTCATTGCTAATTTGGGACTTACTGTCATGACCGGCTTGCAAAATGTAAAGGTAGAGTGAAAACCGATTTCTCGGCCTAATTCTCGTGACTACTACTAGGGAATGACTACTTCGCGTTGACAACACACTCGGAATTAAGTTGGTCATGAACAAATTTCCAGGGTTTGAAGAGCACTAAAGGATTCCATGAGTTCATTATAACGATTATCAGCAAAATGGTTTTTGACACACGTTTTCATTAGTACTGTACTCTACTTGTCAAAGAATATTTACTACCGCATAGCAACAGGATAGCCAGTTTTTACTCACTGCAAATTAGGCATTTACTATCATGACCGGTTTGCAAAATGTAAAGGTTGATGGAAAACCGATTTGCCAGGCCTCATGACTACTTCTCGTGACTGCTACTAGAGAATGACAACTTCGCGTCGGAAACACACTTGAAATTAAGTTAATCGGAAACAACTTTATGGCTGGTAAGCTTCACAGCATAAAATCAGGTCGTTCTACATAGATTTGTTATGGTAATAGACATAAATTCAGTTTATAGTGACTCCATATGACGCCATTGCATTGGATAGGATTGAAAGCTTTTATGGTACTTACATAGCAAATGCTATGTTGAAAAAAGCAACGCAATAAAAGCACCTTACAGAAAATATTCTTTAACTTAAAACAGGAAAGTTTTATCTTATTCTTTTATCCAACATACTCCCTAAAAGGTTCCATTTCGACAGTCTTAGATGGAATTTATCTTGAGAAATGGAACTGAAAAGGTTATGCAGGAGTTAGACTGTATTTACAAAACTAAAATATTTTACCCTTTTCAACAAATTTGTGTCTTTGATATATCTGTTATAGTCTCTAGTTCCCGAATAGATGAAGTTTTAGAAGTTGTGTTTGAAAGAAATGGAGTAAGAAAATTCGTAGGTTGCATACAGTCTGTATATGATTTTATTCAGCTTTTCTTTATATACAAAATACATAAATTTATGAAAACTTTTAATTTCTTAATATTTTCCTATGTTTCAACTATTATTTTGATAGAAATACAATTTTAATATCCGTTAATCGTAATATAAAAATAACCACGTGTATCTCTTCTCTTTATCAGAATTCATAACGATAAAAACAATGCATATTATAAAATACAATACACAAAATACCCAACAGAATGTTGTCACATTCATAAACTAAAACACTAGACTAAAATTTGCTTAGCACCAAGGTATTATTGCTATCAATTTGACAAATTTGCATTTCTGTCTTTGTCAATTTCACTAGAATTTCCAATAAAACAATATAGCAATGCCTTGGCGACGTTAAATAGAAAAGAAAAACAAATAATACAGCTATATGCCATGGCGTCGTTAAACGGAAAAAGAAAAAACAAGTAATATAGCCATGCCTTGGCGACGTTAAACAGAAAAAGAAAAAGCAAGTAATATAGCTATGGCCGACGTTAAACAGAAAAGAAAAAATAAAGTAATACAGCTATGCCTTGGCGACGTTAAACATAAAAAGAAAATTCAAGTAATATAGCTATGCCTTGGCGACGTGAAACAGAAAAGAAAAACAAATAATGTATCTATATATCATGACGTCGTAAAACAGAAAAAGAAAATTCAATTAATATAACTATGCCTTAGCGACGTTAAACAGAAATAGAAAAAGCAAGTAATATAGCTATGACCGACGTTAAACAGAAAAGGAAAAATCAAGTAATATAGCTATACCTTGGCGACGTTAAATATAAAATGAAAAATCAAGTAATATAGCCATGCCTTGGCGAAGTTAAACAGAAAAAGAAGAAAAAAGGAATTTAAACATTAACGCCTCGGTGCGAATTTAAAATTACGAACATTTTTTAAACTCTAATATTTTTTAAGTTATTTTTTATCCCAGTGTTGCATGCAGTGCTTTCGCTATTAATATATCATTTAGCTTTTGTAAAATAATTATAGATACTAATGGTCAGGGAATAATAAATCTGAAAGGAAACTCATAAAATTGACGTAGTTGAGACCTTTTTTAACTGGGACTGCAATATTCAAAAAGTACATTAAAATAAAAGGGTTTCCGTAACATTTATTGAAACATTAGTCGTATTTAAATTGCCGTTTGAATTTAAAAGTATTAAGGCTAAAAATAAATAAATATTATATATTGTATTCTACTTTATATATAGTAGACTGTTTTCATGCGAATGTTATGCGTAAAACAGTAAGTTTAATTATTTTACAGAATGTTATTTTATGCTATATATTTGCAACCTTGTAAACCGCTAGGTTTTATCTCAGTATTTTATGTTTATTGCCGTTTGGAAATAAGGAATTTATCGTACAGTTCCAAAAATATTTTGACACAACAGTATGGGCAATACAGGTTTAATTCTAACAATACACAGAAACTTAATTTTGGAGTTTATTAATCTATATATATATAAAACAGTTCCGTAACTGACTCATTCATTCACTGACTGACATACAACCCACAGACCAAACCGCTGGACCTAAAGGGCTGCAATTTTGCATGGCGATTCTTCTAATAGTGTAGGGGTGCACTAAGAAAGATTTTTCAAAAATTCTTCTTAGATTTTTTAAAATTAAATTTTTAAGCTGTTTTTTAAACTTTTTTTACGTTTGCATTTAAAATAATACATTGAGGGTTATAAAATTTATATCACGAGAAAGATCATAAAAATTCCTTCAAAATGAAATCTTTTTCGAATTTTTACCTTCATTTCCTGATTTTTTGGTGAATTTTTAAAGATTAATTTTTAGAATTTAATTTATTAAATGCTGATCACGTGATTTCTTTTTCTGGTACTTTCAATAAATTTATCGTCACGTGCGTAACAACTAAATAGACAAAAAAAATATTTTTTTCTCTTTTTAATGCAGCAGACGATTGGATATTATACAAAAATAATGCATATCCCTTACGATTTTTTTATAAATATATATATATAGATAGATATATATTTTACATCAATTGTATACATTGATCATCGCATTTATTAAATGATTATTTCCGATGGATATTTTAATTTGAAGATATTTCAAAAACTAAACGGTTTTGTGCTAGGGTGTTCACTTGAAATTTTCATATTTTTTAAAGGGCTTTCAAAATATGTAACTTTTGTGGCATTATTTTTCAAGAAAAATTTCAGAAAATGGCGTCGCAATGTTAAGATGTTCCCGACTTGGTCCGTCCCGGAATGGTTACCTAAATCTAGGTTTTTATATAAGTAAAGATGTGAACATTAAATAAAAATAGTATCTACAAATCTGATCCGGATTATCTAGAGATCCTGATAAATGAGCTTTTGCTGTACTTTAGAAGCCCCTAAAGAACCCGGTTCATGGGCAAAGATCCCTCCTTGCCCCCCTATTAGCGATGTAATCTCAGACGACATCATCTGATCTCAGTCCATTCACTTTTCTCTGATCTGTTCTTGTATCAAAAATTTGAATTGGGTGTTGTATAAAAAGTTACTACTGGCTCTTTCTTTGATGCTGTCTAAGATTATAAATGCACGTGATATTCTTTTTGTCAGTCAGTCAGTGTTTATCTCTGTTATAGCATATACCAATTATAATATTTTAAAAGTCCGGAAGCACAAAAATCCATAGGTGATACTTCGGGAGATTTAGTAGGGATATCAGTGAAGGGTATGGCCTTGATACCAATTTTTTTGTTCCATTTCTTTTAGGAAATTTACACGGGATTTTGATGTGCGACTGCTAGCTTTGTCCTGATGGAGTCTCACGGATTGATGGCACTGTGGGTAAAGCGATCGTATTTCATTCAGAAAAATTGGCGATAAAATATGTTACCGATAGTATTTGGAGTTAATCTTGACATTTCTTTCCACTCTCTTTATTTTTAACTTGCCATTACAAGAAACACCAGCAACAATCATGAATCCGTTAGAAAAACTTTCTTTCGATTCTTTGAACCATGTACTTAAATTGTAACACCATTTAATTTACCACCATTCTGCCCAATAGTCTTTATGGATTTGACCTGATATACTGTTAGTCAAGGGGCATAAGCATGGCGATTCTTCTTATAGTGTAGGAGTGCACCAAGAAAGATTTTTGAAATATTCTTCTTAGATTTTTTAAAATTAGTTTTTAAGCTGTTTTAGTAACTTTTTTTAAGTTTACGATTAAACCATGTACTTATAGTTATATGCTCTGTTGTATGTGTTTGACCCACAATAAGCATATTTTCCTTATCCACGGAACTCTTTAACTTGGGCGCTGTGGCCCAGTTGGCAAAGGCAGCGAACCAGTGATCTGAACGTCTCTGGATCGATTCAGGTCGCTGACAAAATCCACTGCCGCGTACACTAATGGCGGCTGGTGCATGAAAAATCTGTCATGGCTGAAACGTCCTCCAACTTTACCTCTGGAGGTGCGGGGTCATGTGTACCTGTCTCGTCACTTGACTCGGTTCAAAATTAAGGGACCGCTCCTCTAGCCAAGTTGGACTCCGACCCTTGTAGTGCTTTTCAAAACTGGAGCCGCACCATTCTGCCCAATAGCCTTTATGGATTTGATCTGATATACTGTCTGTTAAGGGGCATAAGCATGGCGATTCTTCTTATAGTGTAGGAGTGCACTAAGAAAGATTTTTGAAATATTGTTCTTAGATTTTTTTTAAATTATTTTTTAAGCTGTTTTAGTAACTTTAAGTTTGCGATTAAAACAATAATTTGAGGGTTATAAAATTTATATCAAGAGAAAGAACATAAAAATTCCTTTAAAATGAAATCTTTTTCGAATCTTTACCTTCATTTTCTAAACTTTGGTGAATTTTTAAAGACTAATTTTTAGAACTTAATTTATTAAATGCTGATCACGTGGTTTCTTTTCTTTTTGTGATTCTTTAAATTAATTTTGCGCCACGTGCATAGCAACGAAATAAATTGACAAAAAAATTCTATTAAAATACGGTAAAAGATAAAATCTAACCACTAGACTAATTGAGAGGTTAGTTTTATAAGAATTTAATTCAAATTAATATGTTTTATGGATATTAAACATACAAATTAATTGCATACATTGACCGTTGTATTAAATTTGAATATTTTCTTCTAAGTTATTTTGTCTATAAAAATATTCGTTACGATATTTTTATAAATTATATATATATATATATATATATATATATATATATATATATATATATATATATATATATATATATATATATATATATATATATATATTGGCATTGATTGCATGCTTTGACCGTTGTATTTAATTTGAATGTACTCCGTAGCAAAGCACGGGTAATCAGCTAGTTGTGTATATTTCAACAAATCAACTTTCAATAAAAAAAGTTTCCAAATTAATACACGTATTTATTCTTTTAAAAGACTGACTTTCTTTAATAATTCTTTGCATTTAAATGTAATTTTGCAATGAAAAGCCATAAAATTTTCAATATATTGGTCCCATTAGCAAAGCATCAAAACTTATTCTTCTTGGTCTAAACTGATAAGAAAAATACACAAAAACCCTTCAGTGTGTCAGCATCAAAAACTTGGCCTAATTGAGTATCGCTGTTTTAAGAACCCTTTCGTGCTAAGATGAATGTTATACATAGCATTTAGAGAACCAGGTATTGGATTCGTAATTGCAAGATAGGTTGAAACTAATTAAACATTGATACTTTCATGCCGAATATATAGCTCGTTCGTTCTGAATGTCTTGTATCTATGACAACACAACCATAAGAAAGTCAAAATCCTCAACCCCTTTAGCAGAGAAGTGACTTAGATCTCTCTCGCAGAGGGCGTGTTTACATGATTAACTTTTTATTTCTTCATGTTGCTTATAAATAGCAATCTTTGCAATGTTGACGCAATTAGGAGTTCAGCGTTTCCGGGGTATAAATATTTTAAGTCTTAAGAAAAATAGGAAAATCGCAGGAAACTTTCTGATAGAGTTGGTCTATAATATCTAGCCTATTGATACATTTTTAATGATACGTGTCAGATATGAGAAGGGTATCTTGTCAAAGTGTTGTATGATTACATTTTTTCAACGTACGACTCAATGATAGTGATTGAAACAAGCTGTGGTATTTGATCTGGCCTGCAAAGTTTAGGACATGCAATTTTTTTTCAGAATATAGATTAGGCTGGGAAATATGTGTACCGGTGGAAAGATGTCCTATTTTAACGTTAATTTTCTATTTTTAGGGCGTACAGATTAGCAGCTTAATCGATTGTCTCTGAAGACAAAATATTTTGTCCTAGAAAATGGAGAAGCTGCGTGTGAAAGGAGTTGCGTCTAGTTGAATTTATTCCAGAGTTAACGCTTAGAAAGAGATGGAAGGATGTTAGAACCTAATTGGACAATCTGTATTTATTTTGCATGCGCTATATTCGTGGGTTTAAGTTCTATGGATTTTCCTTTTTCACTAGCTCACTTAAAATAATAAAAAGGTTTTTTCTGCCATTTCCGTCTTAACATATAAAATCTGCATACTTAAGTTGCTAGGCCGATTATTTGGACAGTCCGTGAGAGAAAACCCCTGCATCAATTTCCTTCATTTTGGTCTTAAACGAAATATTTTAATGTATAGATGTGTCAAATTTGGTTTTTGTGACCGCGATTTCTATTAATTTGGGATAATTTACAATTAAAAAAAATTCTTTCTGCGCATGCTCAGTGACATGTTTAAATCTGGATTTAGATACACACTAAGCACGAGGCTGAATAAACACACTAATGTGTATATTCCAAGTAATCTTTCTAGCTCTCTGCCATTTTTATTTGTAATTATGTTTGTGTGATATAGAATGAAACCCGACGGAAATTGTTTATTTCGTGCTGTTGAGTAACCCTATTTCTTTTTATTGGGTTCAGTAGTAATTCTTTAAAGTTTATTTCCCTATTCTTAATAACTTTAATTTCTTTATTTAACTTTAACTTAATTTCTTTTCAACATTTGGCCATGATTTGTCGAGTATAATTTGTGTATTAGTACATGTATATACTATTGTAACGTATTCCGGCGATTAGTGTCAAAAGCAAACACTTTAGGTAGCTTTTGACACTACAGTGTTGCCTTTCACAGGTTACGTGTAAGGCAGACAGCTTAACTCAGTCCTTTAGCGAAAGATGAAGATCAGATGAGATTGTATCTCCGCAAATGAAACGTGGATTAACAGAGTTTTAGTCGGCTCTACACACACTCTTCCACTGGAAGCTAGCAGCTTCTCAGCAATGACAAAACTGGGGAGATCAAGTTTCGATCGCTTTCCCCGACCTTTCTCGATGAGAAACGGCCTTCTTCACGCAGAGGGCTGAGCCTCAAAAAATAGCAAAGTCACTCAAATTGAGTGGAGCTAGGAGATCAGCTATCACTCCTAAACTCTGGCTTCTAATCTCTCAATATCTCAAATCTGGCTTTCAAGCTCTCGTCGGCTTATTTAAAAGCTTGATCCCTGGCGGAATTTCTAACAGCCTCCGTCTCTCAAGCTCGATTCGGATAGGCTGGTCCCCTTAGGCCGTGTGCAAAACGATAAGGATTATTGTATCTTAATCGCCCGGCTACCTCGTTAAGGTCGTGTGTCAAGGGGCGTTCCTTTCATTGTAGTTTAACGACAAGGCAAGGCGCCAGTCTGACGGCCTTTTATTCTAAAATCGCGCCCCGAAGAGGCGTTTCATTGTGGCTCCTCTTCGCTCGGGGGGTCTGTCATTCTTTAGAATCGGTTCACGGCTAGCGACGATTTTAATGATCTTTCTGCTCGCCTAGAGGAGAGGGAAATTGCTACACTATCTAGCCGTCATGTTTTGACGGGCACCAACTAGTAAAATTATTAAAGCTTATAAAACAGAGTTTTGTTCTGGGATGAAATAAAACATAAATCACTGTGTGTTGTAACAGTCAATAATTTTACTGCATTTTCCTACAAAAGTGTACTACAACGCATTTCAACGTATTTCAACTTATAAGAAATCTGTTCAGATAACTTCACTGTTTTGTAATGTACTGTAAGTAACTCAGTGTCTTATTGAGTTCAATTATTTTATTGCTATTTTGAATATTGTTCATGAATTGTTGTGGTTGCTGCTGCTTGTGGAGCATAAGCTACAACAACTACAGCCACCCCTGACCTGAAGTATCCCACACAAGGTTGGTATAGAGTAGTGGACTGAGGGGGCGGTTCCGGTTTATAATGGCTTCACAAGGGTCGGAGTCCAATTTAGCCATGTGCCACCTCAATTTTGACCGAGCACTCCCCCCCCCCCCAGGGGCGACATCTGGAAAACCGTACCTTTTCCTACTCTCTTTGACTTCATAGAACTTTCCGGTCTCCGCATTTAACGTGCCCGTATCTGGCCTATACACGGAGGTATTTAAACCCTTTCAGGAGATACAGCATCGACCGTTTGCACGGTGCGGATTTTTTTCCTCATTTTTTTTAACCTAAAGAATCTTGAAAGATTTTCCAATTAAAGGTTGCAAAATGTTTTTACTTCTTTAAACTGATAACAGATTGCAGTACTAACCATTTTTCTGCTAATTTAACTGGAATACATTGAATGCAAGTGTAAAAAAAACGACTCGATTTAGGCGTTTGTACTGTGGAAACGGCGCCCCTCAAACAGTTAATGGCGCTTGTCGGGATTCGAACTGAGCGCCTTCAGTGCCGAAAGCCGTCTCTCTACCACCGGGCTACCTCGGGCCTTTTCAGGAAATTCATCTTATATTGTAGCGATACAATGTTTAAGTAATCTGTCCACAGTACTGAGAAGTACTGTAAAGCGCTCTTTGAAAACTTTTACTGCTATCGTAAAGAACAAATTCATTCACATAAAACGCAATGTTTAAGTGATATGCAGAATTCTGAACCGTAATTTGCTATAGGAAACGAGTTTTTGTAACCTGCATATCTCACCTCCGCTAATGCATGTTGTAAATTTCATGTTATTTGCATGTTTCCTTCAGGGTGTTGCATTTACAGTGGCCAGTAGTGTATTAATTCATTAATTAAATTTAATTAATCGATTTTAGTTTTAGACCTAGAGCGTCTCTTGCTCTTGAATAGTAATTTCCTTCTTGTTACTGTGTAAACGGTAGCACTGCGATATCGCGGGCTTCTCCCGTCCTGTAGGTTGCGAGATCGAATCCCCAACCTGACAAACTTTTTCTCTCTCTTTCCCCCCCCCCCTCCTAATCTCGCACAGTAGACAAGTTTCTGGCAGGCAATCCTTTTTTATTCATAATTTAAATTCCTTTTAAATTATGTATTAGTATTGTACTACAAGCAGTATTCGAAGAAGTTAATAATCTGTGCACAGCAATATAATGTATCATAGTGTGCAATATGTTGCAAAGTTTTGTAAAAACTAATACTTTTACTGCTATTTAAATACTATGTATTTATTGCATCCCATACAAAGCAACATCCCAAACAAATTTAATAAAGACAGCTAATTAATCTCTGCTCTGCCTGAAACCTTATAACCCATCAAACTTTATCACAGCTAACAACGTACGCTGATGGCAAAATAATATCTCCCGCAGTGTGTCTAGCGTGTGTGAGAAAGAATATTAAAGAAATTACCTTTCCCACCTTTTTCGTATAAGAGAAAAGGTATCTTTCTTTTTCTTTCGTTTAACAGCTCGCTAAGGTTGAAGTTTATGGGAAGGGAATTAATTAACTAAACCTGATGATATCCCAGCAGCATTTTTCTGCGATTCACAGAGAAATGACTGAGGAAAAAAAATTCATGCATAAAGAGAGTCTTTATGTGCAGGAAAATGAGAAATATTATACAAATTAGACAGCTTCAGTTGATAAAAGCGGAATGAAGCAAAAGAGTCAAATATTATGTGCTTCAAGGAAAGAGAAATAAAGGAATTAATTTAAAATAATTTATCTTGCATACTGTACTTTATTTACATAATTCGTTTACTGGAAGCAATTATTTGTTAACTTCTCAGTTGCTTTGTGTGTGTTCGTGTTAAAACTTGACAATTGAGAAACTAAAAGCATAAAATTCATGATTTAGTTAGTGATTTTAATTTACTTTCCAAATATACATTAAGGATGCTGTGTACTAGCCCTATTGAATTCGCTAATCTCAATTTTAACCTATGGAGAAAATGTGTCTACTGTTTACAGCTACACAAATATGCTGATAATCCAATAAGAATAGCATTTTCAGATACCCTGAAATTTTCTGCTCCTTGTAACACGATTCATTTTACAAATATCGTCCAATAAAGAAATTTATGAAAGTTTCAAACACAATAAACCAATTTTTTCCCAGAGTAATTTAAATTTAAAAATATTTGCATTTTTTAAAAAAACGAAAAATGTCTCAAGGTGTAAAATTTCTTTCTCTGTTAGGAAGTAAAATTTAAAAAATTATCTTTCAAGCCAAGTCGGCAATCTTTGGACACATTTTCTCCATAGGTTAACACTGAGGTGAGCGAATCCTATAGGGTTAGTACACAGCAGACTTAACAAACAGCGAGGAAATCTTATAGTGTAGTAGTCTGTACTGTAGATATGTTAGATTTAAACGCTTCGAAACGTGTACTTAAGAAAAATTATAGTTTCACAAGGGTCTAGAGAATTGTTTCAACAAAAAACTATTATTGCCAAAACTTGTTTAAGCCCACTTCATCTTCTTAATCTATATATATGAAAAAGTTCCGTAACTGACTCATTCATTCACTGACTGACTGACTGACTGACTGACATACAACGCACAGACCAAACCGCTGGACCTAAAGGGCTGAAATTTTGCATGGCGATTCTTCTAATAGTGTAGGGGTGCACTAAGAAAGATTTTTCAAAATTTCTTCTTAGTTTTTTTTAAATTAAATTTTTAAGCTGTTTTATAAACTTTTTTTACGTTTGCATTTAAAATAATACATTGAGGGTTATAAAATTTATATCACGAGAAAGATCATAAAAATTCCTTCAAAATGAATTTTTTTTCGAATTTTTACCTCCATTTCCTGATTTTTGGTGAATTTTTAAAGATTAATTTTTAGAATTTAATTTATTAAATGCTGATCACGTGATTCCTTTTACTGGTACTTTCAATAAATTTATCGTCACGTGCGTAACAACTAAATAGACAAAAATTATTTTTTTCTCTTTCTAATGCAGCAGACGACTGGATATTATCAAAAAAAAATGCATATCCCTTACGATTTTTTTATAAATATATATATATAGATAGATATATATTTTACATCAATTGTATACATTGATCATCGCATTTATTATAAATATATATATTTATTTTTTGGCATAAATTGCATACGTTGACCGTTGTATTTAATTTGAATGTACTCCGTAGCGAAGCGCGGGTTTTCAGCTAGTATGTTATAAACCAGTAGGGTGTTTTAGTAAAACATTTTATGGCCACTTTGCGTCAAATAAACTGAATCTCAACACTTTTTTAACATTCGGAGACAAACCTAAATAAGATTAATCGAATTTTGCACGCAGCTATTCATAGGCAATTACAAGCGTTTAATAATACATGAATATTTTTTTTTACATCACTGCCACCCGGAGAAAAGATTTACGTATCCTAGGCAACGTACTCTGTTGAGATGAATATTAACTTTTAGGTGTAAACAAGGAATTTAGTAAGTTTAATGTGTTTTAAGTACTTTTTCGTAACAATAAAATATGTTTAACCCTTCAGTGGTCGCTCCAAATTTTTGGAACACCATCAGGCGCGTTGCATAAAGTGCAACGTCTCTTTCAACCTTGATTATTCTTTTGTGACAAACTTTTTTTTTCAAATTGAAAATAATAATACTGCGTTTTATGACAAGATATAAAATGTTGATAATATTGAGATATATTTATAACTAGTTGAAAACCCGCACTTCGCTACGGAATACATTCAAATTAAATACAAAGGTCAATGTATGCAACTAATGCCAAAATAAATAAATACACACTATATATATATAATGTATATATATATATATATATATATATATACTTATACATACATACATACATATACATATATATACATATACATATACATATATACATATACATATATACATATACATATACACATATATATATACATATACACATATACATATACATATAGATATATACATATACATATATATATATATATATATATATATATATATATAATAAATACGACGAACAATGCATACAATTGATTAAAAAATACAAAAAAATATATTCATAAAAAAATCGGAACGGATATTTTTATAGATTGAAGGCCAAAGAATGCAGATATAATATAGCCTTATTTCAAAACTGCCTGATTTAATGAATTTAAAGACAACTTGAGAATCGATTCCTACTATGTCCAAAAACCTAAAAAACAATGAGATTGTCCATCTTCGTGATATGGGGAATACCGTGTAATAGCTGCACATTGGATCTACGACACCAACTCATAATTTTGTATTATTGCAATCCAGTATAATCGCTGGTTTAGTACGGTTAAATCACGACTAACAATGAATGGAAAGGAATACGAGGGTCAGAAAATCATACTTGTATTAGAAATGGTGTAGCTATAAATATAAACTTCTTACAGCATTCAAACCTTACTTATAAAAACAAACCATTCAAAATTACGGAAATGTTGCACTTTATACATCGGCGCGCCCGCTGAAAGGTTAAGGAGAATATTTAGTAGCGCATGTGCGATTCTTTCTCTCCCTGTAAAAATAATTCAGATAAAAAATTCGACATCGATCGTTGTCATAGGGATATGACAATATTGTCACGTCCAGGGGCAGAAAAATCGAGAAATACGGACAAAGTAACATAATTGCGAAGTGCTAGAGAGAAGCAGGTCTAAGAAGCAAATGGCTGACAATAAATCTAAACTGCTAAAGATAAAACTAAAAGATAAAAGTGCTGGAGAATGAATGGTAACGAAGAGAAGAAAAAAAGAAAGGAAGACTGAAAATTTATGAGGGCTATAAAACAGAACACGTGTTTCATGATGTCGGAGCATGGGAAAAAGTGCATGGGAAAAAAAAGGAGAATTTTATAAAGCCCGCCCTCATTGCGGATTGGTGAAAGGGGATGCAGAAAAGGCAGACAGGGACGAATTGTGATGACCTATAATAATAATATGGCCAATGGAATGGCGAAGAGGCGGAGCCAGCAGAAATTAGAGAAAAATAATATGAAATAATATGAGG
Organism: Dolomedes plantarius; assembly: GCA_907164885.2. Classification (NCBI taxonomy): domain Eukaryota; kingdom Metazoa; phylum Arthropoda; class Arachnida; order Araneae; family Dolomedidae; genus Dolomedes; species Dolomedes plantarius. The sequence goes on along the minus strand of OU015499.1, from coordinate 93,948,141 downwards.
AAGCAAAAAGACAGACAGGTCACTGAGAGAGTTAGAAGTCAGAATCAGAAGTAGCAGCCACCCAGCTAGTAAAATGTACGATGTGCGCCCGATGATGATATAAGCCGTGACTGATGCCAGCAGAGCTGTAAGACGACTGCGCCCCATTGCCCAATGCCGTGCGCATAGATTGACTAAAGGAGCCCTGTATTCCACCGTAGACGTATCCAGTACCAGTGAGGTGTGAATTAAAAGAGGCCGTTATAGCTCCGTGCCCGATGTCCACAACGACGAGCCAATTATCATCTGTAAATGTACGGTCCCTTTATTTCCTCTGCATATTATACCGTCATTGCTTCTCGTAGCGTAGCCTTCATTAACTTAATGATATAGAGCGCGGTAGTGAAGTAATCATATAATGGTAGTTAGCGAAAAATAAATGATAATTCGCATAATGAATTAATTCGAGTAATGATCTTGTAGTGAATGAATTAAATGTATGTGTAGATGAAGTATGACCTGTTTTGTAGGAATGTATTATATTATATCATTTATGTTAATCAATAAATTAATTGATCATATAAAACCAGAGTTGTTTCCTTCATTTGGGGATCACAATGCAATGAAATGTACAAATTAATTATATTCAGAAAAATCATTGACTTATTAAAAGATACATATTAAAATATAAATAAAATTACTAATTACCCACCAACTTTCACCGTCATAATCGTTTAAAACGGATATTTTACTTTACATGAGCTGTATAAGCGGGTAAGAAAAATTTCAGAACAGGGTACTTTTATGCGCAAGATAATGCACATAATGTATTGTTACGAATTTTACGAGTCTATTGTAATCAAGTCAAATATGATAGTTATCGTCAAATTGGTGATGGATTTGGTGACTTATTTTAGTCGCCACGTTTGGCGATATGGCAGCTAATGGTCACCAACTTGCCGTCTAGACCTTTCTGGAAGCTTCTAGAGATATCTAGCTGACTGACCGATAGGGGGCGCTTTGGAAGACTATAAATATATGTGACATTGGCATTGGAACTCCGTTCTTTTCTACTGAGAATCGAATGTGATGAAAGTGCGTTAAGAGTGTATTGTATTGAAGACTAAAAACATAAGTCAGGAAATAATAGAGTTTTCTGCGGTATAGAAGACAGTTACGTGTTTTCTGTTGGAATTTGTGTATGCGCCTGAAGAATTTACAGAATAATAAATTTTATTTTGTGTGCAGTTCCTGAAGAAATTTTATTCAATTAATGAACTTAGGAAAATTGGAACAGTATCAATTAACTTTAAGTCAGTTAAACCCAAACATAATTCTGAATTCCAAAACGAACAGAGCATTTTTCATCAAAGCTTCAAACAGTAATTACAAAATGAAAAGACTTATGATTAAAAACTTTTTAATTAGCATGTTCATAAAACAAATTTTCGGGAGAGATTCTTTGGCATTAATAATGTAATAAAATTTATTTTAATTTAATAATTTGATTTTGATCATTTGTTTTAGATAAAATAACATACAAAGATTTCAATAAAATATAAAGGTATGTGTTGGCTATTCTAAAACTAATAGGTTCTTTAAAAGCATGGCACAAAACATTCTTTACTATAACATCCTTAAGGTGATGGTGAACTTTCAAATAGCCAAAATTCCAACAAAAATTGGAATTTATTTTGGTGTTTTAATATTTTAAAAATATGTAAAAATTGGAATAAAATGCATTTAAAACATGTAGTGAAAAGTAAAATGTAAACTTAGTGGCTTTAGAAAAGTAAGTATTAAAAGTAGGTGAAAAAAACGTCTTTTAAATTGCTTTTTCTCAAAATGAGTCATTTCTAGATTTGTAAGTCTCGGAAATGCTCCTTGCGTCATAATTTTTGACGAAATTTTAAGAAATTTATAATAAATACTCCTCTAATACTCCAAAATAAAGTTATGTATCCATTTCAGGCTTCGGCATCATTCACATTATAAAAGTTTAACTTAAGTATAGAAATTAACAAAAATTTCACAAAACTTTGGAGTGAAAGCATAAAAATATTTCCTAATAATTAACTATTCGACGGAAGCACAAAGTAATACACAACTCTCTTCAAAATGTATTTATAAGCAATATAAATGCAAAATTAAGCAGGGAAGTTAAAAATTGGATCGTAAGGAGAATTTAAAAAAATTTAATTTCAATTTTTTTAAATGTGATTTTTAAAAAATATCAATACAAAATTAAGGAGGCAAGTTAAAAATTGGATCGTAAGGAGATTTTAAAAAAATTTAATTTCAATTTTTAAATGTAATTTTTTTAAATATTTATAAAATTTTATAAAGGTGTTTAATATAGTTATACTTGAATGAATATATGCAAAATTTCATATCTTTGAGGTAAAAATTTCAAAAATCACTTTGCAATGTCCACCATCCCCTTAACAAAATTGTAAGATTAAATTATTTGACGAAAATATAAATGCAGAAACTGTCTACAATTTGAAAAAGATTATTGAAAATCATCAGTAAAGTCAATCAGACAAAAATTTGTATCCAAGAGAGATGCTTTGTGAGGGAAATGTAAAACAAAACTAAATTCATTGCGAAACTTTCCTGCCACACGCCTATATAGGTTTGTAACACTTTTAAAAATTTAAGCTAAAAAATAGTTAAAAAAAACAATCCAAAATTCTATGTTTGAATCCTTTTAATAACTTTAACACTAGAAAGACAGCTGTCTTCATTTTGACGGTTTCGGACATACTATTGAGCGCTATGTCTGTATGTATGTCCTCAGACTCCTGAAATTGTATGACTTTTTCAAATTGTATGCGAAATATGTACACGCATTTAGAAAATTATATTCGATAGTAAATAGGGGGAGAAAATGTGTTGTATACCTATTAATACCGAAAGCCGTCGATTTGACGGCAATATAAAAAACAAGCAGGAATCATTAAAATAATACTGGAAAAAAAATGTTAGTTACTTTTCGTCTCTTTCCCCTTTTGCAAATAACAGAAATATTGGCTCTTCGGAAATATACTTCTCTAGATTTGTGTGCAAGTTCGCCATGTTGAAAATTTTGGCGCCGATTTTGGTGATTTTACTGTGTTTGGAGTGGAATATTTCTCGCCAACGTGTTTAAAGCGCTGTTTTCAAAACGTTGGACTTGAAAGTAACAACTTAAAAGTAATGGACCTAAAAATTATTGGACTAAAAAGTAACATAATGTTAAGTTTTAAACTTCGGAAAAATTCCTTCAAATACTGGACTTAAAAGTAACAATTTAAAAAGGTTTTTATTACAAACGCTAAAAAAAAATTCTAAGTCCAGCGTTTTGAAAACAGCACTTAAAACACACTGGCGAGAAATTTTCCACTCCTCCTAACACAGTAAAATCGCCAAAAAAAATCCAATCCTAGAGTATCCCCAATATTGGTGTTGAAAAATCACGACTGCACAAACCCTGCATATATTTTTACGGATAAACCATACCAGGTTGTCAGCTCGGCATACATGCATAAAAATATAGCTAAATATATACTAATTTATTATATACTAGCCGGACTTCGCCCGGCTATGCTCGGACCCCACAAAAGAAAAAAAAAGGCCTTTTTCAGGGCCATACAAATGTATTAAATTCCCGTCAATTTTCATTCCCGTCGCTGCCGACAGATGGCTGCACCATACTGGAGATATGTCGGCCATGTTTTCTCAGGATGAGTGAAGCGGTGGAGTATTTTTAGAATTAAAATATCTGTCTAACTATTTTAAAGCTTCCAAACTAATCTTAGAATTATCTCCAGGCTTCAAAACATAAGTATACGAAGTTTCAACCAGATTCGTCAAGAAATGTAGATTTGTATACGTTACATACATACATAGAGGCACTCTGCTTTATTTATATAGATATTGGTATGAAATAGTTCAAAATTTAAAGTATTTAACCATTAAAAAACATTAAATATTTTAAATTCTTCATTTTATTTTTAACCGTCAAAATAACGGCGTTTAGTCTTTTTAGTAAGAAAAAAATTCCTGTCTTTTCAGTGTTAAGTTTGTTAGAATAAGAGAACGTCAAATATTGTGGATGCACTTGTCATTTTCTCAACAGCGCGGACTGGAAGTTACAAAGCAGATTTCCCCCAGCAAGGTACGAATACGAGACTCGAATACTCGAGATGAGTATTTGAACGTATGAACCTGTTAGAAATTTTCTATCGGTGACTACATTACTAGACTAAGATGATTACATTACTAGATGAAAATTTATGTAGCATAAAGGATGCTTCATAAAGTTTCATCTAGTAATGTAATCATCATTGATATGGGACAATTTATGCAGTTTAATACAAAAAATCTACGGTACACCTTAATTTGAAAAATAAAAATTAGCTTCGATAAACGTGTGCCCTAAACTAAGAAAAGTCATATCATATTTCGACTGAATGGCTGCATTTGCTTATTTTCTCCAAATAGAGCTGTAGTGCAAAGAAAAATTCTATTTTTTTTATTATTGAGGGAGAGTCTGGACACAAAATTTTATTTTCATTTATATTCTAGACGAGGTTCCGGACACAAAATTTTATCTTCATTTATATTCCTGTGGGATTCCAGAATTTTATATTCTTGAGGGAGTCCAGAAACCTTTAAATCAATGTTATTATTAAGAGAATCCAGACTCCAAAAATTGTATTTCATTGTTAATCTTGACTGGTCCACACACAAGATTTTATTCAATTTTTATGAAAACATGTCTAAGCAAAACAGGCATTTCGAAACAATTTATTTTTTTCGACAAAAGTGTCAATACATGAAGAGCATTATGAATATTAAAAATACTTGAACAATAGGAAATTTTGTTTAAAAAATTTAGAATGTAAACATTAAAGAATATTTAGGTTTTGATACAAGGCCTGAATTAAGAGATTTGTTTGCCTATACTTTTATTTACATTTAGTTAAGGTTTCAAAAGTATTAGTCTGTAGGATTTCTAAAAATTTTATAGCTTTATAAAGGGAAAAATTTATGAAAAATAAACATTTTCATGAATTATTGCTTTAGAGATAATATTTTCAGAATTATTGCTTTAGAGATAATATTTTCAGAATTAATGCTTTAGAGATAATATTTTCAGAATTAATGCTCTAGAGATAATATTTTCAAAATTATTGCTTTCGACATAATATTTTCAGAATTAATGCTTTAGAAATAATATTTTCACAATTTTTGTTCCCTATCATGAATCCTGAGGAAACTTTAATGAAAATAGATCTAAGAAAAGCAGTGCGATTATTTAGTTAGGGTCTGTTCACATAGAATCCGTCAACGTCAGCGAAACTTGTAATATATTTAACCAATTACAAACCTCCAAACGATTAGCAATGAAATTGTTAAGGCCTTTGATTGGTTTAAAATATGTCAATACGAGTAACGCTGACGTTCACGGATCCTATGTGAACAGGACCTTACTGTCCCAGGAATTTTAAATATATCCTTATGTATCCATGTCCAGTGCTAATGTATGCCTCTGAGACATGGCCATTGACATCAAGGGAAGAGAAGGCTCTGAATATTTTTGAAAGGAGAATTTTGAGACCTATCTTTGGTGGTATCCTTGATAATGATATTTGGCGAAGAAGACACAATTTTGAGCTATACAAACTGTTTAAAAATGAAGACGTAGTGAAATTTGTGAAATTGAACAGAATGAGATGGGCAGGTCATCTTTTGAGTGTGGATTCACGGAGAGCACCATTGAAACTTTTTACTGCAGTCCCCTTCTGTTAAAGACATTTTTCGGCTGAGACATATTGAATGGTCCCTTATTTATCCATTTCAAATCTCCATTTCAAATCTCCATTGTTTGTTTTTTTTAAATTTTTTCGAAAGACTTGTACTGCTTTTAGGAGGCAAAAACTTCTTTTTTACTCCCACTTCAATTTCGACAGCATTATCGCGTGGTAAATCATCATTGTCACTATTCAAAATATTATCATTTCCTTCTTCTTCATCACTAGCCTCAGCTGTCTCTGGTAGAATAACAATATCAGTTTCATTCTAGTCATCATTATCTGACTCTTCGTCGAAAATTCTTTCAAGAACTTCTTTAAACGTAAAGTATCTAGTTTTAGGCATTTCTATAAGCATAGAACGGGGGAAAGTTTCATGGAGTCGAAAACCACATGTGAATAAGGAAACTACCCTTATCCCGCTAACGTTGCGGCAACGCAACACCTGTTTTTACTTCCTCTCCCACCCAAACAAAAGCAACCGATTGATGGAATGTTCTGATAAACTTTGACCTTAGCTAAAAGTAGATAACCCCTAAAGCTCACGTTTGTCTCCCTATATTTCTTCTGTGAAAAAGACCAGGAGAAAGTTCTCGTTCAAAAATGCTTAACTAACTGTCTAAGTTTGGAACTTGTTATTAAATTAAAAGAACAGTTGAAGGCAAATATTTTTCAATTCGATTATTAACCCTACTCAAAGACTACTATTAATATAAAAATCATTTGATAGCTAAATTTTTATACGCATTTATTTTGACCGTTGCGTCAACGCAACACCAGCGGTTAATGGGTAAAGTAGAAAAATAAAAATTGGCTTCTATAAATCTGTGCCCCAAGCTAAATAAAAAATTCAAAACATATTTCGAACTTACATAATTATGTCACAAATTTGGTATTTTCTGTTTAAAAAATAAAATCCACTCAGATATTGATAAAGCAAATGTACAGAACGGTACGCATAAAGAATGCTACATAAAGTTTCATCTAGTTATGTAATCATCGTAGATATGGGATAATTTATGCAGTTTGATACAAAAAGTCTACGGAATATCTTAATTTGAAAAATAAAATTGGCTTCGATAAACTTGTGGCCCAAACTAACTAAAAAAATTCAAAACATATTTCGAACTTAAATTAATGACACAAATTTAGTATTGTTTGTTTAAAAAATAAAATCCATTCAGATATTGATAAAGCAAATGTACGGAACGGTACGCATAAAGGATGCTACATAAAGTTTCATCTAGTAATGTGATCATTCTTGAAATGGGATAGTTTATGCCGTTTAATACAAAAAGCTCTACGGAAAATCTTAAGTTGAAAAATAACAAGTAATATAAAAACAAAATTTTTTTAAAGTCAATTCCTACTTAGGTCAACAAAGAAAAATTTGAGTGTGAACTAATAGTAGGAATTGAAAAAAAGGATTACCTGCCAGAACCTTGCCTACTGTGGGAGATTAGGAGGGGGGAGGGAAAGAGAGAGTAAAAGTTTGTCAGGTTGGGGATTCGATCCCGCAACCTACAGGACGGGAGGAGCCCGCGCTACCGCAGCGCAACCGTTTACAGAGTAACAACAGGGAAATTACTATTCAAGAGCAAGAGACGATCTAGGTCTAAAAATAAAATCGATTAATTAAATTTAATTAATGAATTAATATTTGAAAAAACTGTATTAACATCAAGTGTCATCCACTACAAGTTTAAAGAAAATGTATTTGAACTTGAGTGGATGAATAAAAAAGTATTTTATTAACGATTGAAAATTTGAACAAGATATATATAGGGAGAGTGCGAACTAATAGTAAGAATTGAAAAAAGAAATTGGCTTCTATAAACCTGTATCCGAAGCGAAATAAAATAATTCAAAACTTATTTCGAGCTGAAATTATTCAGATACTAATTTAATAAAATCGATTTAATAAAATCGATTAATTAAATTTAATTAATGAATTAATATTTGAAAAAACTGTATTAACATCAAGTTTACTATTTTGTGTTTAAAAAAATGATTCGTCAAAGTGTAAGACAATATTAAAGATTAAAAGCTCAAATGTTTATAATTTCTCTTGTGCAATTTGGGACGCATTGCTTCAGGATATTCTTAAACTCCGAGCTGACAATTAGCAGAAAATCTTTTCCCGATAAGTCCCTGCGAAACGAATTTAATTCAATAAGGTTGTGCCCGGAAACCTTCAGAAAGATGATGCTCCCAGCGCTAGGTGAATTTCATCAATCATTTTTCCTCTCGGGCTTAGCTAATCCAATAGAGCAAACACCCTGAACACTTAACCAGATAAACAGATCGAAGGCCCTCTTCCCTTACTTCTTCTCATCCTGAGCCGTAAGTAGCTTTAAAGTTAAAGGAAAATATACGCTCACGTTAGGATACCAGATTTTATGGTTTCCTATAAATTAGATCCAGAATGGTTGTGATTAGGGCATTTTATCTATATATATAAAGCAGTTCCGTAACTGACTCATTCATTCACTGAATCACTGACTGACTGACATACAACGCACAGACCAAACCGCTGGACCTAAAGGGCTGAAATTTTGCATGGCGATTCCTCTAATAGTGTAGGGGTGCACTAAAAAAGATTTTTCAAAAATTCTTATTAGATTTTTTAAATTAAATTTTTAAGCTGTTTTTTAAACTTTTTGAACGTTTGCATTTAAAATAATACATTGAGGGTTATAAAATTTATATCACGAGAAAGATCATAAAAATTCCTTCAAAATGAAATTTTTTTCGAATTTTTACCTCCGTTTCCTGATTTTGGGTGAATTTTTAAAGATTAATTTTTAGAATTTAATTTATTAAATGCCGATCACGTGACTTCTTTTTCTGGTACTTTAAATAAATTGATCGTCACGTGCATAACAACTAAATAGACAAAAAGATTTTTTTTCTTGCTAATGCGGCAGACGATTGGACATTATTTTGTCTATAAAAATATCCCTTACGATTTTTTATAAATATATATATTTTTTCCTACGTCAATTGTATATATTGATCGTCGTATTTATTATAAATATATATATATATATATATATATATATATTGGCATTAATTTCATACATTGACCGTTGTATTTAATTTGAATGTATTCCGTAGCGAAGTGCGGGTTTACAGCTAGTAGTAAATAAATCTTTCGTATATTTAACCCTTCAGCGGACTCGCCCGTGCACAAAGTGCAACATTTTCGTAAATTTGAATGGTTTGTTTTTGCATGTAAGGTTTGAATGTTCTAAGCAGTTTCTATTTACAGCTACACCCTTTCTAATGCAGGTCTGATTTTCTGACCCTTGTATTCCTTTCCGTTCATTGTTAGGCGTGATTTAACCGTGGTAAATCTGTGATTATACTGGATTACAATACGACAAAAGCAGGAGTTGATGTAATCGATCAAATGTGCAGCTATTACACGGTAGCCTGCATATCACGATGAACAATCTTATTGTTTTTTGGTGTTTCGAAATAATAGGAATCAATTCGCAAGTTTTCCTTTGATCCAATAAACCGGAACGTTTTGAATTAAGACGATTGTATCTGCATTCTTTAGACTATAATTATAAATATATCTCAATATTATAAATATTTTATAACTTTTCATAAAACGCAGAATTTTTATTTTCAATTTGAAAAAAAAAAAGGTTTATTACAAAGGAATAATCAAATAAATAATCCAACAAAGATAGATAAAAATAATACGAATATAGACAAGAAACAAACAGAAATCAAGCACTCTGGGCATCCACGCACCAACGGCAAGATTCTGTATAAGTGCCGGAACTGAACCATAAAATAACAGAGGTAACCGACACGTCTCGTCATCAGGGAGCCTAACCATATCAGTTACCTCAAGGGGAACTTTCTGAATAGGATGCAGGTAAGCCCAAAAGACATCCCAAGGCCCCGAGTCCCCCAAGGAAGCAATAAGTCAAGAAGAAAATGAAAAGACAAACACAACTTACAGTATGGGATCAACGCACCTTAACATGCAAGCACACAAATAATCCTAAAGCAAAGTAAAAATCCTAAAGCAAAGGAATAATCAAGTTAGAAAGAGACGTTGCACTTTGTGCCACGCGCGCCTGCTGGTGTTTCAAAAATTGGCACACCCGCTGAAGGATTAATAAGACTTTTACTGTTGTAACAAATCCTTTGAAAGAAAGAAGAAAGGCAAAAATGAACAACCAGACACGTCATCTGCACATTTGCAGTAATGAGCAATCCACTTACATTGCACGTCATTCCAGCTGCAGATTTTAACATCACGTATGATGTAACGTAACATCCTGGCTAACCTCACAGGAGGCCACCTTCTATGATGGCATACAAAACTTTGTATTTGGATATGATAAATGCCTCAATGTGTTTGTGGCTATGTCGAAAAATAGTGTAATGCTTGTAAATCGTTATTAAATATATATTTTTGTCAATGTCTATCTCTTTTTCCTTTTACACAGTAACGGAACTTGCTTCCCGAATAACCCTCTTATAATAACCAAACATATATATAATATCAAATTTGTAATTTAAGGGGACAGTGGACCTTCAAACCTAACTTTTTTTGCTTTCAATGGATTTGCTTGAAATTTGAATATGTGATTAGTACCATAGATATGTAAAACTGGTTAAAATTTAATGATGAAATATCAATAATTTATGAATTATGAATTATTAATTATATCACAAATCGGCCTAATTAAAAATGTTCCATGAGGATTTCTTTTGCATATAATATGGCAATTTTTATTTTCAGAATACCTTATAGAGCTAACAATGAAACTTATTGCTTATTTTAAGCATTCATTAAAATATAAAGAGAAAAAAATAACAGTGAAAACACCCTTTTTATTACGCAAAATACCTCTAAATCATCTTTTCGAGTACAAAATTTAGAAATTCTGAGCTACGAAGCATAATTATTTTCAATAAGATTTATTTGATATACAGTTAAGTATATAAAAATTGAATTTCAAAGCAATACGATAATTAGAAATGCGCCTGGAGCAGTTTGAATATTCGTATGACATGAAAACTTATTTTGAGAAAAACATTTAAATTTATTGCTATTAGTAACCACATAATATCTAAATTTTAAAAAATGTCTATAACTAGGAATGTAATCACAGAAATTAAAAATTCTTTTTGCAACACATTCCTACTCGTCCGTAGTTTCACAATTCAATAAAATAAAAAAAATCGAATTTTTGGACAAATTTCACAATTTTGAAAGTCCACTGTCCCCTTAACAATTTTTTTTAAACTTCAAAAATGCTTCCATACGCATAACCGTTTTCATATAACAGATACATATAAAGGGAGAAAATTAGAGTAAATATAAGGAAATAAAATGTTGTCATCCCAAACTAAGAATAGTTTGAACGGGAACACAAAAATGACACTTTAGATCATGCCAACAAAGACAGCTGACAATTTTAAAAGAGGATTAAAAACTAAAATTTTCCAATCTGACAACATATTTTAGTCAGCATATAAAATGTATCTGACAGACTTTTGTCGAATTAAATTTATATATTTTTGTTGCGACGTTATTTTCTTACGCAATGGTATATTTTCTTATGCAATGGTATTTTTATAGAGGTGAGGGTAAATTTCGAAACATTGGAATTTGAGTTGAATAATCTTAATTAATGGTAAATGCCTGATTAAGTTCTTTATTTTCTTATGCAATGATATTTTTATAGAGGTGAGGGTAAATTTCGAAACATTGGAATTTGAGTTGAATAATCTTAATTACCGGTAATTGCCTGATGAAGTTTTCTTTTGCAATGATATTTTTATAGGGGTTAGGGGAACTTAAATTTCATTTATAAGCTATTCTCATTTATGCTTTACTTTTCTTTGGCACCCACCAATACATAAATTGATGACTAACAGAACAGTTTTGCTTTTTCGATTGACATGATTATCCTGGGCAGGGGTAGTCAAACTTATTATACATACCTTCCACTTTTGTATCTCTGTTACTAGGAAAAACTACGTAGTAGGATTGCATTATTTTTGCGTTTTAATTTGCGACTCGTTATAAAATATAAACACTAAATAATTTTATGAAAACCTAATGAAAATGTCTTTAAATAATGCTATGAAATTGTTTTAAACAATACTTTGGAAAATGTCCACTTCAATGTTTTTTAAAAGTCAATTAAATTTAAAAATAAAGGAAATTGCTACAGTATCGGACAACACCCCTACCGCCCACCACGAAAGATGGAACGCTCACTAGTGGGCGGTAGGGACCAGGTTGACTACCACTGATCCTAGATAAATTAACTCTCTGATATGCAAGTGAAACCTCGAAAATATTGGTAACTGAGAAATAGGCATTAGATATAGTTACAAAATTGAGATATTGAATGATTTAAGATGAACAATATGTACTGTTGACTGCCTACGTTTGGAGCCATTTTTTTATTTTTTAAATCATTTTTAAAGGATTTTTTGGTTTTTTATGGTAAAATAGCATTCAAAAATTAAAAAAGGAGCAAAAACTTACCTGCAAATACCATACTTTTTAAATATATTGGTTAATTTGAAGTAATTTTTAATGAAATTTAGCTAAAACGCCTATCACACTGCACAAAATCCTAAAGCTACAATTTTAAATTTCTTCTCACTCATGATACATATGAGAGTTATCTTCAAAATGACCTACAATCTAAGAGAAATTTTAAAATGCAAAAATAATACAGACAATTTTATGATCGAATATGAAAATTTTCCCCGATTCGTCATTCCTTTCCTTATATAAAACAACCCCAAATGAAAAACTGTTTATTATACATCAATTATTGTACGTCATTTCATTAACAATAGCATCTAAAACATTTCCAAAAAATTTTATCAAATTATATGCATTATTATGTGACATATCATGATAACGGTAGAGATTTGTGATTAAAAAAACTTAATTCTGAGAAAAATGCATTTAAAGTTGTTTGTCACTTCAATTTTGTAACAGACGATTTTTCTAAATAGCTATAACTCTGCTTCTAATAGCTATAGATTGAAAATAAACAGTTTTGAAAAGTGAAAAGATTGAATTACACGATTCCTACAAAAAATAAAATTGACCAAAATAGTAAAAAAAAAGACATTTTCAACGTAGGCAGTCACCTTAACCTTTTCAAGAATGTATATATATATATATATATATATATATATATATATATATATATATATATATATATATATATATATATACTAGCTGAAAACCCGCAATTCGCTACGGGGTACATTCAAATTAAATACAACGGTCAATGTATGCAATTAATGCCATATATATATATATATATATATATATATATTTATAATAAATAAGACGATCAATATATACAATTGATGAAGAAAAAAATATATATTTATAAAAAATCGTAAGGGATATTTTTATAGAAAAAATAATGTCCAATCGTCTGCCGTATTAGCAAGAAAAAAATATTTTTTTGTCTATTTAGTTGTTATGTACGTGACGATAAATTTATTTAAAGTACCAGAAAAAGAAATCACGTGATCGGCATTTAATAAATTAAATTCTAAAAATTAATCTTTAAAAATTCACCAAAAATCAGAAAATAGAGGTAAAGATTCGAAAAAGATTTCATTTTAAATGAATTTTTATGATCTTTCTCGTGATATAAATTTTATAACCCTCAAATTATCATTTTAAATGCAAACTGAAAAAAGTTACTAAAACAGCTTAAAAATTTAATTTAAAAAATCTAAGAATAATTTTTCAAAAATCTTTCTTCGTGCACCCCTACACTATAAGAAGAATCACCATGCAAAATTTCAGCCTTTTAGGTCCAGCGGTTTGATCTGTGCGTTGTATGTCAGTCAGTGAGTCAGTTACGGAACTGTTTTAAATATATATATAATCTGCATTGATTGGTAATGAAGTGTATCGGTACTCAAACACAAACTTGGTTACACTGGCCAAAATAAAATGTTCTTAAATTTCAGTTCATACAGCATACGATCTATGCGATTAAAAATGAAATTTGCACGTGTTCCTAGCCTTGGAAATAGAGCAATAAGTTTATTGTTATCATTTGTATTCCCATGCCGATTCCAAAACTGGGATAATTTACAAAATTTTCCATAACACGATACGCCAACAATTTACCGCAAAAAATCCCTCTATGATATCAGTACTTTAAAGGTTTTCATGAATTAATTTTAGTAATCTCTGTAACTAGTCTGGTTTAAAGTTAAAACAAATGCACAACCAGAGCTAATATAAAATCAACCGAACTGATGGATGTTTATAATTTATTCGTAATTATTCAAGTACTTTACACGTTTCTGGATTTTGTATAGCTCTATGATTTATACTCATTTTGACAATTCCATCCTTCAGTTTCTCAGCCTTGGAAGAGCAACACGCTCTCGAGCACCATTTTGTTTGCCTTTGCTTACTGAATATGTTTATACAATTCTACTTTTGCTTTCTAATAGATAAAGATTTGTACAATTCCCCCTAAAAATTGGCCTAAATTAATTACAAATTAACTGTTTGACACCACATTAAGCTCTGTAGTGAAATCAGTGTATTTTTGCGAGTATGCTGAGTAGGTCTTCAGAGTTTCTCGACTGCGCATGTGTCCTACTTCACGCGTTCAGTTTGAGAACGGGTTAGGTTTGAAACTTATCGTTATTTTCATATCACCAATATTTTTATTTTCATAATACAATAAGAAAACCGTATTTGACCACTAATTTTCAATACAGAGAAAAACTTACTTCTGTTGTTTTGTATTTGGGGATTCGTTCCGGCACATATAAAATGCCTTGCGAAATATTTGGTAAAAATGACCCTAAACGTGGCAAAAAATAATTATATCACCAAATATGCTGTTTTTGTTGCTTATATGGGGTATTCCAGACTAGGTCCATATACGCTTCGGGGTTAAAGTATGCGGCACCGGTTTACAATGTCACCACAAGGCTCATGGAGTCCCAACTTTAACCAGGTTCCACCTCAATTTTGAACGAGAATCCCCGTGGGCGACATCGATCGGGATCGTACTTTCACCCACCCGCTCTGACCTCATAGGGCTTTCCATTCTACGGATTGAACGTGCCCATATCCATCCTAGACATAAAGGAATTTAATGGCCCTTGTTAGAATTCGAGCATAATGATTCCTAGGTCGAAAGCAAATGCGTTACCACTAAATTGCCTCGGGCCATCACCAAATGTATTTCTGAAATATTGAAATTATGCAATCATGCCAAGCCAGGTTACTGTACTCGATCCTTTTCCCATTCCCAATATTGAAATTATGCAAACATGCCAAGCCAGGTTACTGTACTCGATCCTTTTCCCATTCCCAATATTGAAATTATACAAACATGCCAAGCCAGGTTACTGTACTCGATCATTTTCCCATTCCCTCGAATTTACAAGTCGGGACGCATGCGCAGTAAGGGGAAAATCGGAAAACCCCGTACCTAACACTAGCCGCTCCTGCTGCAAGCTCTTTCTGCCTTAGAAAGAAACCCCCAATTCTTATGTAATGCATTGCATATTTGCTATCTTTTTAATTTTTATGAGACCATATATCGACAAGGTGCAAGAAAAACAATACTACTGTCAATAAGTACACAAAAGATTTCTATAAAATGCCATTAGGATCAATAATGATCTTTCATATGACGTCAGAAAAAGCGACAAGGCACTCAGCGGGTTGGCTTGGTATATTGCTGAAATAATTACTCATTTTTGTGACACGATGCCCCACTTCATTGTTCTAATAACTTATTTAATGCAAAAAAAAAAAAAATGGATGAAATTTTAAAGTGATGGGCAGCTTCACTTTTAACACCGTGGCAAACCTATTTTCAATTAAAGCTCACTGTTTATGTAAGACAAAGAAAAATTGGTAAATTATAAGGATCAAAAAGAAAATAGCCGGTAATGACATACTATGCCAGAATTTCTAAATGTGATCTCTTCACAGTTAAAGTAACATTATTGGTAACTTGCGAAAGCATATTGATTGTGTCTTATCTATATATATAAAACAGTTCCGTAACTGACTCATTCATTCACTGACTGACTGACATACAACGCACAGACCAAACCGCTGGACCTAAAGGGCTGAAATTTTGCATGGCGATTCTTCTAATAGTGTAGGGGTGCACTAAGAAAGATTTTTCAAAAATTCTTCTTAGATTTTTTTAAATTAAATTTTTAAGCTGTTTTTTAAACTTTTTTTACGTTTGCATTTAAAATAATACATTGAAGGTTATAAAATTTATATCACGAGAAAGATCATAAAAATTCCTTCAAAATGAAATTTTTTTCGAATTTTTACCTCCATTTCCTGATTTTCGGTGAATTTTTAAAGATTAATTTTTAGAATTTAATTTATTAAATGCTGATCACGTGATTTCTTTTTCTGGTACTTTCAATAAATTTATCGTCACGTGCGTAACAACTAAATAGACAGAAAAAATTTTTTTTCTCTTTCTAATGCAGCAGACGATTGGATATTATCCAAAAAAAATGCATATCCCTTACGATTTTTTTATAAATATATATATATAGATAGATATATATTTTACATCAATTTGATACATTGATCATCGCATTTATTATAAATATATATATTTATTTTTTGGCATAAATTGCATACGTTGACCGTTGTATTTAATTTGAATGTACTCCGTAGCGAATGGCGGGTTTTCAGCTAGTTTTTCATAATTTAAAGTATTCTCAGACATCTATAAAATTAATATGGTTAATAAGTATATTTTTATCCATTCTTGAGGTATCTACCATTTTTTTTAAATACACAGTATTGATTAAATACATATATTTTTAGTACAAATGTGATACAAAACCGTGGGAACAAATAATTTTGGTAGAAATCTCATAAGATTTTAAAATATAGGGAACTTTTTATAAAATTTAATACAATACCAGATTTTTTCAGCGAATAAGTTATATTTTACAACTACCTGAATACCCGTGCTTCGCTACGGAGTACATTCAAATTAAATACAACGGCCAACAAAAATTTTAAAAAAATATAAATTAAATCGTAACGGATATTTTTATAGAGAAAATAATGTAGAAGAAAATATTCAAATTAAATACAACGGTCAATGTATGCAGTTAATTTGTATGTTTAATATCCATAAAACATACTAATTTTAATTAAATTCTTAAAAAACTTCCATCTCAATTAGTCTAAAGGTTAAATTTTAACTTTTACCGTATTTCAATATTTCTTTTGTCAATTTATTTCGCTTTTATGCACGTGATGCAAAATCAATTTAAAGTATCACAAAAAGAAGAGAAACCAAGTGATCAGCATTTAATAAATTAAATTCTAAATATTAATCTTTAAAAATTCTCCAAAAGTCAGAAATTGGAGGCAAAGATTCGAAAAGGATTTCATTTTAATGGGATTTTTATGATATTTCTCGTGATATAAATTTTATCACCCTCAAATTATTATTTTAAATGCACACTTTAAAAAGTTATAAAAAACAGATTACAAATTTAAATTTAAAAAATGTAAGACGAATTTTACAAAAATCTTTCTTAGTGCACTCCTAGATTATAAGAACAATCGCCATGCAAAACTTCAGCCCTTTAGGTCCAGCGGTTTGGTCTGTGCGTGAGTCAGTTACGGAACTGTTTCATATACATATATATACACAGTAATTTCATTTTTTAAAAACAAAATACGCCAAGGTGTAAAATTTCTTTCTCTATTAAGGGGGGAGATCACCTTTGCACTCTCAAAAATACACCGATTTTACTACCAAGCTTAATGTTTTGTAAAATTAATTTAAACCAATTTTTAGGGTGAATTTTACAAAGCTTTATCGATAAAAAACAAATGCAGAATTGTTGGGAGATTCTTAGAAATTATTTTATGTAAAAAAAATCAGTTTTTTTTATGAATAATGAATATTAGGTGAATGCAATGCACAATCTTTTAAAAACTATAAGAGATATATATTAAATTATATATATATAAAATCTATCCGTAGGTTATACTGTAATCTACACCTAAAATAATTACCATATTTCACATAAAAATATTTTTTTCGGGCAAATATATTGTAACGTACAAGAAATGGAAAAAAAACTTCACAAAAAATTGCAATATGTACTTATCTAAATTTAGGTAGAAATTGTATAAACGTACTAGATATACATGTATACAAAATTTTAGCAATTTGTGTTTTGAAGAATTAGTGCGCACAAGTTTGAAAATAACAGTTTTTAGAAAAAGCCATTTAAAGTTTAAAGTTTCTATAAATTACTTTACTATTAGCTTTATATATTTGGCCATAAATTCAGATCTAATTGTAGTATAAACTTCATTATTTTAAAAAAAGATTTATTACATTCCATTCTTCAAAATTAAATCACAATAAAAAAATTGAGTTTTTGGAAGATTTTAAGATGATGTACCCCCCCCCCCCCTTAAGGAGTACATTTAAAAAAAACTTTAAATCCAAGTCGGTAATTCTTGGACACATTTTCTTCATAAGTTAAAATCGTGGTGAGCGAATCCGATAGGGTTAACGCGTAGCATCCTTGACTAAATGATTTCATATTATGTTTAAATGAGGAAGCGTTTCAGATGTTTACCTTTATAGTTATTTTCTACTAGCTGAAAACCCGCGCTTCGCTACGGAGTACATTCAAATTAAATACAACGGTCAACGTATGCAATTTATGCCAAAAAATAAATATATATATTTATAATAAATGCGATGATCAATGTATACAAATGATGTAAAATATCTATCTATCTATATATATATATATATTTATAAAAAAATCGTAAGGGATATGCATTTTTTTTTTGGATAATATCCAATCGTCTGCTGCATTAGAAAGAAAAAAAATATTTTTTTTGTCTATTTAATTGTTACGCACGTGACGATAAATTTATTAAAAGTACCAGAAAAAGAAATCACGTGATCAGCATTTAATAAATTAAATTCTAAAAATCAATCTTTAAAAATTCACCAAAAATCAGGAAATGGAGATAAAGATTCGAAAAATATTTCATTTTGAAGGAATTTTTATGATCTTTCTCGTGATATAAATTTTATAACCCTCAATGTATTATTTTAAATGCAAACGTAAAAAAAGTTTAAAAAACAGCTTAAAAATTTAATTTAAAAAAATGTAAGAAGAATTTTTGAAAAATCTTTCTTAGTGCACCCCTACACTATTAGAAGAATCGCCATGCAAAATTTCAGCCCTTTAGGTCCAGCGGTTTGGTCTGTGCCTTGTATGTCAGTCAGTCAGTCAGTGAATGAATAAGTAAGTTACGGAACTGTTTTATATATTTATATATATAGATGAGGAAGCGTTTCAGATGTTTACCTTTGTATTTATTTTCTATTAACCAATTGACTCGGTGTCTGTGAGTCTAAAAAAGATCAACGTAAACTTCTGCTGCATGCCACTATAAATGGGATATCTTTCCCGGTTTTCTGAACGAAAAAAATAAAAGGCGAGTCACAGCGATACAGACTTCGGGCCCTTGGGATTTGTTTACATTGCTTCCGAGGCGTAGTATTGCGTTCCTTTATTAGAGCCGATACTGTTGACATGACCTCTGATTGGTTTGGCGTATTACGTTGTCACTACATTAAGCTCTGTGACTGGTTAAATTTTTATCGCTGAAACTACGCTCTGTCCGAAAGCAATGTAAACAAGGTCTTAGTCTGTTTGGCACACGAAAATTTCACTGTCCGAAAATGGAGTCATCAAGACGTATGCTTGTAAAATGTATCAACGGGGATGATTGTCGTTTAAAAGTATTATATAATACTAGCTGAATACCCGTGCTTCGCTACGGAGTACATTCAAATTAAATACAATGGTCAATGTATGCAATTAATGCCAAAAAATATATATATATACATATAAAAAATTGTAACGGATATTTTTATAGACAATATAACGTAGAAGAAAATATTGGAATTGAATCTAATAGAACATACTAAAAAATATAGAACAGTTAATATATTACAGTTTGAGGAACATTTGTTTTGCCTTATTTTAATATTTTTTGGGATAATGTCCAATCGTCTGCCGTATTAGCAAGAAAAAAAAATATTTTTTGTATATTTCGTTGTTATGCACGTGACGCAAAACTAGTTTAAAGTATCTCAAAAAGAAAAGAAACCACGTGATCAGCATTTAATGAATTAAATTCTAAAAATTAATCTTTAAAAATTCACCCAAGATCAGAAAATAGAGGTAAAGATGCGAAAAAAATTTCATTTTAAAGGAATTTTTGTGATCTTTCTCATGATATAAATTTCATAACCCTCAGATTATTATTTTAAATGCAAACTTTAAAAGAAAGTTACAAAAACAGCTTAAAAATTTAATTTTTAAAAAATCAAAGAAGAATTTTTCCAAAAATCTTTCTTAGTGCATGTCGTGTTGCTACATCCAGTTTTTAAGTCAATTGATGCGCGTATCGTAAAATTATTTTGGTTAGTGCAATGTATTTATTTTTCTTAGGATTTATTTGGGTGCGTTGTGTTTTAATATTTATTTTCTTGAATACAACCCAAAGCTCTGGATGTCGAACTTAGCAACCGAACAAAAACAAATACACTATTCTCAATTTTAGATTATGTAAATTAACATCAACAATTTTCAATTTAGACAAACTAAAGAGTTTAACATAAGAAAACTTAGTTTATTTACACACTTAATATTTACAAATAAGAAAAAGAATCATTTCATTTCCCGAAAACAAATGCACAAAATTCTTATTTTTCACAAATTATATTTTATTATTTACCTTGCCAAGGTTAGGGAGCGTCCCGAGCGCAACAACAAATAATCTTTACAAATAATTATTAGTTCAACACTAAACACCTTCTCACTAAAAAACTCCTTCCTTACGAAAAAAACTAAATTACTGAATTGGAACTGAACAAATCAAATTTGAGATTTAACACTCACCCCAATTACTTTTCATCGACTCACGTTGCTATCTTGGCTTTCTCGCCTCGCCGAGGGTCAGGGGTCACGATGCTACACCGGGCAGGGGGATAACTATTTTTGTCACCATGAATGATCACTTTCTCTCAGTTGATAATTGTAGCCGGGCTTTCCTTGGCGCGTACCTTCACTATTTTGCACTGGCGATGGGTATCTCTTCACGTCGTAAAAAACGGGGCGCTGGGCTCTACTCGTCGTGTAACTTCTCGATCTCGTCCTAGATGGGGGTTGCTTCTCGTCTGTAACACGGGAGCCGGGTCTCTTGGTCTCGGCAGTAAACCTCTCTATTTCACTTAGTGCGAACCTCTCTATTTCACTTAGTCAACGCATGCTCGCAGTGGCCGTAACAGGTTTATTTGGAACCCTCAAGTCCACATAAAGTATATCTTTTTAAGTCGTGCTGGAGATGGGAACCTACAGCCTCCCCGATCCAGACTCTCTCTCTCTCTCTTTTTTTTCAAACTCCTTCTATATATTTTATTTTAATCCCCTTTAACACCCATGACTCCACCTTCTCATAAACTTCAATCAGCCAATCCGGACACCGTAAACTTTTCATTCGCTGTACTCCTTTCACACCTTCTCATTGGCTTCTGATATTAAACCTCACGCCTTCACTGCCTGCCCATATCAGAGACCACCCAAGTATTGCACGTGGCTATGGGACTCTCTGCATACCATAAATTCCACATAAAAGACCTTTGTAACATGATGTCATTTTTTGGCTCCGTCAACTAATCTATGTCTCCAATCTCAGATCTTCCCATCTTCAAATCTCATAAAGCTGACTCGCACGGGCTACGTCCTAATTACTGTCGGCGTTAAGTTTGATTCCGGCCTTTTATCACCAACATGTAATAAAGCTAGCTTTTTATTTAACCCTTTGAGGGGCGGTGTTTGCACAGTGCAAACGCTTAAATCTCGCCCTTCTTTCACTTGCATTCAATATATTCCAGTTAAATGAGGATGAAAATGGTTTGTGCTGCCATCTGTTATTAGTTTAAAGGAGTAAAATCATATTACAAGGGTTAGAACCTTTAATGGGAAAAATTTTCAAGATTTTTTAGGTTAAAAAAATCGAGAAAAAGATTTGCACCATGCAAACGGTCAAGGTTCTTGCCCCTGAAAGGGTTAAAAGCGCCTTACTACAGTGCACCCCTACACTACAAAAAGAATCGCATGCAAAATTTTAACCCTTCGATCTGTGCGTTATCTGTTAGTCAGTCAGTCAGTTACGGTACAGTTTTACACACACACACACACACACACACACATATATATATATATATATATATATATATATATATATATATATGTGTGTGTGTGTGTGTGTGTGTGTGTGTGTGTGTGTGTGTGTGTGTGTGTGGACGATGATGCTACTATCCCCGAATTTTCGATAGCCCCGAGATTAAGGATTTTAGAATCGACTGTTTAAAAATCCTAGCAAGATTATGATGATGAAAACAAATGAAAAGGTAGATCTTTGGGATGAGCAACTTTGAAACTGAGGTACCTCCTTCTTGAAAACGAATTAGAATAAATGAATTAGGAGATATAAGGATGTATGAAGAAAATTGAATGTCAAACATATGTTTATTGTTACACCAATGAAAAAATATGAAGATACGAGTAGAAGTAGATTCAGATGATCTTCAAATCTTTTGATTGCTGTTAAGGTATTCATTTTCCTTTTTTTCAGATATTTTAGATTCAATGGTCTTCGATCTTAATTTTTAAGTAAGAGCCGGATCTAGTCGTCATAGTCAAAGATGGCCGATGATGTTATTCTTTCGAGATTTAAGATAATTTTTAGATTAATACTCACGTGTCCTAGAAGATTTAAAAGAATAAGGAAAATGCTGAGAATCTGAAATATTTGGAGACCAATATATGAGATAACAGTTCGAAAGTTTGAAACAAATTGAAAAGGCTTCTACTTGTAAAATTTACCTTTAAGTACGAAGATTTTAGAGTCCTTCAGCAGAAATGCCCCAGAATAAAACAGAATAATTCGAAAAACATAACTTGTTTATTGAGTTTTCCAAACATCAAACTACTTATTTTTACTTTACAACTAAAATTTTCCTGGAGTAATCCCTTAAAGTTTTTTAATCCTAGAAAATTGGAAAAATGCAAAAATTTAAGGGTTTTTCGGATGATTCTTTAAAAAAAAAAAAAATGCGTGGCGTAAATTCTATAATGAATAAGAGGTTAAGTTTCATGAGTTTTATTTTAAAGTAATCTTGTAGCAGAAAAAGCTAATACTTGTATTGGATTTTTTACAATACAAACCAATTTTTCTTATCAAAAAAGTAGCGTTTACAATGTTTAAATTATATTTCATGTTAGTAACATTTTGCGTCTCAGATAAGTAAAAAAATATTCGTAATTTTCATGAGTTTTATTTTGAAGTAATCTTTCAGCAGAAAAAGCTAATACCTATATTGGACTTTTTTAATACAAGTTAATTTTTCTTATCAATGAAGTAGCGTTGGAAGTGTTTCAATTATATTTTATGTTATTAACCTTTTGCGTCACAAATAAGCAAAAAAATATTCGTCGTTATTGTTAATTTTATAGCATTAATAAATGGGAAGGATTGCATCTTGGAGGATTGCAAAACTTTAATTGAAACGTTAGAAGTTGAACAATTTTAGAGATTTTCTTTTGATTTCTTTAAAATATTCGTAATTTAAAAGCTATAACGAATTAGAGCGTCTCATAAGGGATATAGGTTTAAAATAATATTGCAGCAGAAAAGAAAACTGATACATATGTTATTTTTTTAATACAAGTAATCTTTTGTATTAAAAAAAATTAAAGCTGATAAATCTTATATCCCATTTTCTGTTATCAACATTTTACGTCACAGATAAACAGCAAAACACATATCGTCATTCTTAATTTGAGATAATTTAATAAAGAAGGAGCACTGCATCTTTGAAGATTCAAAAAAGAATTTTTTTTACTGTGCCATTAGAAGTTGTATAGATTTAGTAGTTTTCTGCTGATTTCATTAAAATATTCATAATATAAATTTTGTAATTAATTAGAATTTATGTTTCATAACAGGTTTAAGTTAAAAAAAAATATTGCAACAAAAAATAGCTGATACCTATATTGTATTTTATTTAATGCAAGTTAATTTTCTACACAAAATGCAAAGCGGATTATTCTTAAATTCTATTTTATATTATGAACATTTTTCGTAACAGATAAGTTAGAAACAAAATTGTTATCTTTAATTTGACAGCATTTAATACAGAAGGGGGACTGCAAAATTTTAATTGAGGGGTTAGAAGAACAATTTTAGAAATTTTCTGTAGATTTCTCTAAAATATTCGCAATCTAAATTCTATATTTAGGTTTCTCTTTCATTAGAGTTATCATTTTTAAAGAATTTTGGAGCAGAAAAGAAAGGTGATACCCATATTGTAATTTTTTACTACAAGTTATTGAAAAATTCAAAGCTCTTAATACTTAAATTAGATTTTATGTTATAAACATTTTACGTAACAGATAAGTTAGAAACAAAATTGTTATCTTTAATTTGGCAGCATTTAATACAGAAGAGGGACTGAAAAATTTTAATTGTGGGGTTAGAACAATTAGAAATTTTCTGTAGTTTCTCTAAAATATTCGCAATCTAAATTCTATATTTAAGTTTTTCTTTCATTAGAGTTATCATTTTTAAAGAATTTTGCAGCAGAAAAGAAAAGCGAGACCCATATTATAATTTTTTGATACAAGTTATTGAAAAATGCAAATCTCATAATACATAAATTATATTTTATGTCAAACATTTTACAACACAGATAAGCAATAAAAAACGCATCTTTAATTTGTTAGCATTTTTTAAAGCAGGATTGTAACTTCGAGGATTACAAATCGAACTTTACCGTTAGAAGTAGAACAGTTTTAACAGTTTTCTGTTGATTTCTTTAAAATATTCTTAACCTTTCATTCTTAAAATATTCTTAATCCTTTCATTGAAATATACAGTAAAACTTCGCTTATCCGGACTAACTGGGACCATAGGCAATCCGGACAATCGAAAATCCGGATAATCTGGGTAATATGTGTGTGACATGGAACTCGACTTTTGTAATTATTTTGATTATTATACTGTTTTAACTCTAAAAAAATACTATTTTCTTATTTCACAATTTCAAAACATCGGTTCCATGCACATTTATAAGTGTATTTATTTTATTTTGTATATATTAAATTGTGTATGTGCTGAAAATCATTCCTGTGGTTTTTCGTACCGGTTTTCCTGGAAGAAGAGAATGTGCCTCCCGTATGCAATTAAGTGTGACCTGTTTCAGTACGGATAGTACACAAGGACGTTTGCACAAGAAGGGAGAATTACTTGCCACCCTCTCGGTCATTAAGGGGACATAGTTCCTCCATAGCAACGACCCAATAACCATCTTTTAACCAATCATATATCTGAGAGGTGTTAATTGTTCTAGAACATTTTCTGACCTCTGCGTTTTCGGTGCCGGGAAGTTTTAACGGTTTTTTGAGTAAGTAAAAAAAAAAAGCTGCGACTGTGTTTTTGCTCGAGGTTGTCCGCTCTTCAGCCCCAGTCACCATTTTTGTATGTTGAGATTTCTGGTCTGAATTTGGACCAAGTTTAGTACAACGATGAGTAACAATCAGTCTATAATAAGGGTGGAGGTAAGTAATAATAATTTGTAGTATATTTTATCAGGCGAGAGCACAGAATAATTAATATATGTAGCTAGGTTTTATTATGTGTTCAAATACTTTCTTAATGTATGTAGATAATTATTATGTTGTTTCTGTGCAAATTGTAACTAACGATAAAATTAATTTTAAATAACTAGAGTTATTAAATGCTAGTATTATTTATTTAAATTGAGTTTGTTTTTCCAATTATCTCAGACATGTGTAAGAATGTGTTTTCTCCAATTAACGATTTTAAAAAAGTGCCACTATACAATCATCTATTTTATTGCATGTTCTAAATCCACATAATGTGTAATAACCAAAACAAAATCCTTAATTAAGCAGGCTTACCATTTATTACAATAAAGAACTATGTTTTGTAACAAAATTACATAGAACTATTTACAAGGCATTAAAATATATAAAAATAACTTTTTTGAATCAATCCACGTCGGCGCCTTGTGACACTCTAATAAGGCTTTCTTAAAATGAACTAAAAGCATTTTATTACCATAATTTATTGTGAAATCTATGCAGGAACATTACATTGTATCAAACTAAAAAGGAAAATTCGGAGTAGTTGTAGTTACATTCTTGATATTATAGTTAAAAATAATTATCTAATGTAAACATTTAATAATTTTTTTTAATGTATACAAATCTGATCCGGATAATATGAAGATCCGAATAAACGAGGGCCGGATAAACGAGATTTTACGGTACTATAATTAGAGTTCAAGCTATAAAGTTTATAAATTTAAAATAATAATATAACAAAGTATATATATATACCCGAAATCAGAATTGCAATTTTTGTTAACAAAATTTAATTTTTCTGTAAGAAAATACAAATATGATAGCACTTGCATCATGTTTTATGCTATCAACATTTTACGGTATAAATAAACAACAAAAAATTATCTTTAGTTCAACAGCATTAAATAAAGGAAGATTGCAGAACTTTAATTGAACAGTTAGAAGAACAATTTCAGCATTTTCTGTTGATTTCTAAAAAATATTTGCAATCTAAATTCTATAATAAATTGCAGTTTATGTTTCATAAATCTTTAAAATAATACTACAGCTGAAAAGAATGCTGATGCCTATATTGAAATTTTTTTAATAATACTTTGATCCTATTTTATGTTACCAAAATTTTACGTCACAGATAAACAACAACAAAAAAATATAGTATCATTAATTTCATATCATTTAATTAAATAATAAAAATTTAAGACCGCATTACGCTGAAAGTATATTGATATTCTGACTGCTGTGGATAAAAGTTAAAACAAATGCACATCCAGATCTAATATAAACATCGATCGACAAATGGATGTTTATTTCAGCTGCCAAACATTATCTCATTCTCTTTCTATTTGTTTATATTTATGTTATTAGCTTGATGCACCAGCTGCAGTTCGTAAAGTTCCATTAGCGTCATCTGTGTACAGTTCGGAATACATTACTGTTTCAGATATAATGGTCCTAAGCATTTATGTCTGTAAATCTAAAGTAAATGATTTTGGACTATAAAAGGAGAATTTCCATTGAAATATTTTATGCATACTCTCTAACTTTGTAATGACGGACAATTTTCATTGCAGTTGATGCAATATTTATTGATATATTGCTCAAGGATTAAATATAGAGTATCCATAATGTAATAAAAATATTCTAGTCGGTACCCGTCAAAACATACGGCTGGATTGTATATGAATGTACTAGTGCATAAATTGTACTTAACACATCATTGACAAATGTTGAAATTTATAATATTGAAAATAGAGAAATTTACTTTAAAAATTGCTATTCAACCCAATAAAAAGAAATAGGGTTGCTCAACAGAGCAAAATATAGAATTAAACCTGACGGAATTTGTTTATTTCACAAACATAATTAAATATAAAATAAATACAACATAAAGAGAACTTTTCTGTTGAATCATATAAACTTGACAATTCTATGTATTAACAAATACTTTTTAAAAATTTTTTGATGAAATTATCCCATCAACTTGAAAGAAAATGAAGTTAATTGGAAGTTAACTTTTGTTTAACTTTTCATTCCCGTCCCGCCCGATAGATGGCTGCACCAGTCTACAAAACAAAACTAACTGAAATTATTAACGTAGAATACTTATCGTTGCTCACCTCTTTTTTAAGTATATATGTATCGATATATATGTACTCATGTGTGTGTGTGTGTATATATATATATATATATATATGTGTGTGTGTGTGTGTGTGTGTGTGTGTGTGTATGTATGTCGAAATTTTGTTGCATCTTGGTACTTGTCCAAGCGATAGACAGGGTTTGGCGTTCTGCCAAAAGTATATCTCGCGAGGACGGATGGACGGACAGTTTCAGCGACTGAAATTTTCCTTTCCGGAGGACCGTTATGAAGGAACGCAATACTACGTTAAAATGGCAGAGAGAGAGACCTAGAGAGTTTCCTCGGACTAAAGAAATTAACGTGTTTATGCGGCCCCGTGCTTAGTATCTAAAGCCAGACTTAAACATGTCATTGAGCATGCGCAGAAACAAATTAATGTGTTTATGGGACCTCGTGTTTAGTGAGTATCTAAAGTGAGATTTAAAAATGTCACTGAGCATGCGTAGAAAGCAATTTTTTTTATCTGTAATATATAGCTAAATAATAGAAATTGCGGTTACAAAATAAATTTGACAGATTTAGAGATTAAAATCTTTCGCTGAAGACCAAAATGAAATAAATTTATGCAGTGGTTTTCCCTCACGGACTGCCCAAAGAATCTTCTTAGCAACTTAAAAAAAAAATATATATATATATATATATATATATATATATATATATATATATAACAGTTCCGTAACTGACTGACTGACATACAACGGACAGAGCAAACCGCTGGACCTAAAGAGCTGAAATTTTGCATGGCGATTCTTCTTATAATGTAGGGGTGCACTAAGAAAGATTTTTGAAAGATTCTTCTTAGATTTCTTTTAAATTAAATGTTTAAGCTGTTTTAGTAACGTTCTTTAAAGTTTGCATTTAAAATAATTATTTGAGGGTTATAAAATTTATATTACGAGAAAGATTCTAAAAATTCCTTTAAAATGAAATGTTTTTCCGAATCTTTATCTCCATTTTCTGATTTTTGGTGATATTTTAAAGATTAATTTTTAGAATTTAATTTATTAAATGTTGATCACGTGTATTCTTTTTCTGGTACTTTAAATAAATTTTTCGTCACGTGCATAACAACTAAATAGACAAAAAAAATTATTTTCCTTTCCTTGCAAATGCGGCAGACGATTGGACATTATCCAAAAAAATATTAAAATACAGTAAAAGATATGTTTTTTAACAGTACTATATTAACTGTACTATGTTCTTTAGTATGTCTTATTAGATTTAATTTGAATATTTTCTTCTACATTATTTTGTCTATAAAAATATCCGTTACGATTATTTTATAAATATATTTTTTCATTTTTTTACATCAATTGCATACTTTGATCGTTGTATTTATTATAAATATATTTATACATATTTTTGGCATTAATTGCATACATTGACCATTGAATTTAATTTGAATGTACTAAGTACGGGTTTTCAGCTATTATAGATATATATCTTTAGTTATAAATATACATTAAAATTATGTACAGCTTTAGTAATAAATATGCAATTCGAAACATGTATATTCATAAATCATAATAATTTAACGAGCTAGGGCAAATCAAATGCCCGTCTATTTGTGCTAAAACTTCCAGCAATAGCACATACACACACATGCAAGTTCATTTATAACGTAATCAATTTGTAATAATGAGGGGATTTATAAATGTTATTCTTTTGTAACTTCTATATATACATAATTAACGCAAATTCATTAAGTAACATGGTTCTTTTTTTTTTAACTATTCATGTTTTCCCTATGAAAGTATATCCCTGCCATTCCATAACTATATTGTATACTCTCATGAATAGATTACCCTATTCATGTAGAGTTGGTATAATTTTGTTTACAAATACTGTTCCAATATTGCTTTTAAATTGTTCGTGCCTTCTGGAAGCGGTCGGATTATTACATATTGGAATTGTCTCTAATAATGCGATACCATATATTTCACCATAGTAGTAAATGGATATTTCGAATGTATATCAGGAATTCTTAAACACCTATCGCAACTTATTCTTAAAATACCAATTTCCTTTATATTAACTCATTTTAACATCAGTGCATCGAGTTTGTATCAATAACCAATTAGCATATTTGCATTTCATTTGGGTGTATTTTGGCTTCAGCGTATTACTAATTCATAACTTCAATAAATATGCAATGTATATATTTAAGTTGCTAATCTGACTTTTTAGGCAATCCGTAAGAGAAAACTACTGCATCAATTTACTTCATTTTCGTCTTAAACGAAAGATTGTAATGTGTAGATTTGTCAAATTTGGTTTTTCTAACCACAATTTCTGTCAATTAGTGATAATTTATAATTAAAAATTTATTTCTGCGCATGCGCAGTGACATATTTTAATGATAAACATGTTTAATCCGGGGAGTCTCTCTAGATCTCTCTCTGCCATTTTTATTGTTACGATAATTATGTTTGTGAAATATAATATTACACCTGATGGAAATTGTTTATTTCGCGCTGTTTAATTAGCGATAATTTACCATTTTAAAAAAAATTACTTTCTGCGCATGCTCAGTGGCATTTTTAAATCTGGTTTTAGATACTCACTAAGCACGAGGCAGCAGAAACACATTAATTTGTTTCTGCGCATTATTATGATTTTCAACATTTGGCAATGATGTGTTGAGTATAATTTGTGTATTAGTACATTTATTTACTATCTAGCCGTCATGTTTTGACGGGTGCCAACTAGTAAATTATTAAGTATTGAGCATTTCATATGGTCTGAGAGATGTTCAATATAAATTAATGAACAACATTTATTTTGAGTCTAGAGACTCAAGATAGCATAAAATAATTTACCTTAGATTTTACTGTATGCTTAGTCTATATATATAAAACAGTTCCGTAACTGACTCACTGACATACAACGCACAGACGGACCTAAAGAGCTGAAATTTTGCATGGCGATTCTTCTTATAGTGTAGAGGTGCACTAAGAGATTTTTGAAAAATTCTTCTTAGATTTTAAATTAAATTTTTAAGCTGTTTTAGTAACTTTTTTTAAGTTTGCATTTAAAATAATAATTTGAGGGTTATAAAATTTATATCACGAGAAAGACCGTAAAAATTCCTTTAAAATGAGATCTTTTTCAAATCTTAACCTCCATTTTCTGATTTTTGGTGAATTTTTAAAGATTAATTTTTAGAATTTAATTTATTAAAAGTTGATCACGTGATTTCTTTTTCTGGTACTTTAAATAAATTTATCGTCACGTGCATAACAACTAAATAGACAAAAAAAATAATTTTTTTTTTCTTGCCAATGCGACAGACGATTGGACATATTAAAATACAGTAAAAGATACATTCCTCAAACTGTACTATATTAACTGTACTATATTCTTTAGTATTCTATTAGATTTAGTTTGAATATTTTCTTGTACATTATTTTGTCTATAAAAATGCCCGTTCCGATTTTTTTATAAATATATTTTTTTTGTTTTTTTTTACATCAATTGTATACATTGATCATCGCATTTATTGTATATATATATATATATATATATATATATATATGCCATTAGTTGCATACATTGACCATTGTATTTAATTTGAATGTACTCCATAGCGAAGTGCGGGTTTTCAGCTAGTGTTATATAAAAACACTTAGGTATACACTAGTCTTTCTGTTTGCTCCCATAATTTATTTGGTTAACCTAAGAATTCAAGCTAATTACGATACTGCAGCAAAATGTCGTGTCAGTATTGAAATAGTTGAATTATGTATCCCGGTCTAATCACGTCATGACAATTTTAGAATCGGTCTTAATAATTCCTCATAATCTCTGGAAATAACTTCTCTGACCTATAGAAGTGCGTTATTGATGAAAATTTTACTTTTTTAAAGGTGAAAAGAAATCTATCAAATCCAAATACACCCATTTCACAAAGGTTCGATTCCTGAACAGTTGCAGAACCCTTTTTTCCATAAAAAAATTGTTTTACCATCAACAAGTCTACTCTGTTAGCATACAGACTGCTAGAGCCAAAGTTTAAAAAAACTTGTCTTTTATCTTAACTCAATGATGAACGTACTTTAAAATGTGATTAAAAAGTAGTTATTTTAATGGAAGCACTTGTCTTGAGGCAATAGCGCCCTTTACACGTACGTTCTTTGGCGAGATCTTGGAGCGTACGGGAATGCGCGCGGGAAAACATGCAGTACGCTCCAAAGCAGCTTTCCCTTCCTCTCCGACACCTTCACACGTGCACTCAATCGCGCGGGATCGTGGTTTCACGCGGGAAAGAGCGTACGTGTAATGGGCGCTATTCTTACAATAAACAGCGGAAACGTTTGATTACTACTTAACTGGGTTTGATTTTGAGCGCAATGGTCATTCCTTGTAACACGATGGCTAACTTGAGCGGAACCTACTGCTTAAAGCCAATTCCGATTGGCTACAAACATCCATGCGAATAGTGGGACTAGAACCTTTGGTACCGAAAGCCAGCGCCTTAGACTTTCTGCCGTCATCCGGCACTACTTAAAGAACCATATAGATTTACATCCTGGTGCTACCTAATTTTTGACCAAGAACCCCAAGGGAGAAACATTTAGAGGGTTCGTATCTTCTCCCATCCCACTGACCTCGTCGGAGGACTTTCTGGTCTACGCATTTAACGTGTTGTGGCGTCACAGTAAGTAGTTAAGGCGATTCTCTCTGAGGCGTTGCTAAAAATTAATACTTTGGGATTCATAACAAAGAAAGACAGAGTTCTAATTAAAAGCGAAGGCCAATTTTTTAAAACAAAAACTCAACAAGCACTCAACAATTTATTAACAAAAAAATTAACATTTAAACAGTGCAACATATTCAATTAAAATCCCGTGCAGATTCACAACGTACGGAGCCTAAAACACACATCCGCACAGTCCGCGTTCTCTAGCGTCTCTCCTCAATGTCTGGATTTTCAGACGGGGTGGAGGGGCCGGCAGATTATCGGCTGACATCTCTTCTTAGTCCGAAACTTTATCGCCCGCCGAATGTCACTCGCATGAAGTTATCGCTAAGAGAAAGACAGCTTTATCACGGGGGGTGAAATGATTTTCGGTTCTCCAAACAGTTCCCGCACCACTTGTTAGGGAAACCGCTCGATAAACACACAGCTGTGTTTCGTGAAATCTGTGAGGTCATGGAAAAAAATAACCCCATACTGGTAGTACGCTACAGTGCCCATAACCGGCCCAGACACGGAGGCATTTAATGGCGATCGTCGGAATTCGAACTGATCACCCTCCGTCTGAAGCCCATAGCACTACCACTAGACTTCATCGTCCCTTGTGGTAATTAAGTGTAGTTGATTATTTTATCACCATTAAAGAGTATTTATCGTTAAATTTGACACCATTTAAATTTTGCTCTATTTAATTTCAAGTAATAGACCGCACCATTTAATTTGGCCTTCTCCAAATGCTAAAGTCCCGAAAATGTAGTATATAAAATACTAATTATTTGGTACTCTTGACGCCAGTCAAACCAAAATTGAATTAGTCTGTATGTAGCCTTTTAAAGTGTACACTAATCGTTCAAATCAGACGCTGTCATA
Source organism: Dolomedes plantarius (assembly GCA_907164885.2). Lineage (NCBI taxonomy): Eukaryota > Metazoa > Arthropoda > Arachnida > Araneae > Dolomedidae > Dolomedes > Dolomedes plantarius. Next base: position 93,914,894 of record OU015499.1, on the reverse strand, counting down.
AGCAAGCCCTTTCTCTAATGAATTAGGGCAAATCTGGAGTTTTAGTGTTATATAAATCAATACTATTCTAGTGCTAGATTACTTAATAAATTATTCAATATTTTATACCATAAACTGAACATAGTGAGATTATAAAATACACTAAGGGCAATGCGTCATTTAACATTTAGGTACTCGTAATATTAAATGGACTATAGGAAAACTAATTTCACAGTGACAATATTTTGAACAAATGTTATGAAATTTCATCAGGAGTTTATTAAATCAGAGTTTATACGTGCTATTTTGATTAACGTGATAAGGCAAGATGTGAACAAGTTACATTCTACTAAGGTCTTTAAGACAAACTACGTTTCTGGAAATGTATTCTGCAATATTAATTGAACTTAGAGATACCTTAGCTCCTTTCAATGAAATACATCTGTTCTCGAAAATTTAAGTGAATAATGACTAGCAGTTAAATCCTTTATTACTTGCGAGAAAAGCAGCGAAATACCCTAGCGTCCGTCACTGAAGTACGATTCATTTTTCGCGGAAATAAAAGTGAATGATGGTCAGCAGTTCAAAGTTAACGACTTCGCGACTTAAAAGAAAGGATACCGAATACCCCCGTGCCGTTATTTGAAATGCACCACAAAATGCGCTGAAACACGCTGAAATTGTCCACAGAAATAAAAGGAACGACGGACAACAGTTCAAATCTATTGACTTCATAACGTGGAAAGGGAGCTTCGAAATATCCCAGCGCCGTTCTCTGAAACTGCACGAAATGCGCTGAAATACACTGAAATTGTTCAAGGAAATTAAAATGAATGACATACAACAGTTCAAAGTTATTGCCGTCATGACATTGAAGGACAGCTGCGAAACACCCTAGCTTCGCTCTCTGAAATGGGCTGAAAAGCACTAAAATTTTTCACGGAAATAAAAATGAATGAAGGACAACAGTTCAAACCTATTCACTTCATGACTGTTAGAACTGCGAAATACACTAGAGCCTCTCTCTGAAATACGCTCAAACACACTGAAATTGTTCAAGGAAATAAAAATTAATGACAGAGAACAATTCAAAGACTTCATGACTTGGAAGGAGAGCTGCGAAATACCCTAGCTCTGCTCTCTGAAATGTACGAAATGCGCTGAAAAACACTGAAATTGTTCAAGGAAATTAAAATGAATGACATACAACTGTTCAAAGCTTTGGCTTCATGACATGGAAGGACAGCTGTAAAATTCCCTAGCACAGTTCTCTGAAATGTACGAAATGCGCTGAAAAACACTGAAATTGTTCAAGGAAATTATAATGAATGACATACAACGGTTCAAAGCTTTGGCTTCATGACATGGAAGGACAGCTGTAAAATACCCTAGCACAATTCTCTGAAATGTACGAAATGCGATAAAAAGCACTGAAATTGTGCAAGGAAATTAAAATTAATGACAGACAACAGTTCAAAGCTTTGGCTTCATGACTTGGAAGGAGAGCTGCGAAATACCCTAGCGCTGCTCTCTTAAATGTACGAAGAAATGCGCTGAAAAACACTGAAATTGTTCAAGGAAATTAAAATGAATGACATACAACGGTTCAAAGCTTTGGCTTCATGACATGGAAGGAAAGCTGTAAAATTCCCTAGCACAGTTCTCTGAAATGTACGAAATGCACTGAAAAACACTGAAATTGTTCAAGGAAATTAAAATGAATGACATACAACGGTTCAAAGCTTTGGCTTCATGACATGGAAGGACAGCTGTAAAATACCCTAGCACAGTTCTCTGAAATGTACGAAATGCGCTGAAAAACACTGAAATTGTTCAAGAAAATTAAAATTAATGACAGACAACATTTCAAAGATATTGCCTTCATGACTTGGAAAAAGAGCAGCAAGACACCCTAGCGCCGCTCTCTGATATGCGCTGAAATGCTCTGAAATTGTTTACTGAAATATAAATGAATGATTCCAGCAGTTCAAAGCCGTAGACTTCGTGTCACGACTTAGGAGGAAAGTTTCGAAATACTCTAGCACGGTTCTAAAATCAGCTGAAATTCCCAGAAAGAGTGCCCATAGACAAAAATGTATAATGGCCAGTAGTACAAAGCTAGTGACTTCCCAACATAACTTCGTAAGAAAGCGTCAAAATACCTTAATGCAGTTCATTGAGATGCAATTATTCACGGGAATAAAAGGGAATTATGGTCAGTAATTTAAGGGGTTCCAGGAAAAAAAAATTGTTCGAATTTTTGAAAAAAATTTTATTGCATTAAAAATTTCTGTGTTCTTTTACGCTTAAAATGACGTTTAAATAATGTTTCTATCTTAATTAGAACAGGAGAAATTATTATTTTTTTTTGCAACATTCTAATAGTAGCCAATCGTTATTTAAACCTGTAAGTGCGTTTTTCTTCATGATGGGTTTTTTCCCCATTTCTGGTTTTTAAATTGTTATAAGTCAAGAACTGTTAAAGATAAATGGTTGAAACTTGGAACATGTCTTTTTCAACTATTTTACTTTAATTTTGATTCAGAAAATTTGAAAACAATATTTACTTTTGAAAATATGATTTTTTGAAAATATGATTTTTTAAAAATAAGTTACATAATTTTTTTTGTAATTTTTCATCTAAATATTTTTAATTTTTTTGAAAATTAATATTTTAAAAAATGGTGAATCAAAATTAAAACTTATATATTTCTGTTTAATTAAATGAAAGAATTTTGAAATTTGACAAATAATATTTCGAGTTATAACGATTTTTAAATATCCCACTTTTATTAAAATTTTAAATTAAAAATTTTTTTAAAAAGCTTTTTGAGAAGTTTTATGATGGGATTTTGTTTACAAATTATATGGTTAACCACCAGAAAAAAATTCAAAATTTTAACTCAATAATTAAAAAAATTTTTTAAATGTGTCCCGGACACCCTTAAAGCTATAAATTTATGGGAAAATATGTCATTGAAATACTAGGTTGAATCCTATATCTCTAAGATCCAGTGCAAAAACTTGCGTCTGTGCGCTAGTGCAAGAAAATGCTTACGTCCACGTAAGACACATTTTTAAGTCTATTATTGTGTCCGTGATGGGCACGAAATTTTGTAGTTAAAAGTCCCAAAACCTCCCCGAGGGTACGGAGAATTGAACGTTTTCTGTGGAGCGACAGCTGTTACAGAAATCGTTTGGCAACCAGATCATTGCCAAAAACATGGACGATAACACAATGTAAATAGGATAAAAAATTAGACGCGAAATACTAGAAGATGAACGTCTCGATGTCATGGTTAGCGCAGTGGATATTTTGAATATCAAACACCTACAGCGTCTGCGCAGCTTTCACCCAAACAATGTATAGGCAATCGTGCTAATGGTTTATTAAGATGAGAATTTTCCGCATTGACTGGCTCTCGCGTGATGGAAAAGTTTTACCAATATTGCTACCTAGCGATACAGAGAAAAACGGGCTTTTAAAAATGTATACCCCCTTGAACTCAATTATAGAGATTATTTCCTATTTCGACTTCGATTTTAAACGATAAATCACGGAAATGAATATATTTACAAGTTTTTTTCATTTCAAAATAAGTCGATCTCATAAAAAAAACAATACTGAGTCCATTCAATCTCATGTTAACGAGTATGGTTTTGTCAATAAAAGTGTAAATGGACTGTGGTCTCTGATTCAGAGTTTATTTTTGTCCCTGTATGTTCATGGAAGTTACGTTGTCAGGCAAATATTTTAAATGCACTTATAATGCGTTGGGGCTATTAAAGATAAATTTCAGGCTCTTTCTTCTTTGCCATCGGTAAGGGACTCTAGAAGTACGATACTGTCTGAAAACGTAATACGCAGAACTGCTGGATGTTTTATTATGAACAGAACATATTTTAGATTTTTTTCCACATTCCTATAGTCAATATCTAAAAGGTAATTTAGTTTTTAAATGTTTTAAGGGTATAAGGGACTTACAAGTTCGCTTTTTAAAATTTTCAATATTTTACTCTATATACAGAATGAGAATATTTAATTTTGTTTTCTACTACATTGAAGACACTTTAAATATATAAATAGGTATTTTCTGGAATAATAAGACCTGTTTAAATAAAAAAATATAAAAAAAATTGAAACACGCTAAATTTTTCTAAATGTTCCATGCGCATTCATTTTCTTCTAATTGCTTCGAAATTCCTCAGGATTGTTTATTGAAGTGTTTGCCACAAAACTGTTCAAAATTCTTTGAAATCACAAAATTTTTCAAATTTATAGACCATGAAATAAGACAAAAACATGCAAAAAACATAAAGAAGATGACAGGCAGATTTCAAAAAAAATATATTTATGGTTTTAGATTCATACAAAGAGATAATCAATGCACAATTATGTTTATATATGTACGGTAAACTTATATTAAATAATGTAAGGTTTTTAAATGATTTGAAATGCACATGGAGCATTTTCAAAAATCCTAGCATTTTTGAAAAAAACATACATTATTCTACCAAAAATCTTTGAAAATTTAAATTCTAAGGCTCTTGAATGTAGTAAAAAAGAATATAAACTATTCTCATTTTGTATACCGTTAAAAATGGATAGTTTAAAAATTCGAGTTTGAAGGTCCGTTATCCCCTTAAACAAAAATCATGATATCTAGTGCTTTAGAAGTACAGCGTTCTACAAAGGTTTACGCAATTTTTTTATCGTGTTAGAGCGAAACCACGTTACAGGTTTCAGTGTTGTCAGGCCAAGATTTCCGCATGGGCAAGTGGGGCACTTGTCCAGGGCCCCCAAAATTATGGGGCCCCCTAATTTAGTATTAAGTTGTAAATATTTTTGAAAATTTGGTTTTTGGTAAATGCAGTAAATGGAGGCAGTGGCGAATATAAAAAAAAAAATACTGGGTTGGGCATAGTGCACCCACTATAGTGAAAAATAAGTATTATAACGTAAATTATTATAGTATATATTATCAGTATTTTATTATTCTGGTTTATTTATTTTTTATTTTTTTTGGGGGGGGAGGTGTAATAACTTCAGACTGTGATCTAATCTGAATTTCAAAAGAAAATTTCATGAATTTATTTATTAACATTAAAAAGTAAATTAATAAATTAACGCTTATTATTTTTATTATTATTACAGTCGAAGCTCCATATACCGAACTTCCATATATCGAAATTTTCTATATACCGATCTCTTAGCGAATCTCCATGTTCATTACATAGAAAAATTGTTTCTATATATCGAAAAAATCTCTATATATCGAAATTTTTTTCAAGACAAATTGGGAGATTTTATTCCATTTTAGAATAAAATCTCCCAATTTTTGGCATTTGAAACAATACGTCGTGGACTTCAATTCGCGGAAAATGTCCCTGATGAAGTTTTTAGTGGACTGAATAAATACGAACATTTCTTTGAACTTTCCGCAAAACTGGCTGTTCAGCAAGATATTCGTAGTTTTTTTTAAAAGAATGTAACTGTGATCATTATAACCACTGTCTGCATTATTGTTTTTTTTAAAGATATGTAGTACTCAATAAATCTTTCATATTAATTCATTTTTTAGTTATTAACTTTCATTTAATGGGATTCGCATATAAATTAGAAATGGAGTTTCGTATAGGAAAATTAGCTTTAATTTTTTTTTAGAATTATGATAAAACTAAGCTCAATTCTATATATCGAAATTTCTATATATGGAATTTTTTTCCTGCAATTTGCTACTTCGATATATGGAGGTTCGACTGTATTTTCAAATTTTTGACTTGTTGGACGAAAATTTTTTGAATTTGACGGTTCTAATTTTTGCGGGACTTGGGTAAGTGTCTCACATGTTCATGTAAAAATCTGGTCCTGGGGGGGAGGGGTCACAAGCCCCCCCCCTCCCTGTGGATCTGTCCTTGGAGAGGGCCCCCAAAGTCTGCTTTGCCCAGGGCCCCATTGGTTCAAAGTCGGGCCCTGAGTGTTGTCGGCCATCGGACCATCGGAACAAGTGTTTAACTGTGTTTCCTAGGCCAGAGCCTTCAAACACAGATATTTCGTGATTGTGCCATCGGAGAGCAGAAATATCACAGAAAATAAAAAGAAAGTTCGATGAGAATCAATAAAAGTTCAGGAAATTGCAACACAAGAAGTGAAGCAGTGGATCTTCTGGTCAGAACTTTGGATGGTGAAAGAAACAGTTCTGATTGGATGTCTCCTGGATCTTCAAGTAATTCGCTGATGTGGGTGGAGTTTACGGCTGTCTGTAAGCTGGAAATCAATTGGCTAGTGTAGCGAGAATAGAGAAAAGAGATTGGATAGAAAGATAAGGTCTGGGATCCGTGAGTTCAATAACTACAAAAATGAGCAAAGCCAAAATGGATTTGCTCAGAGACAGATAATTAAGTTAATAGAAAGTTTAAGGATAGGAAATAGATATTTATTTTATTTTATAAAATTTTATAGTTGTTTTTTGCCTTGGCAAGCCAAGTATTGTTTTTATATTTTTTATATTTTTATTTAAATGACGAGGACAAACAAAAAATTAAGACGGAAGACTCAGGATGGCTCGAGGCCTTTTCCTGTTAGTGGGGTCAGCGTGATCATAGTTTGCAAGATTAGAAAGGAGTTCACTGTCAATAGAATTGTGAAAGTTTATAGCTTGATTTTTGAGGTAATTTCGAATGGTAGGGATATTTAATTCCCTGTAAATACAAGTATTTCTGAAATACCAATCCGCATTAACGATTTGTCGAATGGAACTGCTCTGAGCAGATGCGAGTTTTTTAATATGGGTGTCTGCACAATATGACCACCCTGAGTGTTGTTCGAGGGTTCCCGCAATTTATCCTATCGTGTTAGAGCGAAACCGTGTTGTAAGATGCCGTGCTGTAGGAGGGCTACCTGTACAAAAATTCAGAGTTACAAGTTGTATCCAAAAACGGAGGTTTTATTCGACATGTCACTGGTTTTAATTTTGGGTATTTTTACTCTGGCGCAAGTTTCCAAAATTCTAGTGAGAGCCTAAAATAAAGCGACACGGCTGCAGTTTGGCCCCACCCGGTATATACTCGCTGGTTTTGTTTTCTCGTTTATAAATTATACTTTTGTTGAGAAAAAACATCTCACGGAGTCGTTAACGGGGTCCAGGACACAAAATTGTTCGAATTTTAGAAAAAAACTTTATTGCATTAAAAATTTCTGTGTTCTTTTGTGCTTAAAATGACGTTTAAATCATGTTTATCATTAATTAGAACAGGAGAAATTATTTTTTTTGCAACATTCTAATAGTAGTCAATCGTTGTTTATACCTGTAAGTGCGTTTTTCTGTATTATGGGTTTTTCCCCCATTTCTCGTCTTTAAATTGTTGTAAGTGAAGAACCGTTAAAGATAAAGGATTGAAACTTGTAACATGTCTTTTTCAACTATTTTACTTTAATTTTGATTCAGCAAATTTGAAAAAATATTTACTTTTGAAATTATGATTTTTTAAAAGTAAGTTACATAATTTTTTTCGTAATTTTTAATCTAAATATTTTAAATTTTGTTTAAAATTAATATTTTAAAAAATGGGGAATCAAAACTAAAACTTAAATATTTCTGTTTAACTAAATGAAAAAATTTTGTAATTAGACAAAAAATATTTCGAGTTAATGATTTTAAATTACTCCACTTTTATTAAAAATTTTAAAACTTAAAAATTTTTTAAAAACTTTTTCAGAAGTTTTATGATGTGATTTTGTTTACAAATTATATGGTTAACCACCACAAAAAAATTCAACATTTTAACTCAATAAATAAAAATATTTTCAAAATGTGTCCCGGATCCCTTTAACAGTTTTAGGCATCAAATGCTAAAATCGTTAGCCCGTCTGCACACGGCACAACTGGTTAAAAACCCGTCTGACGGGTTTGTAACCAGTTGCGCCGTGTGCGTGGTTCCATTCAATTACATAGGTTACGACTCATCACGGTCTGGTTTGTGATTTGAGTCAGTTATCAGTTTCTTTTGAGTTGCTCCGTGTGCAGACGGCCTTAACGAACAATTAAATTTCTACTTGTTCGAGTTATAAGTTAAACTGTCTTATAAAATGTCTTTAAAGTTTAGGGCATCTGTAAATGCTTGAAAGGGTTGAGCTTTTAGATAGACTTTTATGAATGGAAGTCAAAAACATAGCATTAAAGCTGCTGTGTACTAACCCTACTGGATTCCCACACCTCAATGTTAACCTAGGGAGAAAAATTGTCCAATGATTGCCGACTTGGATATAAATATTTTTTTTTAATTGTACACCGTAATAGAGAAAGAAATTTTACACCTTGGGGTATTTTTCGTTTAAAAAAATACAAATAATGTTTTAAAATTTAAATTATTCGCGGAAAAAAAATCTGGTATAGTGTGTTTTAAATGCTCGTCAATTCCTTTGGTGGACGAAATTTATAAAACGAATTCTTTTGCAAAGTGCAGAAAAGTTCAGGCTATCTGAAAATACCAATTTTATTTGATTATCAGTATTTATGTAAAATATTTTTCTCTTCAATTTAAATTTTTTTTCAGGATAGAAGAAATATTTTTTTTTAAATAGTAGGCACATTTTCTCCATAGGTTCACACTAGGTGAGCTAATCCAATAGGGTTAGTACACAGCAGCTTTAAGAACTAGAGGATAAATACACTGCTGGCCACCCAAATTGCAACACCAAGAAAGACAAGAGATATCACAACAAAATTTATTTTGTAGATAACATGTTGACCAAGTATCAAATGATTAAATTTATAGAGTTCTGTGAAGTGTAGTTCCTGCCAAATTCAGTAGCCAGAGTAGCCGCCATTGTTGGAGATCACCGCTGCCACACGCCTCGGCATTGATTCAAAGAGACTTTGGATGAGTTCTTGGGGTACAGCAAACCAAGCAGATTCCACACGTTGCTAAAGTTGATCTGCTGTGGCAACTGGGGATGGAATCTGGGTCAATCGTAGAGCAACCATGGACCACATGTTTTCTATCGGCGAAAGATCCGGAGAACGAGGCGGCCAGGGAAGCAATTCAATCTGGCGATTGACGAAGAACCGTTGGACAATGCGTGCCACGTGTGGTCGCGCATTATCCTGTTGAAATATGGCTGTGGGCACGCCCTGAAGGTAAGGAAGGACAACTGGCTCCAACACCTCGGAGATGTAGCGCTGGCTGTTTAAAGTACCGGCAATGCGTACTAGAGGTGTGCGAGAGTGATATCCAATACTGCCCCATACCATAATACCCGGTGCAGGACCACTGTGGCGGTGCATAACGCAGCTGTTCAGCATCCTCTCTTCACGGTGTCTCCAGACTCGAATGCGACCATCGTGGTGTTGCAGACAGAAGCGTGACTCGTCAGTAAAGACAATTTCATTCCATTCTGCCATCCACATCCTTCTGTCATCGCACCATTGGCGGCGGAGACGTCTGTGGTTCTGCGTCAAGGGTAGACAAAGCAATGGGCGTCTTGCGGACAGACCACTCTGCTGTAAACGGCGTCGAATGGTACGCGCAGACACTGGATGATGCGTCACAGACTGCATGTGCTGTGCTATGGTTCGTGATGTGACTGAGCGATCCGTCACTGCCATGCGCACAATTTGCCTGTCATCACGTGAAGTGGTGCGCTGAGGTGGATGCGATCGATCACGCCGGTCCGTCGTACTCTCCTGCATCCAACGATCACATATCCGCATTACAGTTGTTTGGTTTCGTCCAACACGACTACCGATTTCCCTGAAAGATAATCCACAATCTCGGTAGGCCACTATCCTTCCTCTGTCGAACTCGGATACTTGATCAAAAGATGATCTCTGTTTTCGACGAGGCATAATTGATCGTTTTTTTGAAAAAACCACAAGAAAAACACAGTTGCCGAACTTGAAATCGTCGAAATCTCCAAGACTTAAATAACGCTTTGAAGTGGCGCCACAGGCGCGCGTGATGTGCGTCTGCGCTGAAATTCTAATCATTTGCATATATCACCTCCGCTAATGCATGTTGTAAATTTCATGTTATTTGCATGTTTCCTTCAGGGTGTTGCATTTACAGTGGCCAGCAGTGTATATAATTTACGATTACATCATATAAGAATTATGATATAGATGAAAAATTAAAACGTGCTAAAGGAATAAAAAGTAAATATTCGATGATAAAATAACAGAAAATTAAATTCTGAGGAAGATATGTATATAATTTACGATTACATCCTATAAGAATTACGATATAGATTTAAAATTAAACTTGATAAAGGAATAAAAAGTAAATATTCGATGATAAAATAATATAAAATGAAAAAAAATCTGTGGAAGATATATATATAATTTACGATTACATGGCCTCCCCTGCCCATCTTTTGGCTTGTTTGGGTTTTACAAAGGGACGAGGTCCTTCTGGACCCTTTACTGATTTTAGACTTTTTAGATATTTTTGGTTTCATGGAGATTGTCTAGCCTTGCTAGACAATCTGGGATTAGTTAAAAAAACCTTTTACATCATATAAGAATTATGATATAGATGGAAAATTAAAACGTGATAAAGGAACAAAAAGTAAATATTCGATGATAAAATAACAGAAAATCAAAAAATAAAAATCTGAGGAAGATATGCTTTTAAGGAATAGAAATTTTTTTTTAAGTTTGAGAGCAAACCATCCTTTAATAAAATAACATTATTTGAGAAGCACTTAACTACTGTGCAAGCTTTACATAAAATAATACTCACCCAAGGTCAATATCTTCAGTTGGAAACTCGAATTTACTCTTCTTCCCTGCTCCAAAGATTCGGATCATGATTTTACATATACCTCCTCGAAATTCCTTCTATCTGTTTTTATTAATTCTTTCGCTCATATGAGAAATTTGAAGCACTTTTTTGGAAAGAAAAAAAAGTTTTATGCCTCAGATGGGTTGAAATATTTAAAGGCCGGAAAATAAAATATTTTTGTCTTGAAATTTTATATTTTTATTTTCAGGATAGAAAAAATATTTTTTCCTCTCTTTGGGTATTCATTAAATATTCAGTTTTTTTAGGTAAGTCGCCAAATTTTGCTTTCTACGTTTTTTTTACCGACTTATGAAGATTAAGAAATAAGTTTACCAAAAGAAAAACGTATATTTTTTTTTGGGGGGGGGGTGAATATTTATAGTTCAAATGTGGTTAAAACATTTCACTTCCCTCGCAAGTACCAGTTTTATTCATAACATATTATTCTCTAATGTTTATATATCCAATATTTATGGGCAATATTTATATGTCCAATTTTATGTCAAATATTTATGACACTGTTCATAAATACGTCTCTTACATTGGCTGAATATTTACATCTAATATTTAAAATACCCTTTGTTACCCTAGAGTTCCGAATGCCTTTTTAATTTTAAAGAAAATAGAAGCTGATTAAATACTTAAAGGAAATTGAATACTTAAGTCTGTTGTATTTGATGCAAACACACCCTAATAAAACATATTTATTCAAAGAATTTTACGAATATAATTCAATGTAAATTATCCATATAAATTCAATGCATATTATAGGCTGAAATAAGTTATGGTCTTAGGAGACTCATAATTTTGGCCTTATTTAATTAACGAATATTTATACATATATAAACTTTCAGGAAGCATTTTAACATATAACGTGTCTTAGAAAACTATATGCATCATTTATTATGATATTGATCTAATTTCCGAAATGCTATATAGAGTGGGGCTATAATTGAGTTACAGTCGTAGTTATTTGCAAATTTCTCTGTCATTCTGTCTTCATTGTATCTATCTTAAGCTATGAATACTGTAATTTGATATATTATTTAGCACCATTTAAGTGCATATAATCTTGTTTTTAGATATAATAAGCTAGATAGAGTACTAGTATCTAATATTCTCAATGTAATCGCAATTTCATTTTCTACAATAGTAATATTATATCGTGATAGTCCAATATTTTAAACAGCATAGAGAAATATTTTCAGCCTAATTTTTTTGTATTCTTTTCGGAAAGAGTTATGACTTGGAATTTCTTCAAAATTTGAACAGCTCAGACTGTATGATTAGCAATATCACGAGTTTACAAAAGCATCTATCAAAAATTCAGTTGAAAATACTTTAAAGAATTAATTCCCGTATCACTAAAATCAAGAACAATTTAAAGTAAGATTGCTTTTTAGCTTTTCAATTGCTATTGGATGTTAAATATATACTTCATTTAACATCCATATAGAATTAAAAAATTAGTTATTTCTGCAAATTACTGATATTTTTTAATCTTTAAATTCTGCATTGTGAGTATTTATGAAACTTGTTAGAAAAAGGAATTTACTTTAAAGCCGAAACATAATATTTCTTCATTTTTCTTCAATGACAGACTTTTTACCCTTTAAAAATAATTATCAGGAGTTGTTTTCCCCCATTTACCGTCGAAATATGCAGAAAATTAGTCTGAAATAATACTTAGATTATACTAAAAGAACTAAATAAAACCGCTTTAAACTTCCAAATGAGTTTTCCAGAATCTTTTTCAAGAAATTTCGGGAGAAATTTTAAAAGACGTTAAAACAGCATTTCACTGAAAATGTTGGTATATTGTTTTAAAGATATAGCATCTATTAAGTATATACAAAAATAACATTGTACGTACCACAGTTTGAAACTGTTTCCCTTTCCAATGGTTCTAATTCAAAGAGCATTCATTACCGCAGAAACGCTTCTGTTGCATGAGGATTATCTATTCTTAAAATTCATTCACATATTTTTAGATTATTCAACTGCCGTATCTTTTCTCCGTATCCCATAAAACTTGGTTATTAAGTTAATATATATCAACACAAGCAAAAATGTACTTAGTTCAGCAGTTTTTTTCTCCGATAGAAAATTAAAAGATTAAAACAAAAACAAAAGAAATTATAGATAAATTTTAAAAAAAAATAGAGGTTTAATTCTGTTACTCAAGCCAATGCACAACAAACGACGAAAGAGTTGAAATAATATTGGGGTTAACTGCAGGAGCATGCATGGAACTTACTTAGACGGGTCCCAGGTATAAAGCGTACGCATATCTTCTATGACCCAGTCGTATAAGAGTCTCTTTCGTATATCCGTTTTCTTACTTGAATTTTTTCTTGGCGTAGCTTTGCCATCCAAAGGTTGCATTAGATTCAATCTCACACGCATTGCGCGTTTTAGGTATATTTCAATACCTTAAGTTTTCCTGAAGCATCTGTAGCATTCGCGAGTTCTAACATACTTGACAATACGAGGATCAAAATAGGTTTTGACAGCTGGAGGAGTAAAGTAAGTCTCCTTTAAACGAACATACTTGACAATACGAGGATCAAAATAGGTTTTGACAGCTGGAGGAGTAAAGTAAGTAAATCAAAAGTAAGTCTTTGATTTTACTTTTGACAAGCATTCAATGGGCTGTCCATTACTAGCTGTGTGCGATCAATCGACTGCAGGTTTAATATGCTTCAGTTATTGCTTCGTAATGTCTTTTATACAATGGTGATGCATGTTTCTTCAAAATTTCTTGAAAACATTTGCGTTGAATATTTGATTATTACATAATCAGCATCCTTTTGTAACTTATTTTTTAGAAATGTATTCATACACTTGCATCTCTAACAAAATAAGTTACGAGAAGTCCTTCACGTAAAAAAAATGTGTAGATTTTACAGATCTATATCATATTTTAATATGAAATCTACTATATACATTATTAAAGTCAAACTGTTAGCATAAGCAACTTAAGTCTATCAAAATCTTTTAAGGCCTGGTAGATAAACTGTGACGTAAAAGTGATTAAAATCACTAATTGGGGTTCAATATTTGACAAAGTTTACAAAGCAAGTATTCTTCTTTCGTTTAAATTTTCAGGGAAATAAAACTGAGCAATAGTTTAAAGCCGATGCTTTAAAAAGTTGAAATTTTAGCTATTGATAAATATGCTGCTAAATATAATATTCAAAAGTTAATTTAAAGTATTCGTTATTATATATAAACAAGCCTGGAACATTTAAAATCAGAAAAGTTATTTTTTCATCTCTTCGTGTCTTTCAGTTTACAGTTTGACACATTAAAAATTAAAATATTAATTTTCAAAACCTAAAATTGTCTGTCAGAAGAATACATGCATTTATTTTTATGGATATGTATTAGTTCCCTAGTAGTCCAAGGTTAGAAATGTAAACTTAAATATTCAGGGAAAATATAATCCAAATAGACAATTATTTAACAATCTCACAAACAAAAGTTCAGAAACGGCTTGTTTAATATCCAGCTTTCTTATGTTTCAATGTTAAAAAAAATTATAGCGCGACACAATTCAAAGTAATTCATAGGAGTTGTTTTTCCTAAATATAAATCCTTGAAAAACAGTTTGCACGCATTATATCCTTAAATTACGCATAAGATATTCTATTACAGTATGCATGTTCCAAATACGTTTTCACAACATTACAAGTTTCAATTGCACAGCAATAATTTAAACTCAAGTCCAGCGCGTATGTTTTTGGAAGTTACTGCAAAGAAGCGTTTAATCCAAATGCAACGAAACAATACCTTTTTTTAATAAACTTTCATTTGTTTTTGGGCAGAGATAACCATGTTCAATTGCGACGAAGGGAAGGAACGAAATGACAGCGCTTATTCCAGAAGTGAGGCGTTTATACCGTCACGAAACACGTTAAATATTTAATAGGGACAAGAAACAAGGGAAGAGAATAGTAAATTAATCAAAATTCTCACGGTCACGTCGATATCCATTGCACGCTTGTTTTAAGAGAGCCCCGCAAATTTCTATCGAGCGGCAGAATTAATAAAGACAAAGAGATTAATGCGAAAACAGCTTATCGACATCTCGCCTCCCGCTCAGAGAGCGCGCGAAGTTTTGAGTGTCTGCGCGAATAAGACTCGTCTTCGGAACAAGACCGGTTGCCAACGCCAGTCTGAAAAAAAAAGTCAGCAAGCAAAATTTAAACTTTCCCGATCCACAGGTAGGGTTAGGTTGACCACCCCGAAACGGCTGCAGCGCCAAACTGACCGCTGGTGTCAAGTCAATATATCGATTCTGCATACGTTCCTTCACAAAAAACTGCATGCAATAATCGAAATGAGTAAGAGAAGGTGAAATAAAAAAAAGAACTGGCAGGAAATTTGCCTGGGAAACGCAAAAATCTTCCGTGACACTGTTCGAACAGAAACAACGACAGGCCGATCGAACGTTCCTAATAAAATGCGGCAAACGCGAAGGCGTATAAATAACTGAAGGTTTGGATGATGTATTATTTATTGGACAGCAGCTATCATTGAAGCCTTCGTGACCTAAAAGATATTTCGCGCTTCGCTGTTTTTTTTTCTATTTTTTCCAGACGGGCCCGTGTTGAACGGAAACTCTTATTCTATTTTAATAAGGTATTCCGGTGATACTTTGTTGTGCGGTACAATTACTTGTATTTGTTTTTCTGTGCAGTCAGAGCTTGTTATGTCCTCTTACGTAAAGTCATGCCCTGGACTGGTTTTGTTTTATTACATGACGTGATAGGCAAACACGTCCAGTCTTAAATAAGAAAATTGATGTTGGGTTAGGGGAAGTATGATGTTGGTGGAAAGGTAGGTATTCGATTCGGTGTTATGCAATTTAAAAGAACCGAATTGTGTGGAACTTAACCTTCCGTCTACCAGACGAATCCATTGGACCCGACAGTAATATTCGATGCAGGTTCTCTCATAAAAATTAGGGCTGAAAATTTTGTGATTACGTGACTTTTCCTCCTATGTTCTACTCTATCTATATGCAGTTCCGATTAAAATTCTGTTTGAAATCTTTCACTGATTCATAGTTTGTTACATTTTCCGCCCGAGTCTATTGGACCCGCTATTGATGCAGACATAATATAGCGTTAATTTTTCTAGGGTTGCCATACAAATATGAGTGGTGACAATAAAACTTGACAATAATCACTTGACAATAAAACTTGGCGATACATGCCAATATCGCTTTGGTTTCGGTTGGAACGCTACGAAAATTTTTGCCACACAAGGGCTAATTAGACCGGAACCTGCAGTTTAAAGCCGATTCCGAACGGCTAAAAACATCCATGACAACAGTGGGACTCTAACACACAGGATCTGAACCGAAAGGCCAGCGCCCTTGCCGTTCGGCCATCACCTGGCACATATTACCAATGTCGCAAAATGTTGCGAAATTTGGCGACTTTAGGGCGAAGTTTTGAGAACATTCTCGATTGAACTAGATAATCTCGTGCAAGATATACATAGAAGGGTTTGAATCGTATTCAGCAAGTCATTCATCAGCGGCCACAGTTAGTGAGTGAATGATGTTGGTCAATTTATGTTTTATGTGTTTGATTAAAAATGCTTGGTATCAAAACACTTTTCTTCTATACAACAGAAAACTCTAAAAACACAAGTCAGGATAACAGAGTCTTCGATAGAATATACGCCTAACGAACTTTCAATACATTCAATACGCAGCAGAAAAGAACACTGAGTTCCAATGACAAAGGCAGGTATATTTATAGACTTCCAAAGCGCCCCCTATCGGCCGGCCAGCTAGAAAGTTCCGGAAACTTCTGGAAAAGTCCAGAAGGTTGGCGACCATTTGGCGCTATATCGCCAAATTTGGCGAAATATCACCAAATTAAGAGACTAAAATAAGTCACCAAATCCATCGCCAATTTGACGATAGCTCTCATATTTGGCAAGGTTACCATAGACTCTTAAAATTCGTAACAATATTGTTTTGATCTAAGAAATTTAAAGAAAGGAACTAATAATTTTTCTTGACTGCTTTGACGTCGATTTTGAACAGACAATTAGAGAGACATTCTAGAAGACACACCTACGCACCCATCTCCTTTGCCCCGTTTGCGCATGCGCAGACCGCAGCACGTTATTTGTTTACATTTCTGCCCGGGACTTATAAATTGTAGAAGATCGATGCCGGAGTTTTATGCAAAACCTCTAGAGATAAATCTCTTAATCTGAAATGAACTAAAAATATTGTAATTAAAAACTGAATGAAAAATATTACAATCGACAAGTTTAAGAAATAGTATTATCTCGTAACCCCAGTAATTGAAGGTTGATTCGTAAAATTACGTTTCCAAAATCATAAATATAAATACAGGGTGGTCCAAAATTGTTGAGCGCATTTCATGTTCGAATAAAAAGGAAGAAAATGTACATACCTGTTTATTGTTTTCTTGGAAAGACAATTCAAAACAGTTTTACACAACAAAATTTTAAACCTTAAATTACTTCCACATAAGCCGGTAGATGGCATGACAACATTTCGCAAAAAAAATTTACTAATTGCGACAATTTGCAAATGGCTACCGTAAAGGAAAAAGCAATGTGCGTTTTGTGGTACCGTGAAAGCAAATCCGTTGTAACTGTTCAGAGATGTTTTCGTTTAGAATACTGAAATTGTCGTCCTCCAAGTAAGGTCTCTATTAAACGTTGGTACCAAGAAATGAAAGTGGAATTGGATATGGAACGGGACCAAAAAAGGGAAATGGAACGGGAATGAAAGACTCGGGAATTGTGGAACTGGAAGGACTCGGGAAGTGTATTCTGTTTATGGCCTACCAGCACCTTTTCTATGTTCCACATTTCCCGTGTTCTTAAGGTATCCGACCACGTTCAAATCATCATTTTTTTATTGTCTCATATTAAAGATACAACTTTTAGCTTTCAAAAACGGTCTACAGTTTGTTTCTAGAGTCATTAGAAACTGAGATACAGCTGTTTAATTATCAGCTGTTAAACCGGAAGTGCGCATTTAAATAACCGGAAGTTGGTAGTTTTAAAAAGAAAAAAATAGTAAACAGCTATTATTCCTCTTAATTTCATTAAATAAATCTCTGGGACATATTTCTGAATGTATATCAAATCACAAAATACATCTGGCATGGAATTATTTATAATGTTTGAGGGTTTATTTTTGTGTGGTAACTTTGTTGAAACTGTTTACGAATGTTTACATTTGATCGCTGCTTGCATGTTAGTTTTCATTGTATTTTTGGTAACATTTCATCGCTTAATTCATATATAACACTTTTATTTACAGTATTATTAAACTTACTTTATGTTATAATGCCTATGTTATGCATGAAATTAAAAAAAGCAGAGCATACATGCTGCTGCAATTATACTGGTTCATAGTCTGGTATGGAACCAGTTGGTGCATACCGAATACTTGAGAGATTTATCGCAGCATATAACCTTCAATCAATATGCTGAATACTATGGTGATGGCGACTCTAAAAGTTTTTTTAACTGTTAAAAAGTTTATGAAATCAAAGGGAAGGTAAAAATAACTTAGATACAACACATCGTATTAGCGAATGAAATAACTCAAAATAACTCCGGATGTTACTCAAACGTTGCCTGCTCATCTTTAGGCAAATTCCATATTTTAAAATCCATTACGTAAAAATATGGTCCGATTTTCTGACGGATTCTAAATTCATTATAAACTAAAAATAAGCGTATTAAATTACGGCATTCCATGAAGTCTCGTTATCTCCATGACCACGAAAATAATCGTCCTCATATTGTCTCGTGATCCTTGATTCTCGAGATATGTATACTTCAATATTGTAATTTACCAATCATTAGTGTGATTATATCGCGTTACCTTTCTCTCATTGCAGCGATTTTTGAAAATGCGCCAAATTGGTGTGAAAACGATTGTAGGACTTATAACGGAAAAGTACCAAAATTATTATGGAATTGACATTCGCAGTAATGTTGGAGAACTAAATCAAATGCAACAAGCTGTGATATCTGTCTTATTTCATTGCTCTTCAAATGCCTCCCATCCTATGCATGAGAACCAACAAGTTGGTGCCGAATTCAAAGTGCTATAGCATCAGGAAATACTATTAAAGAAATATCACCTGGTTTACCACAGAACATATTAAATATTGTAAAACCTGTCTATATGGAATTGCGTGACAAAGAATTATTAATGAAATGTTTGCATGGAAAGACTCAAAACGCAAACGAATGTTTCAGTGGTATTCTGTGGTAGATAGTCCCCAAAGTTACATGTATCACTGGAAACATTGCGTTTGGGTGGAAATATTGCTGTAATACAGTTTAATGATGGGACTATTGGCAGTTTTCAATGCATTAAATATCAATCAGGAAATACTATTAAAGAAATATCACCTGGTTTACCACAGGACATATTAAATATTGTAAAACCTGTCTATATGGAATTGTGTGACAAAGAATTATTAATGAAATGTTTGCATGGAAAGACTCAAAACGCAAACGAATGTTTCAATGGTATTCTGTGGTAGATAGTCCCCAAAGTTACATGTATCACTGGAAACATTGCGTTTGGGTGGAAATATTGCTGTAATACAGTTTAATGATGGGACTATTGGCAGTTTTCAATGCATTAAATATCAATCAGGAAATACTATTAAAGAAATATCACCTGGTTTACCACAGGACATATTAAACATTGTAAAACCTGTCTATATGGAATTGTGTGACAAAGAATTATTAATGAAATGTTTGCATGGAAAGACTCAAAACGCAAACGAATGTTTCAATGGTATTCTGTGGTAGATAGTCCCCAAAGTTACATGTATCACTGGAAACATTGCGTTTGGGTGGAAATATTGCTGTAGTACAGTTTAATGATGGGACTATTGGCAGTTTTCAATGCATTAAATATCAATCAGGAAATACTATTAAAGAAATATCACCTGGTTTACCACAGGACTTATTAAATATTGTAAAACCTGTCTATATGGAATTGTGTGACAAAGAATTATTAATGAAATGTTTGCATGGAAAGACTCAAAACGCAAACGAATGTTTCAATGGTATTCTGTGGTAGATAGTCCCCAAAGTTACATGTATCACTGGAAACATTGCGTTTGGGTGGAAATATTGCTGTAGTACAGTTTAATGATGGGACTATTGGCAGTTTTCAATGCATTAAGTATCAATCCGGGATACTTTACGATAAAATATTATGAAATGTTAGACAGTGTTCGTCTTAACGATTTCAGTGAGGAGATCTTCACACTTTGCAAAAATGCAAAGGAAAAACAGTAGAGCAGTCAGAAAAAAAAGTACACTATTACTGAGCTCAAAGAAGGTGTATGCTACAAAGCTGGTAAATTTTAGGCAACTGATGAGTTTTAGAGGTTATAATTTTTTGTAGTTAAAACTTTAAATTGAATTTCTAGAAAACTGAATTTTTTGGTATATTGTTATAGTACAACAATGGTAACTACTATAATAATGTTCAGAATTTAATGAAATTTTATATGTATGTTTGTTATGATGTTATGGATGCAATGACCCAAAATCTTTGCAATATCTAACCTAGAGATAAATTATTGGCAAATTTTATCAGAAATTTCACTTTTTTTCTTATTTTTTTTGTATTAAATTGCTCGATTGGCTGCTACTCAGTTATACTTAAGAGAAACATCATTATTTTGCTTCATTGCATGCGTAATCAATGTATCTCTACATTTATACAAGAAATGATATATTTCACATATCCTTTTAATTATGAGTGTTATCGTAAAGGTAAAAAAAGTGTAATTTTTTTCAATTTTTCCAAGTTATTTAAGGTTTCAGATTTTGTTGTGTAAAACTGTTTTAAATTGTCTTTCCAGGAAAACACACATGTACGTACCCCAATTTTGTTCTATTTTTTCTTTCAAACATGAAATGCGCTCAATTTTGGATCACCCTGTATAATTCAGACGAGTTTTGGAAAAACGGAGTCTGTTGTTATCTTTAACTGAAGAAAGAGATTGCTGTCTACGTTTTAGGGTTGACTGGTTGAGTTTATTTAATCCACAAAGCTAAACTTTTTTAACCAAGCTTTCAAGACTAACAAGTGAGCTTTTTTTAAAATAATCTACCTTCCGAGGCAATAAACAGAATTCAGATATATTTATTTGCTAATCTGCGATTAATAAAAATCCGAAAAGTGAATCACCATAGCTCAAAGGGGTAATTGAAAATCTGAGGATTCAATCTCAATGTGTAGTGCTGAGAGTGATGACAAAAGGTTTCAGAGGTTCTTATGATTAGTTGCCTAGTCTCGGCATTTTTTTTTACTCTTTTGTGGGTTGAAAATAAGTTTCAATGATATACCGGGTCGTTTGAAGCAGTTGGTATACTCGGCAACGACAAAAAATTTAATTTTATTTAAAACATATTGCTACAGTATATAACATTTCTAACTCCTCTAAATTTTATCAAACTTTTACTATGCCGTACAAAGCTGTATCTGAACTTAAAAAAATAAATAAATTGCAGTTTGAATGGTCCCATTTGTCATATTTTTTTTCTCTGGGGTGCTATCTCAAATCAAAAGTGTACAAACACTGACCAACAAATTTGCAAGCACTCAAGGAAGCAATTACGCAAGAATTCACGGCGATTCCGTGGGGCATGCAAAATTTCCCAAAAAGACTTCAAAACTGCATCGAAAATGACGGTCGCCATTTATCTGATGTAATCTTTAAGACTTAATGGATGCCAATGGAATACTGTGTACTTCTCAGGTATAAAATATTTCTTTCTCTATCTTGCTTTGTATTTTTGTTATTGACGTTCCAAATCGGAACGTTCTTTCTGCCGCACCCTGTACTTCATTTTTAGGGGGTACAGGGTACATAGAATTAAGAAGAAAACATTTTTTCACTCAGCAAATAATTTGCGTTACTACATTTTATAACACAGTACACAAATAACCCAAAACAAAACGAGTAACATTTAAGCAAAAAAAATTACTTTATAAAATTAAGAAAAACATGTAAACAACCATTAACAAATGAAATATTTTTTTTCCACCTGTTTTCCAGAAGACATTCATTGCAGTAATGGCTCAACAAATATTTCTTTGTACCCAGTAAATACAGCGTATTAACGGGAAAACTCCCCAAAACGTGAATCTGTCAACATATCCAAAAATCGTTAAAGATTTTTCTTCTGCAAAACTTTTTTTTACCGAATTCGAGAACACTGAACTATGAATGAAATGACCGATCGATTCAGAGTGTTACATCAAGGCATTAATATTGCATCGCTGTTAATTTAGGGTAAAACAAATGTATCCGTTGAACAGTCTTCGTTCAATGGATTTTTCTCGCCTGGTACGGTTCCATTTATTAGGTTATTTAAAAAATAAAAATGTTATACGACAACATAATGAGAACAGCCAACAAAATGTGTTTGGAAATCAGGCCATGCTAAATGGAAATTTTATTATCCTGGGGTATGTTTATTTATTACAACAAGTTATACAAGAAATAAATTTATGTGTGTATTAATAGAATACCTTACAAGAGTAACAGTAAAATAGAAACAAAGTGTTTGTGAAGTAAATTAAGAAAAGATAATCAAATGATACATATTACTTTAAATAAAATGTTGAGATGTTTTTGTATATTAAAATGTCATATTCCAACATTTTATCTAAAATTATATGTATCATTTTATCATATTTTATTATAATTTCTTAATTTGCTTAATTTCATTTCTAATTAATATATATATATAAATATATATATATATATATATATATATATAAATATATATATATATATGTATATATAAATATATATATATATATGTATATGTATATGTATATGTATATGTATATATATATATATATATATATATATATATATATATATATGTATGTATGTATGTATGTATATATATATATATATATATATATATATATATATGTGTGTGTGTGTGTGTGTGTGTGTGTAAGAAATAATCCAGGAATTATTATTTTTAATGACTCGACCAGCTCTTTGAGTACGACCCCCGACGAATCAGAGTCAGGAGTTTGTAGGGGAACCGGTTTCTCGCCGAATGTCCAGCTGGACATGTTTTGCTGTCCTGGGTTGGCAACGGTTAAGGAGAAGAGTGATTTCACATTTGCTCTGTGCTACTAAAATCTTGGTGTGTGTTGGTGATACGTGCTGTTCTCTAAACCAGCATGGTTATGTTGCAGTTAATGGAATTAACAAACGTTTTAAATTAAACGAGTTGATTTCTGTCATTCTTCCAAATCATGACAGATTTTATATATATATATATATATATATATATATATATATATATATATATATATATATATATATATATATATATATATATATATATGAAACAAATTTCAATCTTTTCATTATCACTAACACGCTTTTTCCATATTCGTTTATCTTATTGCAACTGAACACCGTCCCTCAATCTTGATTGCGACCTATATCCAACCAATGTAAATCCATTTTTCCCCTTAAATGCCACGTGCGGAAGGAGTTATATAAGTCTAAATCTTCTAGAAGCGGGGCGTGACCTTGTCGTAGTGGTGTGATGGGGTCATGTGTCCGCTTCCAACCAATTAAAAGGTCAGTGCGCCTTTACCTTTTTCGAGAATTGAGCGTCACTTCACCCTTTTGTGTTTTTGCCACTGGTCTGGTGAGACGTAAGAATTTGGGCGCGTTGCGTTCCTTTGTCTTTTGTTTTATCCTGCGCTATCCTGTTTAAATATGTGAAATGCTGAAATAACTACCGACTGTGCCATGTGAATCGTGGTAAATAAAGGACTTTATAATCAGTTAACTGCAGGATCATGTTTTATCGCCTTTCCTTACTGGTGGTGAACTTTAAATTTATTCAACGTGCCAGCCCCTCGTTTCTGACGCCAGCTACGACTTGACCCAGATCCGAAATACCATGAAGTTACGAGCCTGTTGAGCTTCGCCCCGTCAAGGATATTACATATACATATATATATAATATACCCATTACATCACGTCCTTAAACTATAACCTGAAAGGAAAAACTAGCTCATATATACGTACATGGCTGGAGCTACACTCAGCCTGAAATGAATAAAATTAAATTTCGAATCGTTTCTTAGAGAGACAAATTATTTTATTTTTTATTTATAAATCCGTTCATTTCAGAAGGACGGCTCCGAAGTAATATCACTTTTCAACATTAAACGCTAGGGCGAGGTACATGCGACTCTTATTTGTAGGGTCAACAGATTTTGGGGCTCGCGATGCTAATCCACTCCTGATTCCAGACGTGTAGAAATTCAAAAGGCATGCGATTCATGGGAAGTTCTGGGGCTAGGGTTTTAAAGCGATAAATTAATATTGCTGGGGATTAGATTTAGGAAAGGGAATTTAAATACTAGAATGGAGGGCATAATATTTAAGATATTACTTATATATGTTATGCCAAAAACATATTTTTCAGCCCCAACCGTTATAAAACTCACCCACCCCCCAACTTAATTTGGCCGATTAACTTCCAATTTTACTAAACCATGTTAAACTTTCCATAATTTTTATATCGACCGTCAGGTGACCTCCAAGATAAACATGCTAAACATGACCGTGGGAAAATAGTAAGTTTGAAGTTTAGACTACAGAGCAATGCCCTTATATGGTCTTGAAGAATACCAAATTTGATGAATAATCACAATCCTGACCACAAGGAAAGTTCAATTTCAAGAATATCGGAGTGTTACGTGACGTATAATTGCCCTTTTACATTTACAATCTTCAGATAGAATTCAAAATCCCCCGTTCATGGTCGATCTCAAATTTCTCTAGCAGAATCTATACTAATATATAAAGAGAGAGCGGATTTTGTATGTGGAGGGTAATCTCTGGAACCACTGCACCTATTTGAAAAATTCTTTCACTATTTGAAAGGTACAATATTCCAGATGGACATAGGCTATATATTATGTATATCTGATCAGCAGAAAGAAAGTTAGGGGCCTAAATGTTGAGCTGAAGCTTCACCTTTACAACTTTTGTCGATTATAGTCAAGTAACCGTAGCAACACATCAAACGATATTTTCATTTACTATCAGTAAAACATTTAACATTTGAATTTTCTTTGTCAACCATAGTCAAATAACCATAGCAACACATAAAACTACATTTTCATTTATTATCAGTAAAACATTTAATAGTTTAAAGATTCAAATGGAGGAGGTATTGATAAATACAAAAAGATTTTTGAAATTGGCAACGTGTAAGGGTTTATTGAAGAAAATTACATTTGGAACCACGCTTTTTATTGGACATTTAAAGTAAAAAAATGATTTACAATTTATTGGCTATCAACTGGAAATTTATTGGTATAATGTTACAGAACTTTATTTAACTTATAAACTTTATGTTTTTGAATTTAAGTACAATTTTATGCACAGTTTGCGTAAATCGAACTTGAATTATTGAACTTTATTAAAAAATTAGTGTGTTTCAATGAAACTGGGAAATTTATTGATTATTTCGAATAGGCCTATGTTTGTTCCTTTATAAGTGAAAAAGTGTTGCTTGAATTGAGCTGAAATTTTGTATAGATATAGTTGATAGTTCAGATTAAAACATAGGCATATTATTTTTTGAAAATCGGGCAACGCCGGGTACTTCAGCTAGTATCTGAATAAAGATGTTTTTTTATACAAAACACTGACGTATTATTCAGTTATGATCACTAGTGCCGCCGAGACTACAAATTTAAGACATGTTTCCTGCTTTAATATTTTAACCCAACCTATATATATATATATTCTTACAGTTCTGAATTCCATCGCAATAACAGTCTATTATAAGGTCCATAAAAATAAAGACATATCTAACAGAATATAATTTTTATATACCAAAGTTTTAAGTGGACACAGGACCTTGAATCTCGACGAAATGACTATAAATATGATATAATTCTAACCACAAACACTCAAATATTAGAAAAAGAAATTTTCTTTCTTTAAACATATAAAGTACATATCTTTAAATATGTAATTTATAAAAATGGAAACTTTAAATCTACAAATAATTTTCAAATTAGCAGTTTAGAATTTTACCTGATTAACTGCTAATTTAGAGTTTGCGTGCAGCATTACTTTTAAACTATCGATAGGAAACTGATAAAAACACACTTATAAGTATATTTCATGGTACTCTACATTCTAAAACCAGAAAAGTGTGAAATTCTGGATTACTTTTTTTTACGTGGGAAAATGATGCAAATAATTGTGATAATTTCTGAAGCTTTCAAATTTTCTGCTGAATTTTTTGGTTTTACATTACATTATAATTTATTTGGTTTTACATTACAGGTAATATTTCACCTGTTTCATATATTTCAAGTGTATTCTGACCATTAATTATTTTCCGTAAACATATATCTCAATTGTATGATTCACGCAGCACTTTGATTTTTAATAACCAGTTAATCATAAAATTCTAAACTGCCAATTTGAAAATTACAGATTTATAATTTCCATTTTTATATATGACCATATTTAAAGATATATACTTTATATGTATATATAAAGAAAATTTCTTTTTCTAATATTATTTGAGTTTGTCAGAATTAGATCATATTTATAGTCTTTTGGTTGAGCTTGAAGGCCCCCTTAAAAGATGCTCGGAAGAAAAGGGCATGGCTAAAGCAAATTTACGAAAAATATTCTTTTGAAGAGAGATGATGACAAACTTCTTCACCGTATTACTTGTAAATTTATTATTCAGTAATATTAATTTTTTCTTCTGTAATCTCTTAAAATTAAATATCATATAAAATTTTATTTCTTAAACATTTAAAAAGGAATACGATATGATAAATACCACAAAAAAAGGAAAAACATTTTGGATTAAATGACAAATGCCACATTAATACCACATAGAAAAGGAATAATAAAGGATAATAAAGGAATAATAATAGATTTAATACCACAATGAGAAGAGAAAATATTTGGTTTAAAT
The DNA here is from genome assembly GCA_907164885.2 of Dolomedes plantarius. NCBI lineage: Eukaryota > Metazoa > Arthropoda > Arachnida > Araneae > Dolomedidae > Dolomedes > Dolomedes plantarius. The sequence goes on along the minus strand of OU015499.1, from coordinate 93,888,083 downwards.
TATCATAACCCAAAATTTTCGTGAGTGCGAATTGACTGCTACTATGATGACGTAAAAATTAGAAACGTAAGATCTTTTCTAATCCCAGATTATTATCATTAAAGGAGGGTTGAACCTTATTAGAACAAACAGTCCCACCGTAAAACTACCTAAAGCTTAACTAACCTAAGTACTAAATCGCATTTACATAGTTAAAGGACGAGATAACTCAGTGAAGGCAACGTTCTTAATTTGTACTCCGTAACTGAGTGCTCGAAATCGGCTTATCCCCTTCTAATGTCTATAAATAATTTCGGTATTCTTTTCCAGTCTAACTCCAGATAACACTTCCGATCAAACCCCTCGTAATATATCCCCTGAAGCAGTCAGTAATGTTTGAAATAACACACTTGAGTTAACACTTTATATCATGTTTTTATTAACTCGCTTTCTTGCTTGTGTGTGTGTTTGTCCAGTACAAATCTTGCAATCGATTTTTAACTAACTTCCCGACTAGCTAGACATTTGAAACTTTTAGAATAGCTCAGAACACGATGACAATGCATTCTTTTAATACTTTTAGCCATCTTTAAGCAGGATTGAATTCATTTTCAGTTAATTTTGTTTTGTAGACTGGTGCAGCCATCTATCGGCCGGGACGGGAACAAAAAGTTAAGCGCAAGTTAACTTCCAATTAACTTCATTTTCTTTCAAGTTGATGGGATAATTCATCAAAAAAATTTTACAAAAGGATTTATAAATACATAGAATTGTCACGTTTATATGATTCAACAGAAAATTTAAAAACATGGTATATAAAAAGTTCTTTTTATCTTGTAATTATTATACTCTGGTTTGACAGTAAATTGTAACTCTAGCATTTCAGTAACGATGGAACTTTCTATCTCGTCTTTGGTCATGAAAATATAGGATAAGAAAATGGGTGGATGGCTGGTTGGTACTAATCTTATCTGATCTCGCCGATAGGATAGTCCAGATCCATGAGACCAAAAACACTTAAAAAATCCAAGACAAGGAGAGGACTCTGCGTCAAATCCTCCTTTTCAAGACCCAAGCAAGGAAGAAGATTGTCAGGGGTGGAATGATTGGTTTTACCTTTTCCATAAATGGGGATGCTCTTATTGCCTTGATAAAATTTAAGGCACTTCAGGTGACCACTTAGGAGTCTTGACAAAGTAGTTTGCTGAGCACGATTGCCCACAAAAGCCACAACTCCTCCCGTCTGTCTGCCACAATACCAGCCATATGCTAGAAGAGATTGTCATGAAAGAGCGATGGCAGATATAACTCTTGAGCAGATCTCCAAAAAAAAAATGTGTTAGAGGTCAAATCCACTGTGGATAAGAAAATAATATAGTTAATGTCAGTAAACCTTGTGTCTTCCCTTCATAGGGGGCAATTCTGGTCTGTCTGTATGGTGCCCCCATAATAAAATGGCCAGAAAAGCTGCGGTGAAGTATAGGTGAATGTCTTCGCGACAAGTGCCTCCGCATTGAAAAAAAAAAAGTCAGTAAACCATCTCCCGCTCCTCCCACAGTGTTAGGTTTCTTCGAAGGTAAAACCATAAAAATATTAACTCTTAAGGCTGTTATGTACTATCTCTATTGGGTTCGCTCACCTCAATGTTAACCTATGGAGAAAATGCGTCCAAGGATTACCGACTTGGATTCAGGAATTTTTTTAAAAATTGTACTCCTTAATAGAGAAAGATATTTCACACCTTGGGGCATTATTCGCATTTTCTTTTCTATTGAAGTTGGACGGATAAAATGTTTTATATATGCTTTATTTTATATGATTATTATAAATACCCATAAAATTTGTATATCATTCCATTTAAAGGGACATTTTTTTAACAAATGAAAACTGTAAACGGCATTCTCTACATGTGTGTTTCTTCTTGACATTCATGCAGTAAAAGCGCTAAAGCTCTTTGTGTATTTAAGACACAAGTATTAAACTTTTTATGCAGGTTTTCTATTATGTATGGAATAAAAATTTGCATGCAATTATGCAATAACATGCTTATTTCTTTTTTTATATTAAAAAATATACATCAAGCTGTCATATTTCATCGATTTTCACTGCAAATGATAGAAAATTTTTTATATAAAATGTAATTTTAAAGGTATCTAAAAATCCATGCAAAATTTTATGTAGTAGACGAAAATACATTTTCTAAATAAAAGTGGAGTAAAAATATTAATATTTGAAAAAGTTTTTAAGGATTCAGTTTTCAATTTTTTTTTTAATTTTTAAAAATTTAAAAATTAAATTTTAATTAAGTTTACTCTTAAAATAAATTTTACTTTTCAGAATATGTTTTAAATTGACTGCTAAAATACAATACAATTACAATGTTTATTGAAATACTTAAATTTTAAAAAAAATTTGAAAGGGTACCGTGTCCCCTTAAAATAAAAATATTTTTTAATTTAAATTATTCGGGAAAAAATCTGGTATAGTGTGTTTTAATCGATCATCCTTTGGTGGGCGAAATTTATAAAATGAATCCTATTGCAAGGTGCAGAAAAATTCATGCTATCTGAAAATACCATTTTTATCGGATTATCATCATTTATGTAGCTGTCAATAGAAGGCAAATTTTCTCCATAGATTAACATTGACATGTGATAATTCAATAAGGTTAGTACGCGGTAGCCTTAATTAGTATTATCACTAAAAAGTTAGAAAATTATACAGTGTGGTCCAAAATTATTGAGCTCATTTCACGTTTGAAAGAAAAAAAGTACAAAATGAGGTACGCACATTTTATTGTTTTCTTGGAAAGAAAATTTAAAGTTTTACACAACAAAATTTTAAACATTCAGTAACTTCATCATCCGGTAGATGGCATGACAACATTTCGCAAAAAGAATTTACTAACTGCGTCAGTCTGCTAATGGCTACCGTACAGGAAAAAGCAGTGTGCGTTTTGTGGTTCCATGAAAGCAAATCCGTTGTAACTTATTTTCTTTTTAAAAAAAAAACATGAAATGCGCTCAGTAATTCTGTACCCCCCCCAGGGCGGTCCAAAATTTAAAAAAAAAGAACAAAATGAGTTGCGACGGATTTGCTTTATGCAGACTGACGCAATTAGTAAATTCTTTTCGTGAAATGTTGTCACGCCATCTACAGGCTTATATGGAAGTTATAGAACGTTTAAAATTTACTTATGTAAAAATTTTTTAAATTGCCTTTCCAAGAAATCAATAAACATGTAGTATCTCATTTTCTTCTTTTTTTCAAACAGGAAATGCGCTCGATAATTTTGGACCACCCTTTATTTTATTGAATGAATCTGAAATTCATTGAAGTGTATTCATATAGTTTATAGTGTTAAAGAAAAATGTTTACGTACATAAAATATAATAAAATTAATAGAAAGTACATAGAGGAGAAAGATGGGATAAACAAGAGGGAAAAACTTTAGATTTAGTATGCAAACTCAAATAAACATGTCAGAAACTAAACTACACGGAATTCAAAAATATCCTTTGAAAATATTTATTTTACTTTAAGCCCGTAGTTCCTGGAACGGAGCATCTTTGTTTATACAAGATGTGAAGAAAGAACGAGTATATTTCCTTTCTCCTTTTAGTCTGTCAACAAAGCTGTCAGCCTAGAATACACTTGTACTTTGCTAAAATTCATTACTGGGCTCAGACCTCGAATTTCACTACTCCTTGAAGTAAAGCAATGCTTTGGGGATTCACGCAGTTATTTCGGTTTAAGTGTCGTGCATTCAGCTATGGATGTCAGTCCGGTGGAAAGAAATTAAGATTTGAAAAACGTGTTAAGCTAATAGATGTAATGTTTGCTAACATAATAAAAAGTAAAGAAAAATAAAATCGGAGTACACGGTATCCCAAAATGTTTCGGAAATTGAAAAAAGATGTTTCTCCTGTAGGAGTTACTTAAATGGATGTAATGGGTAAATTCCTTTTTAAAATGTAGAGGAATTTCAGTGCTTTGTATTCATGGTTAATTGGGTTTTAATTTCGAGTGTTCAGCAATGGAAGTAGATCAGGTAATAATAAATAAAATTTATTACATATGTTATGCGTATAAAAGTAAGGTATATCTAACAGTTAAGGGTCATAAAAAGTAATGAATAAAAGTAAAGTAAAATCGTAAAGCACGTGATACCAGACAAAGGTTTTGAAGAGAGATAAAGAGATAAGATTTCTCCTGTCTGAATTATTTATATGGATGTAATAGATTGAAAAGAAAATTATGACGGTGAAAGTTGGTGGGAAATTAGTAATTTTATTTATATTTTAATATGTATCTTTTAATAAGTCAATGATTTTCTGAATATAATTAATTTGTACATTTCATTGCATTGTGATTCCCAAATGAAGGAAACAACTCTGGTTTTATATGACCAATTAATTTATTAACATAAATGATATGATATAATACATTCCTACAAAACAGGTCATACTTCATCTACACATACATTTAATTCATTCACTACAAAATCATTATTCGAATTAATTCATTATACGAATTATCATTATTTTTTGCTAACTACCAGTATATGATTACTTCACTACCGCGCTCTATATCATTAAGTTAATGAAGGCTACGCTACGAGAAGCAATGACGGTATAATATGCAGAGGAAATAAAGGGAACGTACCTTTACAGATGATAATTGGCTCGTCGTTGTGGACATCGGGCACGGAGCTATAACGGACCTCGTTTCATTCACACATCACTGGTACTGGATACACACACGGTAGAGTACAGGGCTCCTCTAGTCATTCTAGGCACTGGATACACACATGGTAGATTACAGGTCTCCTTTAGTCATTCTAGGCACTGGATACCCACACGGTAGAGTACAGGGCTCCTTTAGTCATTCTAGGCACTGGATACCCACACGGTAGAGTACAGGGCTCCTTTTGTCAATCTATGCGCACGGCATTGGGCAATGGGGCGCATTCGTCTTACAGCTCTGCTGGCATCGGTCACGGCTTATATCATCATCATCGGGCGCACTTCGTACATTTTACTAGCTGGGTTGCTGCTACTTCTGACTCTAACTTCTAACTCTCTCTTCTAACTCTCTCTGTGTCCTATCTGTCTTTTTGCTTCCTCATATTATTTTTCTCTAATTTATGCACTATATTGACGTGTATTGATATTATTTTTTTCTAATTTATGCCGGCTCCGCCTCTTCTCCATTCCATTGGCCATATTATTATATGTCATCACAATTCGTCCCTGGCTGCCTTTTCTGCATCCCCTTTTCACCAATCCGCAATGAGGGCGGGACCTATAAAATTCTCCTTTTTTTTCCCATGCACTTTTTCCCATGCCCGACATCATGAAACACGTGTTCTGTTTTATAGCCCTCATACATTTTCAGTCTTCCTTTCTTCTTTTCTTCTCTTCGTTGCCATTCATTCTACAACACTTTTATCTTTTAGTTTTATCTTTAGTAGCTTAGATTTATTGTTAGCCATTTGATTCTTAGCCCTGCTTCTTTCTTACATTTCGCAATTATGTTACTTTGTCCGTATTTTTCGATTTTGCTGCCCCTGGTCGTGACATTATTGTCATATCCCTATGACAAAAATCTCGATTACGGTATGAAGAAATGCAATACTTTGCAGCCTTTCACTGTTGATTGGGTTTAATTTCGAGCGTTCATCAATGGAAGTAGATCAGACAATAAACTAAATTTGTTACATATGTTATGCGTATAAAAGTAAGGTATATCTAACAGTTAAGGGTCATAAAAAGTAATGAATAAAAGTAAAGTAAAATCGTAAAGCACGTGATACCAGACAAAGGTTTTGAAGAGAGAGATAAAGAGAGATTTCTCCTGTCGAGTTACTTATATGGATGTAATGAATTGAAAAATATTTTGATTACCATAGTAATAAATGCAATACTTTGTAGCCTTTCACAGTTGATTGGGTTTTAATTTCAAGCGTTCAGCAATGGAAGTAAATCAGGTAATAATAACATATTAAATTTATTACATATGTTATGCGTATGAAAGTAAGGTAACAGTTCAGGCTGATAAAAAGTAACGTATAAAAAAAAGTAAAGTAAAATCGCAAAGCACGTGATACCAGAGAAAGGTTATGAAAAGAGAGATAAAAAGAGGAGATTTCTACTGTCAGACTTACTTATATGGATGTAATGGATTGAAAAAAATCTGGATATTGATATATAGAAATGAAATACTTTGCAGCCTTTCACTGTTGATTGAGTTTTAATTTCCAGCGTTCAACAATGGACATAGATCAGGTAAAAATAAGCTAAATTTATTACATATCGAAGTGACACAACTCAAAATTGTATCATTTGAGGAAAATCAACTTAAAGAATACTATACAGCTTCAACTAGCATTACAATAAAACTGATACAACTGCCCTTAGGTGGCCAAATTGCGAGATAGAGATGCGTCGCTTTTCGTGGACACTTCATACATATTTTTCAATGACATAACCTCAAAATTGCCATTTTTTTGGACTTGTGTCACTTTTCTTGCCGGAGTACGATATGTTATATGTTTATAAAAGTAAGGTATATCTAACAGTTAAGGGTCATAAAAAGTAATGTATAAAAGTAAAGTACAATCGTAAAGTACAGTGATTTCCGCTTATAAGAATCACGTTTGTTATCACTGTTTTTGATTCTTATAAGCGGTTGATTCTTATAGCCAAAATTTAGGTTTTTGGACAGGTACACATACACACACCTAGGTATACATATATGAGATAATTTACCATAAAATACTCTTTAATTTACGTTAATTACCTTTTATTAAAATTATTTTTTTGTAATTTTAAAAATACAACTTAATTTCTAGACCCTTAAGTCGATACACAGGATTATAGTAAGAGAAGAAAAACAATCCAATATTTGTTACAACATACCTGTTTAACAGTTTTAACATTTCAACTACAAGAAAGGAGCAAGAAAAAGTTTTCTATGGTAGTTTGACGTAATGAAGTTTTCAGGAGGCTGTTTATACCTCTTTCAATGCCAATAGTCTCAGACGAAGATTCACCTTCTAGCTTACGTTTCACGGTTTGATAACGTGTTGAATCTACTAATGTCACGTTTGCCTAAGTGATAGTGGACACTTCGTCGAAGATTTATGTGTTTCAAGGTCCAAGAAGCCTCAACTAGGATGTGGGAGGTGGGAAAAAAAAGTCCCTATTTTTGTTTGTCAGTGGAGAAAAGTGAAATCGGTCCCGGACGGGTAAAGATACCCCTGGGTCAAGCTAATAGGACAGTGTTGTGCTAAAGCGTTTAAGGGGAAACTATTATGTTATGTCCAACAAAGAAAGGGATGGATTTTACTACTATATTCCATTCCATCTTATCAATCTTTCTTTAAAAAAAAGAAGAAAGAACTTCGTGCCTTTTGAGGGTTTAAGTGGCTTTTTTGGAAAAATGAAAGGAAAGCGAAGAGTGTAAACTGATTCTTAAAACCGGTGGATTGATTCTTTAAAGCGAAAATTTTAACATGGAAATAATACATTTGTTTTTGTTTTCGAGATATTGATTCTTATAAACGGTTGATTCTTATAACCACTGATCACTATAAGCGGTGGTTACTGTACTTGATACCAGACAAAGGTTTTGAAGAGCGAGATAAAGGGAGAAAATGTCTGCTGTCAGAGTTAGTTATATGGATAACACAAATGCAAATAATTCTACACGAACTAAAACGTATAAAGAGGACATAGACTGCCAAACAAATTAACAAAAAACCTACCCTAGCGTTGAAAAATTTTACCTTTTCAATAAAAGATTCCGCAGTTGCAACAAATCTTCATATTCATATTAATATCTTTTTTGGAAGCCCGTAGCAATTTCGAGGAAAACCTACTTAAAAACATTTTCCCTAATAATTTCGGTAACCTAAAAGTATTAAAAAAAATGGGATTAAGACTCGGGTATATTTTAAGGAATTTTAAGATAGGGTTTTCTGATTTCACACTACCTTTAAATTTTTGTAGCTTTAAAACTTCAATGGGGTGTGGCTTCAATGGGGTGTAGTTTTGCTACAGTGGCGTAGCTCCTAGGGTATAAATCAGCTGCTGTTTGAATATAACCGTTACTCACTGGATTGAGGTGAGTGCGCCTTTTTGCATTTCTGGCTTTTCATTTGTGTTCCTAAGGATTGTGTTGTTACATATGGCTTTAGACCGGAAACTAAATCATACAGATAAGGCAGCCCACAACATTACAAAGGATCAGGAAGTAAAGTTTTGGCTTTTAAATTTTCGAGTGCTAAATGAATTGTGAAGATCTCAGCATCAAAATTGGACATATATCGGCCGACAGAGGTACTCTGGGAAAATAGTGTACTGTAGACACCAGCTCCCACTCTGTCTTGAATCCGAGACCCATCTGTATAAACTCGGGTGCATTCATCTTCCAGATATTGCTCGTTGATCATACACAACGATATTGCCTTCCAAACAGCCTCCGGGATATCCCTTTTCCCCGAATCTTGGACTGTCAGTCTATTTTCGATTTCCATATAATCAAAGGGTTTGATCAACCTTTTAGCACTTTCTATTGGTATGTTAGCATTGGTATGTTAGCAAGTGTTTTTTGGCATACTTCTACTCTTGAGTTCTTTAGGATTATATGCGTGCTTCTATTTATGGTGCGCTGAGCCGTAAGTGCAGTATGCCCGCTTTTTTTTTCATTTGATTTGACTGTCGGTTTCAACGGGGATCTCGGGGTCTTGTGATGTCTTTTGGTTAGACCTGCATCCTATTCAGAAAGTTCCCCCTTGAGGTAACTGATTCGGTTAGGTCTCCTGATGACGAGACCAGTCGGTTACCTCGATTTCTGGTTTAGTTCCATTACTGCTACAGAATCTTGCATTATGGTACGTTGAGTCCTAATTGCGTGATTTATGTTTATTTTTTTTTGTCTCTATTCTTCCTGCTAATAATTATCTTGCTCTGCTGAATTATTTGATTTTAGTTATATTAGTTATGTGGATGTAATGGATTGAAAAAAAATCTCGATTTCTATATAAAGAAATTCAATACTTTCTAGCCTGTCATGGTTGATTTGGTTTTAATTTCGAGCGTTCAGCAATGGAAATAGATCAGGTATTAATAAATTAAATATATTACACATGCTATGCATATAGAAGAAATGTATATTAAACAGTTCAGGCTGATAAAAAGTAATGTATAAAAGTAAAGAAAATACTAAAGCACATGATACCAAACAAGATATTTGAAAGGAGAGGAAAAAGTTTCTCCTGTCGGAATCACTCAAATATATGTAATGGATTAAATAAATTCGTGATTTCGATATAAAAGAAATGCAATGCTTTGTACTCTTGAGGTCAATGGAATTTGCACGTAATGGTGATCCATAGGATTTTAAACTGTTTATTCTGGAATCGTGCACTTGCATTGAAAGCTATAGAGGGTTTTTTTGAGAGAGATTGAGTATTTATTTAATTAAGGAGTACTTAAAGGGATTTAATAATTAAGAGGCCGTAGGCAGAATCGACCACGCAAAAAAAGAAATGATCATTACTCGAATTTTTATCTAGCTACGATACAAAAACTATAGGGTACAATTTGCAATCAAAACAGTCTTTTATTTGACACATAAGAGTAAAATTCTTTCATAATGATAGGGTGGAAAAGGGCTTTAATAGAACCAATAGGTTTTGTTTTCTGTTTCTTTATGGCTCATTAATCGTTTATTCATGTTTTTGTTTAACCGGAGAGTTGTAACGATGTTTCATGCTTAAGGCCGTCTGCACACGGGGCAACTCAAAAGAAACTGATAACTGATTCGAATCACAAACCAGTCCGTGATGAGTCGTAACCTATGTAATTGAATGGAGCCACGCACACGGCGCAACTGGTTACAAACCCGTCGGACGGGTTGAGTCAGTTATCAGTTTCTTTTGAGTTGCCCCGTGTGCACACGGCCTAAGTCTACTCTACAAATACCGATAATCTAATAAAATGGTATTTCAGATAGCCTAAACATTTCTGCACCTGGCAGCAGGATTCATTTTATAAATTTCGTCCAACAAAGGAATTTATTAGCGTTGAAAACACACTAGACCAGGTTTTTTTTCTCCCGAATAATTTAAATTTTAAAATATTTGCATTTTTTCAAAAAACGAAAAATGCCCCAAGTTTAAACTTTCTCTATTAAGGAGATTATTTTTTAAAAATAATCTTTAAGTCCAAGTCGGCAATCCTGGAGCACATTTTCTCCATAGGTCACCACTGAGGTGAGCGATTTCCATAAGGTTAGAACACAGCAACCTTAACCCATTTAAGACCGATCCATGTTTCCTTTATAGGAAATGCACCAAACTGTTCTTAGAACATTAATTACTAAAATAAGTTGTTTCCATAAAATTAAATTTATTTTTACGAGAGTTACAAAATGTTGCGTTTTCGCAACATCAGTCCAAAACGATATAAAAAATAATTTTTGAAACATTTCTTTCACAAGACATTCAACATTTCACAAGTCTTTGAAACATTTCGCGTGATGAGGTACATTACACTTATTACATACAGTAATTGTTTGACTTTTGCAGTGTTTACATTTTTTTTGTTTATTTTTACTATTTTTAGTAATAATATGGCCCATACGGTTTTTCCGAGTTTCGTTGAGGATTAGATTTGGAATTGAAGATGGTCTTCCAACATGTAAAGTTTCAGGTAAAACAGAATTCATCTGCATTTCTGCAAACCTTTTTATCAAAGATATGGCTCTCTCAAAGATATAGATCTCTTAAACTCTAATAAACGTATTTTAGAATTCATTGCATTCATGTAGAGTCTCCATTTCCCCCATAAAATATGCTCCTTTTTCTTACTATATTGCTTACTTTTACATTTATTAGAAAAAAATGTCGATTTCGCCTGCAATGTCTTTGGGTGATTTGATATTTTCACATAAAATATCATGATCAATAGCTTCTTCGTCCGTCAAATCATCCGGATCTGAAGGGATAATGACGAATTATGGTTCATCATTATCTTCTGTTGAGGACGATTCTGAAAAATTATCATCATCTAGCTCATGAAAATACTCCACTAACTCTTCCAATTTAAAAAATCGCTTTTTTCTAGAGTAAAACTTATCTGAAATGCAAACAATACTAATTTACTGCATAAAAAACTAGGCAGCATTAATAATATATATTGGAATTAAGTAATACACATTGGACTGATGTTGCGTTTTCGCAACATTTTTAAAAATATGAATTGAGAAACAAAAGCAAAAATTATGCCTTACCTGCTGAAGCCATTTTGTTCTTTAGTCTCTAGTAAACTCGGAACAAGCATCAAATCGGAAATTTAACATGTGCTGCTATCTACAGTTATTATTTGAAATTAGTCATTTTTTTCCCTTTCAAAACGCCAAAAAAAAAACAATTTTTTGCAAGTACTAAAAGCTGGCAAATGTGGAAACACAAAACTTATTGTCAACAATTAAAGTATAGAGAAAAAAATAAAAATGTTACTTCTGACGTACAAAACTTAGAACATGCCTTCAAAAAATACAGAAATGAATGTTGCGTTTTCGCAACGTCAGTCTCAAATGGGTTAATGGACCATTTGCGGTGGGAAAAGTTAGAATATTTTCAGGAAGTCAAAGAAATCAGAGACGAAATCAAAGTATTACTTAAGCTAGAAGTTTCTCCCTGGAATCTATGTGATACGCTACGTCGTACTGGAAAACGTAGAGCGCAATAGGTCAATTGTAAATTCAAATACCACACCTTGAATGGACACCGTATTGTAAGGAATTCAAATAATCATGAGTTTGTCATTCGAATTATCAATGAAAAATTCCCAACATTACTTGGCTTGAGCGGCAGCTACACAGTTGCAAGAGATTTTTACAGCATCGAAAGATCTCTAGCAACTGTGCATTGCCACACTTGAATCTGATTAACCTAATATGTTCTTCTCAACAGGTCTTTCATGGTACGAAAAATAATGCTATGGAATCTTTCTTTGTGCTGCTGACGTCAGTTTCAAGCGATGTCACTGACATCGCATGAATTACCCGAAGGCAGAGAATGTATGCCGTACGTTTTACACGTGAAGCTGTGATGTGCACTTCTATATAAGTTTTAGTAACGTATACGTTTAACAACAGACCTTTTACAGACCATTTTTGCACGAGTTGATATGCGACATGCTGAATGAAACTGCTTTGTTAATGTAAAAGAAACCTATTACAGTCGAACCCCACTATAGCGAACTCGGAATATAACGAACTAACGGATATAACGGACGAAAATTTTGGTCCCGCTGTTTACCTATTGTGCGTAATTTAATTAGTATTGTGTCAGTTTAATGTAATCGATTTTAGTCGATTTAATTCATTAATGATCATTTTTAATAGATTTTATCATTTTTTAATACATTATTATTGAATACACATTGCAACTAATGAGTTATACATTTTGTGAACTCTAGCATTTCTCTTAGCGGTTCGGATATAGCGAACCACCGGATAAAGCGAACAAAACCTTTGGTCCCTTGAAGTTCGTTATATCGGGGTTCGACTGTATAGGAAAAAGGAAATGGAACATCAGTTCCCAAGCTACATGGAATACTATTATCACGTAGTGCGTAATATATGAGAATTTATGTTCTTTTAAAACGTCTGCGTTGAGCATCTTGTATTGACCCATTCACATTTGTTTTCATGCTTAAAGTCTTCCTCAGCGTCAGTGATAATAATTTGAATCAGCCACAGAGCTAAACGCAATGACCACGTGATATGTCAAACCAATCACAGGTCATATCAACTATGTCGTCACTCGGAGGAACTCTACGCACCGGAAGCAATTTGAAGAAGGCCTAGTGTCACTTATCGCATAGTGGTTCCCAGTTACGGGAATATATCAGAGCTTAGGTAATACGGCACTCACGTCTCAGAATTTTCCAACAACTCATGAAAACACTTCAACTACCTCTAGCGCAGTGGGTACATTGAAATAAATAATTACTCATAAGGAACATTCAGTATTATAATTATTGAAAATTCGTATTTAAATAAGACTTGATATTTCATCATGACAACATAAAATCCTTGCCCGGAGAGAACTTAGTAGCTAGGGTACCTGAATTTGGTACTGAGGTTTATCGGATCAAATCTCTGCAAGCGTCACTGAATACACTTGTGCCTACGCCGGGCATGACTATATTAAATCTATATTCGGACAATTCCTCAGTATTCCATATGGGTGGGAGGAGGGTACGAGCCTACCAGATGAAACTTAGCCAGCGTATTATAAATGAATATAGCTTGACGCTTTATTTGCACCGATGTCCCCAAAGCGTAAATACTAGGCAGTGACTAACATCGAGTTTAGATGATTCTATGAAAGAATATAGCCGGCCGACCAAGTGGAAGCAGAGTGCCCCATCCCAAGAATCGAATCGCCTGAGCAGTATGACCTACCGTATGCTACAGGCTGAATTTACGGACCCTGGAAGCATGACTCAACCATAGAACGGGTTTGAAATGAGGGTTCCAAGACGACGCGAGCGCATTTGATGTACTGCAGAACGAGTTTATCAAAGGAGAGCGGGTTGAAAGACAGTGCCAGCGCATTAAATTGACTTCGTGAGAGTTCGTCAATGGAGGTATGTTTCATTTGTGCTCCGTATTGATCACTTGTTTTAAACGTGTGCCATCGCGATTTCTCATTCATACACCATATATTCCGAATGTATATACGATAGATCTTTTTGTTAGCAATTGATATAATGTTGAATTATCATTTCAAACTGATTAATGAAGGTCAATGGTATTTAAACGAATAAGTGTTAATATATGATTTTATTATGAGTTGATGAACGGGTTATAAAATCCATTAAATGAGAAAATATTGTAGTAAAGGTTTAATAATTGATAAGAAATTACTAGAGTGATAATTGTATTGTAGGAAGTAAAAAAATGAAAAGGGTTATAATGATACTGAATGAAACTGTAAATGAAGAGATTATTTGCAATAACATAATGTATAAACATGCTTTACATGATTCCAATTAATAAATGTATCCATTATTATATCAATCAGATGGTCTGTAATGATTTGTAAAAAAAACACAACGCAGTACTTAATTCTACATATGTCAATCATATCATCGGGTATCATAATTAATAACCCCAATCAATCCATTATACACAGTAAGTTCGAGGAACATTTCTTTTACTGTATTTTAATATTGTTTTGGGTAATGTCCAATCGTCTGCCGCATTAGCAAGAAAAAAATATTTTTTGTGAATTTATTTCGTTGTTATGCACATGACATAAAATTAGTTTAAAGTATCACAAAAAGAAAAGAAACCACGTGATGAGCATTTAATAAATTAAATTCTAAAAATTAATCTTTAAAAATTCACCAAAGATTCGAAAAAGATTTCATTTTAAAGAAATTTTTATGATCTATCTCGTGATATAAATTTTATAACTCTCGGATTATTATTTTAAATGCAAAATTTAAAGAATGTTACAAAACCAGCTTAAAAATTTAGTTTTAGAAATCTAATAAGAATTTTTAAAAAATCTCTCTTAGTGCACCCCTACACTATTAGCAGAATCGCCATGCAAAATTTCATCGCTTTAGGTCCAGCGGTTTGGTCTGTACGTTATATGCCAGTCAGTCAGTTAGTTACGGAACTGTTTTATATATACAGTGGAATCTCGATCTATCGTTTTCCAAGGGACCGATTGAAATGAACGATAAATGCGGGAAAACGATAGATGCGGAAACAAAGAAATATCATCGTTGGGACTGGATAAAATGAACGACACATACGGAAAAACGATGGATCCGAAAACGACCGATCGAGATTCCACTGTATACAGTATGCCCACTAAAGTCCCTTCCCAACCTCTTAACTTCGGAACGGCTGCTGCTATATTCAAAAAAGTGGTGTCTAGGTATAGTAAAGTAGCCATGCGCTACTGAATAAAACCACCTACCGCGCCACCTGGTGGTAAACTGCGGAGTTAGCAATCCTATCTCGAAAACGAAACAAGATCCGGGAAAAAAGTGATTTACAAAGTTGTAGAAAATCATCGATTTAGTACAAATAGATACCTTGGGGACATTAATGGAAAAAATAGAACGGTGAAAACGCGCATTTGTTTTTTCGTGATTTCCTACATTGAGACGTGACAAAACGATCTGAGAAAGAAAAAAACAACTAGTTTTAACAATATACCTTTATTTGAGATGTTCAAACTTCTCACCGTCATTGCGGTGTCGTGTTTTGCCCGAAAGATAATCATTTCTCCTTCCGTCCCAGTTTCGTGACGTCACAGTGTGGGAAATCACGAAAAAACAAATGCGCTTTTTAACCATTCTATTCTTTGCATTAATGTCCACAAGGTGTCTTTTCTTACTAAATCGATAATGCTCTACAACTTTGTGAATCACTTTTTTCCTCTATCTCATTCCATTTTCGAGATAGGAATTCTAACTCCGCTGTTTTCCACCAGGTGGCGCGGTAGGTTGTTTTATTCAGTAGCGCATGGCTACTTTACTATACCTAGACACCACTTTTATGAATATAGCAGCAGCCGTTCCGAAGTTAAGAGGGTGGGAAGGGACTTTAGTGGGCATACTGTATATAGACTAAGTATATAATGGTTCACCCATTATAAGAAACCAGCATACCTCGCGGCGATAGGCTAGCAATCAAAAGACAATTATTCCTACCGCATTGGAATAATATAAATTTCTAAACGGTCTCCGCACAGTATTCGTCAATACTGAACTAGCGTCCAGTTTCCTCTGGAACAATCTAGATATATTTACACGACATAGCGTGCTAAAATAATCAGTGGTTTAATATTAATAAGCCTACGCCAGAAACAACGTTTCAGAAATATGTGAGGTAATTTCTTTTTATCTAGTGTTATTCAAAACCAAGTAGGCTGAGTTCGCGTGCTTGCGAACCGCCTGTCATACATTTGCCTGGCTGCACATTACGAAATATCCCTCCATTATAAATGGGACAATTTCGTGTATTTTAACGGAACGGAACGATGCGGTTATTGGGGAAATTTCCTGTCTATCCTGAAAAACTTTATGTAAAAAAATTACCAATTTTTATTTTTATTTTAGCAATGATGGTTATTTAAGCGTAAAGTATATTGATTTTAGTTTGCTTCTACAATTATGTACGAGGTATTGATCGAAAAAAATATGTTACGTGTAGATACATCACATGGAGATTTTAAGGCATTAAAAAATAATCGCTCGTTTCTTGGAATGTCATTGACATTTCTATGTAATAATCGACTAACAAAAAACCTGTTAAGAGTATTAATAGAAGAATGTGAATCATATTGATGTTTTTGGTGGATTTTTTAAATTTTGAATACGGTCGTTTGGGTAGACATGTTTTCAATATTTAAATCTCTGAAATTACATTATGTTATAGGTCGCTGATATATGTATATTTTTACTCGTCTCTAATTAGCTGAATTTGAAAATTTTGTGAAATTTTTTTTTTAGTATTCAATGTATCTAACTACGTTTGAAACATCTATTTTCATGATAATTCCGAACCTTTTTTATTCCTTATACTTTAAGAAGGTTAATTTCTGTTTGTTAGTCTACTTTTATTTTTTTGATTGCTGATACCTATACATATAAGTTGCTGATACGTGTACATATAAGTTGCTGATACGTGTACATATAAGTTGCTGATACGTGTACATATAAGTTGCTGATACGTGTACATATAAGTTGCCGATACGTGTACATATAAGTTGCCGATACCTGTACATATAAGCTGCTGATACGTGTACATATAAGCTGCTGATACGTGTACATATAAGTTGCTGATACATGTACATATAAGTTGCTGATACGTGTACATATAAGCTGCTGATACGTGTACATATAAGCTGCTGATACGTGTACATATAAGTGGCTGATACATGTATATATTTACTTTTAATTTAGTTAGCTGAATTTAAATATTTTTCTTTTTGTAAATATGACAGATGAATATTTAGAGCTTAGTAGAAATACAGCATAATAAAACTTGCAGAAAAATTCTACGAGAATAAATTTTACATTAATATTTACTTTTCATTTTAAAGTGCATTTATATACGTGGTATTGATCGAAATGAAATGTTACATTTAGAAACATTGCATGGAGATTTCAAAATCAAAAAATAGTCGCTCGTTTTCTTGGACTTTCATTGACATTTCTATCCAATAATTGAATTACAAAAAAAAACCTGTTAAGATTATTAATAGAAGAATGTGAATAATTTTAATGTTTTCGGTTGGTTTGTGAAATTTTAAATATGCTCGTTTATGTAGGCATGTTTTCAATTTTTAAATCTGTGAAATCAAATTGTTACGCAAATCCGATACATGTATATTTTTACGCTTCTCTAATTAGCTGAATTTGAAAACTTTGGGGAAAAAAAGTTTTCAGCATTCAAGGTATCTGACTACGTTTGAAACATCGATTTTCATGAGAATTCCGAACCTTTTTTTATTCCTGATACTTAAAGTTAGACTTACAGAAATTCATATTCTTTATTTTTTTGTTTGTTGCTGATACATGAACATACAAGTTGCTGATACATGTACACATACGTTGCTGATACATGTACACATACGTTGCTGATACATGTACACATACGTTGCTGATACATGTACACATACGTTGCTGATACATGTACACATACGTTGCTGATACATGTACATATATACTCTTCATTTAGCTAGCTGAAATTAAAAGTTTTCATTTTTGCAAATATTACAGAAAAGGAACACATTTTTTATTGTGGATATTAAGAAACAAAGGGTAGCAACTCATTTCGACCTAATGAATAATTCTTCTTCAGGCTGAAGATCATTAGGCGGGATTGCCACTATAGTCAAATCACAAGACCGTAATTTCTATAGATAATTTACAAATGCATTTGGGAATTGTCCATAGCAAAAATCACTCTTAATGCTGCTAAGTTTGAATAACTATTTACTAGTTCGAAATTATTTACTATCCTTTTATTTTTTATTATGGACATTAAGAAGCTGCTCCAGTGATAAATGAATTCTGTTCTAAGTTGAGGAGACTGCTATTTGTTTACTCTTGATGTAGTTAGATGAATTTAAAATTTCTAATACTTTTGTAAATAATGTAGATGAAATTGTACCTTTGAAAATAAATAAAGTACCTTACAGAAAAATTATACGAGAATTAGTAAATATTTCGTATACATTTTAAAATACACTTGAGATCATACCGATATAAGTATATCCTCTTTAAACATACTGTAGGCTCTTTTTACTTGTTATTTCAACGAATTTAAGGGAACAAGAGATCTTCAAAATCGAATTTATTAATTTTCGATTTTTTACTCTATATACAGAATGAGAATAATTAATATTCTTTTATCCTACATTGAGCACCCTTAGAATTCAAAATGAAGATATTTTGGTGAAATATTACGTATTTAAAAAATTTTTTTTCAAATATGCTATAATTTTTCAAAAGGCTCCATGCGCATTCCATATGATTTAAAAACTTTAATTTTTTATATATAAGTTTACCATATACATATAAACATAATTGTACACTGAATTTTTTTGACTGCATTTAAAATATTAATTTTTTTTATTATTCTACCTGGTATTTTTTCATGTTTTTATTTCATTTTGGGGGGTCTATGAATTTGAAAAAATATTTGTTTTCAAAAACGAGGCTCAGTTTTATGACAAACACTTCCGTTAATAATCCTGAGAAATTTGGAAGAAATCAGAAATAAATTAGGGAGCATGGAGAATTTTGAAAATTTCAAAATTTTTGAAAAAATTTTTGAAAAACAAATCTTATTCTTTCCCAAAATGCTTATTTGTGAATTCTAAGTGACTTTATAGGTGTTTGCTATATGTTGAGCATGTTGGTCATGATAAGGCAAATTAGAAAAATACTATTTATTTGCATCGCACCATAAAAGTTAAATAAATTATTTACAGTAAACCATATTTACGTGCGCAGTTATGGTAAATCAATGGCAGAGAAAAAAAAATGCTTAAAAATGGTAATTTTTGAAGTCAAAACCAAAGTTGAGTAGTTTCTGTTCCTGCTCTGCTGAACGATGATATGCCACCACAACTTCAATGCAGTAAGAAAAGGACATTAGTTATACCCATGTGGTATATTGAGCAAAATATTGAAAATTTAAAAAAAACGAGGTTGAAGGTCCCTCTTAAAGGATAAAATCCTACTAAATCTCACATTTACTGTAATGTACTTTTCTGTATGTCAGCTTTATAATTCTCGATATCATTTTTTGTCTGTAATCAATGTAAAAAAATGGTACATAGCAGCGTCACATTTATATTAATCACTGAGTTCTCATTGAGTCAACAATGAATTATACATATTTCGTAAAAATTAAGTCAAAGGTTATCAGGATTATAGGTACGTTAAAGTTTGTGAAACCTATTTTACCTACCCTTTGGCGTGTTTTTAGGCAGTCGCAAATTCTTGGGTGAATCTCTGTGACAATGCGTCAACTTATTTATCATCTTTTGGGGGTCCGGGAACATTTAAATTTTTTTTTTATTTATTGAGTTAAATTTTGAATTTTTTGTGATGGTTAACCATATCATTTGTAAACAAAATCACTTCATAAAACTTCTCAAAATAATTTAAAAAATCTTTTTAATTTTAAGATTTTAAAAAAGTGGGGTAATTTAAAATTGTTCTAACTCGAAATATTAATTGTCGAATTTCAATTCTTTTTCATTTAATTAAACATAAATATGCAAGTTTTAATTTTGATTCAGCATTTTTTAAAATGTTAATTTTTAAAAAAATTTAAAATATTTATATTACAAATTACAAAAAAATGATGTAACATATAAAAAATCATACTTTCAAAAATAATTTTTTTTCAAATTTGCTGAATTAAAATTAAAGTAAAATAGTTGAAAAAGACATGTTCTAAGTTTCAAACATTTGTCTTTAACGGTTCTGGACTTATAACAATTTAAAGACGAGAAATCGGGATAAAACCCATCTTGCCGAAAAACGCACTTACAGGTTTAAAGCTTGGCTACTATTAGAATGTTGCAAAAAAAAAAATTATTCTGTTCTAATTAAGATATAAACATGATTTAAAAGTCATTTTAAGCGTAAAAGAACACAGAAATTGTTAATGCAATAAATTTTTTTTTCGAAAATTTGAACAATTTTGGTGTCCTGGACCCCCTTAAACAGGAAAAAAAATTATGGTCATTTAAGTGTAGCACAAAATTACGCCAGAAAGTTATAATCACAATAATGGCCAGAAATCGAGACTTGCTAGCAATGTAATCGCAGACGATCTCAGATCTTTCCCTTGTCTCTGATTTATTCTCGTATCAGCGATTTCTATTGGATGTCTTACTAAAAGTTACTATTGCCTTTTTTGGGGATCCTGTATAAGTTTATAAATACACGTGATGATCTTTTGCAGTCAGTCTGTGTCTATCTCTGTTGTATATGTTTGATCGACTGTTAATAAAGGTCTACTTTCCAAGTTCCATGGAACTTTTTAACATAACCGCTTTTATTCTAAAAAGACTTCAGGCATATTTAATGATATTTCAAAGTATATTCAATATTAAGTTAAAACGAAAGACCATTTTCTTTCAATTTTGTCGCAAACGTTTTGTATTTTACTTCAAGTGACAATTCTACGTTTCGACTTGATTGATTTTGTTCAGTGGTCAAAAAATAAATAGTTTTGAAGGATGTATTCTTCAGATGGAATTATTAGATACAAAAACATTAGTTTTTATTTTATCATTTTCGAAATTAACAGCAGAGTAATTTTCATTTTTAGGGGGTCCAGGACACACATTTCTTCAAATCTTCGAAACAATTTTAATTTCATTAAAAACTGCTGTGATTTTCCCGCTTAAAATGACGTTTAAATCATGTTTCTATCTTATTTAGAACAGGGATTATAATTTTTTTCTTTTGAAACATTCTAATAGCAGCCAATCTTTGTTTAAACCTGTAAATGCGTTTTTCCGCGAAATGAGTTTTTCCACCATTTCTCGTCTTTAAATTGTTATAAGTCAAGAACCGTTAAAGATAAATGGTTCAAACTAGGAAAATGTCTTTTTCAATTATTTTGCTTCAATTTTGACTCAGAAAATTTGAAAAAAATTTTAATTTGAAATATGATTTTTTTAAAATAAGTTACATAATTATTTTTGAAATTTTTACTATAAATATTTTTTACTATAATATTTTTAAATTAATATATTTAAAAACGCTCAATTACAACTAAAACTTATATATTTCTGTTTAATTGAATGTAAAAAATTGGAAATTTGACAAATAATATTTCGAGTTATAATTTTAAATTACGCTACTTCATTAAAAAAAATTTTTTTTTTTATTTTGTCAAAAACTTTGAGAAGTTTTATGATATGAATTTATTTACAAATTATATGGTTAGCCATCACAAAAAATTCAAAATTTTAACTCAATAAATAAAAAAAAAATTTAAATGGTGTCTCGGACCCCCTTAAATTAGAGAAAACTTTACAAACTCATATAAACAAAACAGTGTTTCAGTAAATTCGATCGAGAAATCAAAATTTTTGGTTCAAAATATAAAATTCTCTTTTGAAAACCAAAAAATGACTATCATAGCAAAATATTTTGAATAAAGTCTCGTTAAGTTTTCTCAAAATTTGCATTTGTTTATCATACAGAGCGGTTTAAAAATATTTAGTTTCTTAGAATAAAAACGCTTTTATCAAATGAAATAAAAAAAGGAGCATGTTTCTGTTGATTTCCCCCTTAATAATTGAAATCCCTAAAGCAACGAAAAAATGACTATCAACTAAAAACGACTATCATAGCAAAATATTTTGAATAAAGTTTTGTTAAATTTTCTCGAAATTTGCATTTGCTTATCATACAGAGCGGTTTAAAAATATTTAGTTTCTTAGAATAAAAACGCTTTTATCAAATGAAATAAAAAAAGAGCATGTTTCTGTTGATTTCCCCTTAATAATTAAAATCCCTAAAGCAACGAAAAAATGTTTTATTGCAGTCTCTTCTTAAGATGGATTCCTTTGTGAACCCATTAAATTTAGTTTCTGACTTCTTATAAGAAATTGCTCCACCAGAGCAAATGAAAGAAAAATGAACACACAAAACCCCATCAAGCGCACATATGTTTAAAAAAAAAAGCATCTTTCCTTTATTGAACAAATCCCCCAGAGAGGAAAGAATTCTTTTTTTTTTTTTTGGTAGTATTAACAACGTTCTGCACTATTTTTCCTTCTGTTTCTCAGCTGACGTTTCTCAGGAAGATACTATTTACTTAGACTCTAGAGTAGGAATTATATTGAATATTTCGGAGTTGAATTACTCATAACTCTGAAATTACTCGTAAAAGTTAGTCATTATTTTTAAGGCTTTGCTTTGAACTGCATTGTAAAGTAACTCTTAGAAAACTATAGTGAATATTTTTACTGATTAATATTTTTTCAATAAAATTCAATATTTTATTTTACCAGTAACATTTATACAGGAATTTAAAGCCTTGGTAATCCGTAAGGTAATCCCCAATTTATAGGAAATGAGAAATACCTTCTATTTTCAGTAATCCGATGATATATTGGTTTTGCCGACGCTTCCGAGAAAATTGCTATTTACTTAAACACTAGAGTAGGGATCATATCAAATATTTGGAAGTCGAATTTTTCAGAACTCTGAAATTAGTCATAACGTTAAATAAACTCTTATTTTTAAGCATTTTCTTTGCATCACATTGTAAGCTGACTCGTAGAAAACTATAGTGATTTTTTTCTTTACTTACTACCACTAAAAGTTTTTCTTATAAAAACTAGGGGCCACGCTCGCTCCTCTGTTATGGCTAATAGAGAGATACATAGGGGTGATTCTCGGGCAATGTAACAGCTTCCATCCATTTACTTTTGTCACCCTTAATGTGAAGAGAGTTTCATCACAGTTGAGTTATCGGCTTTAAACTCCAATTAAAAATCGAAAATTTAAGATATAGACTTGAAATGAGGTTTATATGAATGAGAAAGATTTCAGCTTCCAGATGATGTAAATATTTTCTTTGTAAGATAAAAACTCGAGGAGCATCGATATTACATCCAGATATGTGACGATATTTCTTGAAAATCTGTTTCATTTTTTGATGAAAATATTATTCTGTTTTAAAATATTTTTAAACAAATGAGGTCTAGTTTGAAAGAGAAATGTCTGTAGTCTTACATTGTAAAAAGATCAAAATTCTACGATCATTTTTTGGCGAGTTATCGTAATCTGAAGATGAAAAAGTCAATGTTTTCCCACAAAACATAAAATAATAAAAACAAACTTAAAGTCCGACGAAGATGAGACATTTCTTACTTTGTTCCCCACATTTTTCTTCATCTATTGGTATCGGTCTCGACCCCATACCCCCAGCGGTTTTGGAGGAGATAGCGTGACAAGCTTTTGACAGCGGCAGTTACTTTTTTTTAGAATAAATAGATTCATGAATTTACTTTACAAGCAACATTGTTACACGTATTTAAAGTCCCAGTTATATGTAAGTAACCCACATTTTAGTGTATATGAGAAATACCTGAATGTCAGTAATACGTCGATATTTTAACGACTCGAGATTTTAACGATGTTACTCACATAAATACTATTTACATAGACACTAGTCTAGGCATTACATTAGATATTTGGGAGTTGAACTACTCAGAACTCTGAAATTACTCTTAAAAGTTAAAGTCACTATTTTTAAGGCTATGTTTTGCACTACACTGCAAAATAACTCTTAGAAAACTATAGTGAATATTTTTACTGATTATTATTTTTTTCAATAAAAATTCAAGATTTTATTTTACTAGTAACATTCATACAGGAATTTAAGGCCCTGGTAACCCATAAGGTAACCCACAATGTATAGGAAATGAGAAATACATTCTATTTGAGAATTCCGGTGATATATAGGTTTTATCGATTCTCGGGAAATTGCTATTTACTTAGACACCAGAGTAGGCTATATGAAATATTTGGGAGTTGAATTTCTCAGAACTCTGAAATTAGTCATAAAGTAAAATAAACTCTTATTTTTCAGACATTTCTTTGAATCACATTGTAAGCTGACTGGTAGAAACTATAGTGATATTTTTCTTACTTATTATCACTAAATTTTTTTCTCATAAAAATTCATGATTTTACTTTACGAGCAACGTTACAGTTATTTAAAGCCCAGGTTATATGCAAGTAACCCACCTTTTAGAGTATATGAGTAGTACCTGAATGTCAGTAATCCATCGATATCGATATTTTAACGAAGTTTCTCGCGAAATTACTATTTACCTAGACACTAGAGTAGGCATTATATTAAATATTTTTGAGTTGAATTACTCAAAACTCCGAGATTAACCGTAAAAGTCCCTATTTTTAATGCTATGCCTTGCACTACACTGTAATTGGACTCGTAGAAAATGACAATGGGTTTTTTTAATATTGCCACAAAAAGTTTTTATTTTTTAATTCATAATTTTAATTTACAACTATTATTTCTACAGGAATTTTAATGCCCCGTTGATACATAAGTTAACCCACATTTCATAGAATGAGAAATACCTGTTATTTTCAGTAATCCGACGATATCGAAATTTTATAGGCGTTTCTTGGGAAATGACTATTTACTTAAACACTAAAGTAGGAATTATATTAAATATTATGGATTTGAATTACTCAGAACTTAGAAATTAATTGTCAAACTCATTATTTTTAAGGCTTTGCTTTACAGTACGCTGTTTGTTGACTCGTAGAAAACTTAAGTGTTTTTTTTTTATAGACTACAACTAAAAGTTTTTTACAAATAACATTATTAGAGGTATTTTACCCTTAAAGGGGGGCCTTTTGCACAGGGCAAACGCCTAAATATTGTCTTTTTTCACTTGCATTGAATGTAGTCCAGTTAAATGAGCAGAAAACTGGTTAGTACTGCCACCTGTTATCAGTTTAAAGAAGTAAAAACATTTTGAAACCTTTAATTGGAAAATTTTTCAAGATTATTTAGGTTAAAAAAATCGGGAAAAAAATCTCCACCGTGCAAACAGTAGAGGTTATTGCCCCTAAAATGGTTAAACCCCGGGTAATTCCTAAGGGAGCACACATTTAGTATGATTAATAGGGGTTATTATAAGAAATACCAGCTATTTTCAGTCATCCGACGAATTGAGGTTTTATCGATGTTTTCAGTGAAGCTACTATTTTCTTATACTATATTAAATATTATTAAATATTTGGGAGTTTAATTTCTCGGAACTCTGAAATTAGTCGTGAAAGATAAAATTATTGCTTTTAAGGCTTTGCTTTGCACAACATTGTATGCGGACTCATAGAAAACTGCAATGATTTTTTTTTTACAGATTGACTCTAAAGCTTTTTTTTATAAAAAATCTCGATGTTTTTACGGTGAACATTATAACGGGAAATCAAAGCCTCGGTGATTCGTAGGGTAACCAATATTTCATAGGATATGATAAATATCTGTTAAGTAGTCTGACGATATCGATGTTTATATTGAAGTAACTTAATTATTTCAACCTTTTAGCGTGACTGGTCATTCTAAAATCATTATTATGATTTCCTATCATTTTGAGAAGCAACTTAGCTGACGTCAACGAAGAGTGATTTCAAATAACATATTAGGTTGACTGGAAATGTATCGAAAGCAATTTTCTTCACCCAGAATGACGTAAGCAAGCAAAAAACTTCTTTGAAATTAAAGTTTTGCCTGCCGTAAATGAAAGATTCCTCTTTTGCCCGACAGATGGCAGCGTTTAAATTTGAAATGAAGCCATCTTTAAATGAAGTTATACTATAAAAATATTACAACCACAGCATATTTGATCAGCTATCGATTTTGTTTCTGTCGATTTGGGGGAAGTGATTTTTACTTAAGAGCACCTGAGTTTTAAAGAATATCAAAAGACTGCATCTTCATTTTAAATTGTGGTTGTATATAAACAACTACCTCAGGATTCAGTAGGAATTTTAGATTTCTAGAGGACATTCCCACTCTTAGTTTATAGTGTACTATCTGAAAACCCGTACTTCGCTACGGAGTACATTCAAATTAAATACAACGTTCAATGTATGCAATTAATGCCAAAATATGTATATTTATATATATTTGTAATAGATACAACGATTAATTTATGAAATTGATGTACAAAAACGAAACAATATATTTATAAAAAAATCGTAACTGATATTTTTATAGACAAAATAATGTAGAAGAAAATATTCAAATAAAATGTAATAGAAAATATTAAAGAATATAGTACAGTTAATATAGTGCAGTTTGAGGATCATTTCTTTTACTGTATGTTAATATTTTTTGGGATAATGACCAATCGTTTGCCGTATTAGCAAAAAAAAAATTTTTGTCTGTCTATTTCGTTGTTATGCACATGACACAAAAGTAAAAGAAAAGAAACCACGTGATCAGTATTTCATAAATTAAATTCTAAAAAATTAATCTTTAAAAATTCACCAAAAATCAGAAAATGGAGGTAAAGATTTGAAAAAGATTTCATTTTAAAGAAATTTTAATGATCTTTCTTGCGATATAAATTTTATAACCCTCAGATTATTATTTTAAATGCAAACTTTAAAGAGCATTACAAAAACAGCTTAAAAATTTAATTTAAACAAATCTAAGAAGAATTTTTCAATAATCGCTCTTAGTGCACCCCTACACTATAAGATGAATCGCCATGCAAAATTTCATCCGTTTATGTCCAGCGGTTTGGTCTGTGCGTTATGTCAGTCAGTTACGGAACTGTTTTATATATATATACATTAGTTTCCGGTCAAGTATCAAAATTGGAAGAATCTTGTTAAAAAATTATGCATTCATTAAATAGAATGATTGTATTTATAATGATAAAATGTTCAAATTTCATAACTTACAAGGAGGAATTAGGTACCGTGTTAAAGAAAGAGTTAGAGAAAACTATTACTAAGTTAGACTATCACTAAGTTATAATCACTAAGTTATATCTTAAGCTATCACTAAGTTAGAGAAAACTATTTACGTAGATGACATAAACAAAACATCAAGTGTTATAGTATAAACTAAACTCCCGACTTTGTCAAGTAACTGGTAGAAAGCCTCAGAGTGAACTCCGTTTTGTAGATTCTTATGAAGCCGTTAAATATAAAGAACTGATCCTCCAGGGTAATACGAAAGTACAGAAAAACATAGAAACTCCACGAAGTGAGTACGGAAATTTTTTTTTTCCTTTCTTTGGGGAAGAGCGATTATTGAACAAAGCCTCCAGGGATAACTCTAGTTTTGCTAAAAAGGTTTTGCAGATAATTTTTTAGATGTACATAGAATATTTATCTCTGATTTCGGAGAGCTTTAATTCTTAAAACATTGTGAAAAAAATAAGCACTAAGGAATATTTGGATTTCAGAATGATAAGAAAAACTTTTTGAAGTAAAGAAAAACCTAATGGTTTCAAGTTAATTTCGATGTTGTAAACAAATACTCATTTATTTTGTGATAATTTAATTAAATATTTAATTTGTTCCTTATTACTGATAATTCAAGAACCGGAATCTAATTCCTAATTATTTTGAGAAGTTGCTTGTCGATGATCAATAAAGAGTGTATTTTAATGATAGCTTATATGCCGATTTTCAAAAGACCCGGATCCTCTATTTTAATACAAAATAGGATTTATGCAATCTAATTTCAATATTTCACAGAAAGGGAGATTTATTTTGAGACAATTTATTAACAGACTAGCTGAATACCCGTGCTTCACTACGGAGTACATTCAAATTAAATATAACGGTCAATGCATGCTATAAAAGACATATATATATATTTATAATAAATACGACGGTCAATGTATACAATTAATGCCAAAAATATATATAGAGAGACAAAATAATGTAGAAGAAAATATTCAAATTAAGTATAACGGTCAATGTACGCAATTAATTTTTGTGTTGAATATCCATAAAACATACTATTTTGAATCAAATTCTTTAAAAACTTCCATCTCAATGAGTCTAGGGGTTAAATTTTATCTTTTACCGTATTTTGATATTTTTTTGTCAGTTTATTTTCTTGTTATGCACGTGACGGAAAATTGATTTAATGTATCACAAAAAGAAAAATCTCGTGATCAGTATTTCACAAATTAAATTCTAAAAATTTATCTTTAAAAATTCACCAAAAATCAGAAAATTCAGTTAAAGATTCGAAAGAGATTTTATTTTAAAGGAATTTTTATGTTCTTTCTTGTGATATAAATTTTATAACCTTCAAATTATTATTTTAAGTGCAAACTTTAAAAAATATTACAAAAACAGCTTAAAAATTTAATTTAAAAAAATCTAAGAAGAATTTTTCAAACATTTTTCGTAGTGCACCCCCTACACTACAAGAAGAATCGTTATTCAAAATTTCAGCCCTTTAGGTCCAGCGGTTTGATCTGTGCGTTTTCTGTCAGTCAGTTACGGAACAGTTTTATATATATATATATATATATATATATATGAAATGTCCGGAGTGGACATCTCGTGAAAATACTGCAATCGAGGCCGTAACAAAGATTCCAAATCATAATTAATGAATAAAGTTTATTTGACGTAAAGATTAACACATCTTAATCAGTTCGGAGCCAGATCGCGTCTCTTCAAAAAAGCGCCAAAATAGAATTAGGTGAAAGAGGTTGCCAGAATAGGCGGAGGAAGTTAGTATGTGGAAGGCGAAGCGTTTACGTCAAGACAAGAAGGACGGGTTACCATGGCAGAGATGAAGTACAGAATGGGCGATTATAGGTAGTTAGAATATTATCACATATATATATATATATATATATATATATATATATATATATATATATATATATATATATATATATATATATATATATATATATATATATATATATATATATATATATATATAGAGAGAGAGAGAGAGAGAGAGAGATAGTGCGTTTGATTCGTCTAACTAATTATTGAAGAATCAGAATCCACAATTTCTTCTTATTTTTAGTACTAACTTGTCTGAACTCAATAAAGGCTTACTTTTTGGTGATAGCTTATTTCCCCCTTTTCAAAAAGCGGGGAATATTTTTCTATTAGTAGATCCGATGTATTCAATTTAATTTCAAGATTGCGCTGAAATGAAGGTTTATTTTCAGATAACTATATCTTTAGTACTGTTGAAAATTCAAGAATTGAAAATAATGGTTCTCCATTACTTTGAGAAACAAATTCTCTCAGTTCAATAAAGTGAGTTTTCATTACAAGTTTATTCGATTTTCATTGTTTCGAAAGTTCCTGGACACTTTCTGCTAGGGGGTTATTAAGTATTCTCAACCTAATTACAATATTCTACTGAAATGAAGGTTTTTTTTAGATAATTTTGTTGAACATTTCGAATTTTGTTGTCACTGAATATTCAAGAATCGAAATTTAATTCCTCACTATCTTGAAAAGCATTTTCTCCGAGCTCTAGGAAAAGATTTTTTTTGCCATGATATTTTCTATCTGTTTGTAGCCTTTTGAAATTCCGCGAGATTGTTATACAACTAGATTTAGACGTATTCAATGCAATTTCAATACAGCTCTGAAATGAGTTTATTTTGAGATAATTTAGTTGCCTATTTCAATCGATTCGTGAGACTGAAAATCCAAGAATCTGAATTAAAATTTCCTCATTATTTTGAGAAACGATTTTCCTGAAACCTAAGAAGTTTGACCTTTTTAATCTATTTATGATTTTTCAAAACCCTCGAATCTTTTCTTTTGTTTTCTTGGCTTAAAGCATATTTTAAAATTATTGCCAATATTACAAATATTTTATAACTATCACCAATATTATCAATATTTTATAGCCATCACCAATATTACCAATATTTTATAACCATCACCAATATTACCAATATTTTATAACCATCACCAATACTACCAATATTTTATAATCATTACCAATATTACAATTATTTTATAACTAATACCAATATTACCAATTAGTCTTATTACCAATATTTCCCGATATTTTTATAATTACTGAAATAATATTGCTGAAAAGATTCCTCATTCAGCGGACAAATGTATTTTGAAATAAACCAATGATATGAATGTTCCTGGGCAGCTCTCTAATAGGGAACAATGTCCATTTACCTACGAGGTTCTCCCACACTAAAGTGACCAACGAAATTCACGAGGGATAAATTATTTAGAATAAATACCTCGTACATTGTAAAAAGGTGAAACTGAAAGTTTAAAAAGGAAAGAGAAATTAAAATTAGTTCATTCTGTACTGATATAAAAAGTGGAGTATTACTGTACCGCAAAGAAATATATTGTCATATTGTTTCCAAAAAGATGTGTTAGAGAATGTTCTAGGGAAATCTAGATATACCTTGTCAAGCCATTATACCTTGATAGATTATACGTTTTCAAGTCATTTTTCCGTATAATTCGGTCGGCGTGTTCAAATATTATTCAACTTACTTAGCATATTCTGTGTGACTTTGCCGACCAGTCATAGGCTCCGTTGATTAAGGGCACACAGTACACCCCTGATTTTCCTAGAAGTGCAGCTGTGGCACTTTTCCGTCTTACTAAAGGCCAGGACTGTTTGCCCGCATATTTGCACCGGTTCAAACTTTGGAGCTCCCCCTTATGTCCTTTGTGCTGACAAGATCAAATCTTTGATGCTAGTCATCTGGACTTGTACAGTTTAAGAACACAAGTTCAGAGCAAAGTCCAGAGGTATTGGAAGGCAAAAGAACTAATGGCGTCATCTTCTAGGCATTTGTAATAAATAAAATTAGCATATTCTAGGCCATTCTCTGGAAAAACTTCTACATTCTTTGGCTGGAACCTTTGTACAATGCGCTTTAGCCGTGTGATCGTTATAGAATCCACTATGCATATGATGTAGACCCTGGGGAAAAATTCCCACAGTTCGGTTTGTCTACAATCTGTACATTTAGCTGCTGCCGAGTGAACGTAACTCTTCCTACAATGCTTACTGCGTGGTCTTTCTTGGGATAGCTCATACACTTCAGCTGGCCACCTTTTCGTATAATGTCCTCATGCAGCCAGAGCGTCCTCCAACCACTTGGAACCTTCTTGGAACAATTGATACATTTTGACTATCCCTCACATCGTACAATTTGCTGTAGCTGTGTGAACGTTATGCAACCCGTTTGCTTAGGGCATTGTCCTTCTTCAAGAAAACATATTTCGGCTAGCCACCTTCCCCTCTAATTTTCTCGTACTGTACGCATGTGTTGTGAAGACTTTTGTCTGCTGTAGAAAAAAGGGTATATGCCTTTGCAGTCCCTCTCCTGGCCCCTCCCCCTCTCTTCTGCTTTTGAAAATTGTTTTGTCGCAGTGTGTGCTGACTCAGAGGCCATCGTCACCGGTATGGAACATCTGCTGTCTTTTTTTTTTTTTTTTTTTTTTTTTGGGGGGGGGGGGTACTGGCCCATCATTAATTTTCTTGACGGATCCCACTGGTGGGTGGTGGTTTTGGGGGGACTAGCTACTACTTTGTTGGGTCAGTACTTCTGAACATTATGTCCCAGTCACTAGGGGTATGGGTTTTGGCCCATCTTTTCTTAGAAAGCTTTGTTTTGTTGGCGGTTTTCTGTAGGCACACATTTTCTGGCAACCCCTACTTCAGAAGGGCTCACCAGAGCAGAAAGAGTTGGTTGTGATTTGTTAGCTTTGAGATACCCATCTTTTGACTGGCGAAGGAAGTCAGTTCGCTGTATTAGTATGTTATAATAAAGTCCTGATAACGACTTCCACTGGGTATTTTGTGCTCCGGAGTCCTGTTTGTGCAGCAGCGTGGAGTCTTCTTTCTGTTATACACAGCGCAATGTAAAACGCCAGAGAGGAGGAATGTCGGCATAACAAATGTCATTCAAACCACCTTGCTGAAATATTGCTTGCCCTTTCTTTGCTTCACGATCCCAGAGTGTTCAACAAGG
This sequence comes from Dolomedes plantarius, assembly GCA_907164885.2. Taxonomy (NCBI): domain Eukaryota; kingdom Metazoa; phylum Arthropoda; class Arachnida; order Araneae; family Dolomedidae; genus Dolomedes; species Dolomedes plantarius. The sequence continues at coordinate 93,856,003 of OU015499.1, read as the reverse complement.
TTCAATATTGGTTGCTGTAAACTTCAGCAACTAGGGAATAAACTTTTAAATTACTGTTAGAAAACAGAAGATAATAACATAATACCCTACAAAATTCAATACCAAGTTCCAAGTCCAAAAACATTGACTATCTACTCGAACTAACACAAACAATATCCCACAGCACATTTTATATCAGACCGCTCGAGTGCATGGCAAATTAATTCCTCCTATTGCATAAAATAAATTGCCCCGACACTGTGAAAGTATGAAAGAATGTCGGAAACCCTTCATAAAACAGAGATAAAAGCTTTCTACTGTCTTCTATTGAACTAGATCTCCAAAGACGCCTGCAGTTTTCTGTTACATTGACAAGCTTAATAACAAGAGATTTTTATTCCGGTCTTCCATAAAACCGACAGTTTTTCCAGAAAATAAGAGACTATGGCACTGGGATAAAATTTATTATAGCGCTATTTTTCCGCTGGAATAAATTTTATGCTGGCGAATTATATTTTTGGTCACAATAAAAGTTTTATAAGTCACTAGGCCAACCATATGCCGTGGGTCACCTTCTATTCATAAATTATGAAGTAATTTCGATATTACAGCGAAATGAAGCCTTATTTTGAGATAAAATAATTAAGTGCTTCAATCATTGGGTGTTATTGATAATTCAAGAAGCGGGATTAATTTGCCACTGATATTAGATGTAATTTGTCCGATGTCAAAGTGAATTTTCGAAGACTTTTGGGCTGATTTTGTTTCTTTCAAACATACATTTTCTTGCCTTTCATGCCAAATTAGACGTGCATTAACCACATTCGCTCGATGGAGTTATTTCGATTAACTCTAAAGCAATTAGTACCCTCCTTTTCTCACAAATATCGACGGAAAATTGCAGAATTTTTAAAATTCAGGCTGTCCAGATTGACAACTAAGTACAGAAAAAAAATTTCAAAATAATTTTATCCTAAATACAGAAAGTCTGGTAACATAAAATTTCGGTGTTTTTTTAACAGCCCAAATGAAATTTTAATGCAATCACATAAAGGTTGATGTGCACTGAGACTATTGGATTCGCTCACCTCAATGTTTGCCTATGTAGAAAATGTGTCTACTATTTACAGCTACATAAATGCTGATAATCCAATGAAAATGATATTTTCAGATAGTCTGAACTTATCTGCATCTTGCGGCAAGATTCATTTTATAAATTCCGTCCCACAAAGGAATTTAGGAACGTTTAAAACACACTATACCAGATTTATTTCCCCAATTAATTTAAATTTTTAAATATTATTTGCATTTTCAAAAATTACGAAAAATGGCCTAGAGTGTAAAATTTCTTTCTCTATTATAGACTACAATTTAAAGGACTCCAGGGTACAAAATTCTTGAAATTTTCGAAATAAAATTTATTGCATTAAAACATGTTCTGTTCTTTTCCGCTTAAAATGACGTTTAATTCATGTTCCTATCTTAATTATAACAGGATATATTAATTTTTGTTTTGAAACATTCTAAATAGCAGCCAATCTTTATTTAAACATTTAAATGCGTTTTTCTGCATGATGGGTTTTTTCACCATTTCTCGTATTTAAATTGTTATAAGTGAAGAACCGTTAAAGATAAACGGTTCAAACTTGGAGCATATCTTTTTCAATTATTCTACTTTAACTTTGATTCAGTAAATTTGAATTTAAAAAAATTATTTTTAAAAACATGATTTTTTTAAAAATAAGTTGCATCATTTTTTAAAAATTTTTATTTAAAATATTTTATTTTTTAAAATTAATATTTAAAAAAAACGCTGAATCAAAATTAAAAATTATATATTTCTGCTTAATTAAATGAAAAATTTTTGACGTTCGACAAATATTTCGAGTTATAGCGATTTTAAATTACCCCCCCTTATTTTAAAAATTTTAAATTTTAAAATATTTTAAAAGCTTTATGAGAATCTTTATGATGTGATTTAATTTACAAATTATATGGTTAACCATCACAAAAAAACTCAAAATTTTAACTCGATAAATAAAAGTTTTAAGCGTTTTAAAAAAAGGACCCCTTAAAAATTTTTTTTAAATCCAAGTCGGCAAAACTTGGACTCATTATCTCCATAGGTTAACACTGAGGTGAGCGAATCCAATAGAGTTAGTACACGGCAGACTTAATACTAATTCACAACATTCTAAAATTTTAACTATCATTCGGTATTTTTTTTAATTAAAAAATACACATAAAATTTCCCATGTACCACAAAGTATCACACGGGACTTACAGAGGTAAGTATAAAACACTAAGAAAACAGAAGAAACAGACAAAACAATGAAAAAGAAACTGAGACGAATTACAAATATTTGCAATAAATTTACAAAATAAGCCGAAAGCAAACTTCCCAGAAACGAGCAGAAAGAAATTGGGAGGCCAGATAAATAATCCAACAGAGATAGATAAAAATAATACGAATATAGACAAGAAACAAACAGAAATCAAGCACTCTGAGCATCCGCGCACCAACGGCAAGATTGTGTATAAGTGCCGGAACTGAACCATAAAACAACAGAGGTAACCGACAGGTCTCGTCATTAGGGAGCCTAACCATATCAGTTACCTCAAGGGGAACTTTCTGAATAGGATGCAGGTAAGCCCAAAAGACAACCCAAGGCCCCGAGTCCCCCAAGGAAGCAATAAGTCAAAAAGAAAATGAAAAGACAAACACAACTTACAGTATGGGCTCCACGCACCGTACATGCAAGCACACAAATAATCCTAATTGAAAGTAAAAGATGCATACAATCCCCAATTCCGTAAGTGACGGTTATGGCGAAACAGCAGATGGAACATAGTTATATTTTCTGAGCTTTTGTTTAACATGTCTTCCATAATTGAAAGCGGACCTCAAGAGTTATTTTTTGTAAACGAAAATATCCTTAAAACCAAAATTTCATAAACCGGTATCTTATATGAAACTCCTGTATTTAAATTTAAATAGAAGTATTTCAATTTAAAATAGTTAAACAGGAGTATTTATATCAAAAATATTTAAATTAAAAAAAAGTATTTATATCAAAAATATTTAAATTTTAAAAAAGTTTATATCAAAAATATTTAAATTTAAAAAAGAATATTTATATCAGTTAATATTTAAGTCCTTAAGAGGCAATTTAAAAATATTTCTCTCCCTGCGGTATTCCGAACATATATACAGAACATGTTCAGCATTTTCCTCACCACCAACGCTACAGTCACAGGGGGTCGTCGAACACAAGTTGAATCTACTCAAATAGCTCTTAAAATTTCCATGTCCTGTGAGGAACTGAGTCAATTTGTAGTTAGCAAAGAAGTGATGGCATGAGAGTCTCATTCTAATGGACGGGAAAAATTTCTTGGTTAAACTACCATTATTTGAGCTGATGTATTCTTGGTTCCATGACTCCCCCCCATACTCTCAAACATGACCTTCTTAGAAAGAGATTTGGGAATATTGACACTAATGTCAATTTCACTCTTTGTGGCAGACTTTGCAAGGAAGTCGGTTCGCTCGTTAACAAAGATTCCTGTATGTCCACGAACAAATGCAAAATCACTCTGTATTAAATGCTTAAGGAAACAAGGGACCTTTACCCTTGTTTTTTTTTTAATTTTCAATATTTTACTCAATATACTACATGAATATAATTAATATTCTTTTTTAATGCATTGAATTCACTTAGAATTCGCAAATAAGTATTTTGTGGAAGAATAAGACTTGTTTTTCAAAAAATCCTTCAAAAATGTTAGAATATTTCAAATTCTCCACGCGTATTCATTTTTTACTGATTTCATCAAAATTTCTCAGGATCGTTAATGGAAGATATTGTCTTAAAACTGTGCATGGTTCTTTGAAACCTGAATTTTTTTTTAAATTTATAAACCATAAAATAAAGTAAAAACATGCAAAAGCGTAAAAAAATGACAGTCAAAATAATAGAAAAAAATGTCATGTAAGACTTTAGATACATACAAAAAAATCAATGAACAATTATATTTATAAAAAAAATGGTAAATGTATAATAAAAAAACTGAGGTTTTTAAATAATATACAATGCTCATGGAGCATTTTGAATATTGTTAGAATTTTTGAAAAATCTTTTGAAAAACCGGCATTATTCTGCCAAAAAATCCTTATTTTGGATTCTTAGGGTCCATTAATGTAGTAAAAAAATAGTGTTGATTATTCCCATTCTGTACATAGACTTTAAAACTGAGGGTAAAAAAAATTGAGGTTGAAGGTCCCTTGACACCTTAATCCTACGCCACAGAGTTTGTTTGGTTTTTTTTTTTTTTTTTTTTGGGGGGGGGGGGAACACTAGGGAAAATACGACTGTTAAAAGCCGAATGAAAAATACCTACAAATTTCTATTTTACGTCCCTCTAAGTTATTTTATGCTCCGTTTCACCGTAAAATCGAACCGATTCGTTTGTATGCGGGCGTTATTTCCCCCTATAAGAAGAAATGTAACCCACCTTGTTAGACAGCGCTGCCACCTGTTGACAGCCTTCAATAATATTTGCAATAATAGCCAGTAATTGATCTGATGCAATGTTAGATAATCTCAGAGATATAAGAAGTTTTAAATCAGAACGGTTAGAGCCGACATACGTGTACTATAATTGAACAGTAATTGCAATGAATTTCCCCTTTATCATAAAGTCAAGGAATAATATATGAATATATATTCATATGTTTATAAATGATAGGTTTATTTTAATTGATATGTAATTTTATAGGATAAATGATGTAAATATTCGGATAAAGGATATGTAAATTATCGGATAAATTATATGTAATTTTATCGGTAATTGATTTGATGCAATGTTAGATAATCTCAGAGATATAAGAAGTTTTAAATCAGAACGGTAGGAGCCGACATACGGGTACTATTATTGAACAGTAATTGCATTGAATTTCCCCTTTATCATAAAGTCAAGGAATAATATAAAATTATAAATTCCTATGTTTATAAATGATATCTTTATATATGATATATATAAATGTAATATCTATATATATAAAACAGTTCCGTAACTGACTGACTGAATGACTCACTGACATACAACGCACAGACCAAACCGCTGGACCTAAAGAGCTGAAATTTTGCATGGCGATTCTTCTTATGGTATAGGGGTGCACTAAGAAAGATTTTTTAAAAATTCTTCTCAGATTTGTTTAATTTTTTTAATCTGTAAAAAATAAGCCTTTATTGAGTTCTGACAAGTTACTACTAAAAATAAGAAATTATGGATACTGATTCTTCAATAATTAGTTAGACGAATCAAACGCATTATCTATCTATCTATCTATATTATATATATATATATATATATATATATATATATATATATATATATATATATATATATGAAACTGTTCCGTAACTGATTGACAGAAAACGCACGGATCAAATCGCTGGACCTAAAGGGCTGAAATTTTTCATGGCGATTCTTCTTATGATGTAGGGGTTCATTAAGAAAGATTTTTTAAAAATTCTTCTTAGATTCTTTAAAATTTAATTTATAAGCTATTTGTAACTTTTTTTAAGTTTGCATTTAAAATAATAATTTGAGGGTTATAAAATTTATATCACGAGAAAGATCATAAAAATTCCTTTAATATGAAACCTTTATCGAACCTTTACCTCGATTTTCTGATTTTTGGTGAATTTTTAAAGATTCATTTTTAGAATTTAATTTCTTAAAGGCTGATCACGTGATTTCTTTTTCTGGTACTTTAAATAAATTTATCGTCACGTGCATAACAACTAAATAGACAAAAAAAATATTTTTTTCTTTCTAATGCAGCAGACGATTGGATATTATCCAAAAAAAATAAATATCCCTTACGATTTTTTTATAAATTTATATATATATACTAGCTGAAAACCCGCACTTCGCTACGGAGTACATTCAAAGTAAAAACATCGGTCAATGTATGCAATTAATGCCAATATATATATAATAAATACGACGATCAATGTATATAATTGATGTAAAATATATATATATTTATAAAAAAATTGTAAGGGATATTTTTATAGACAAAATAATGTAGAAGAAGATATTCAAATTAAATCTAATATAAAGAATACTAAAGAATATAGTACAGTTAATATAGTACAGTTTCTAGAACATTTCTTTTACTGCATTTTAATATTGTTTTGGATAATGTCGAATCGTCTGCCGCATTAGCAAGAAAAAAAATTATTTTTTGTCTATTTAGTTTTTATGCACGTGACGATAAATTTATTTAAAGTACCAGAAAAGGAAGTCACGTGATCAGCATTTAATAAATTAAATTCTAAAAATTAATCTTTAAAAATTCACCAAAAATCAGGAACTGGAGGTAAAGATTCGAAAAAAATTTCATTTTAAAGGAATTTTTATTATCTTTCTTGTGATATAAATTTTATAACCCTCAAATTATTATTTTAAATGCAAACGTAAAAAAAGTTTAAAAAACAGCTTAAAAATTTAATTTAAAAAAATCTAAGAAGAATTTATGAAAAATATTTCTTAGTGCACCCCTACACTATAAGAAGAATCGCCATGCAAAATTTCAGCCCTTTAGGTCCAGCGGTTTGGTCTGTGCGTTGTATGTCAGTCAGTCAGTGAATGAATGAATGAATGAATGAGTCAGTTACGGAACTGTTTTATATATATAGATATATATATATATATATATATACACATCAATTGTATACATTGATCGTCGCATTTATTTTATATATATATATATATATATATATTGGCATTAATTGCATACATTGACCGTTGTATTTAATTTGAATGTTCTCCGTAGCGAAGCGCGGATTTTCAGCTAGTGTATTTATATGATCTATTTATGATACATTGTTAAAAGAATTAACATAATATTGCATAGATACAGTAAAACCTCGTATATCCAGTCCTCGTTGATCCGGATCAGATTTGTAGTCATTATTTAATGTTCACATTAGATAATATTTTTTAACTATGAGATAGCAAGAACGTAAATACAAGTACGTCAAATATACGCTTTTTCGTTTGATTCAAGGCACAGTTCCTGCATAGATTGCACAATAAATTGTGGTAATAGAATGCTGCTTGTTTAATTAGAAAGTACTTCATTTAATTGAAGGTTTAATGGCTTATTTGTTTATTGATTTCTTTCGCGCAATTTTAATAATTTATTGATTAAAAATAAATAATGGCAGATTTTTAATATGAATGGCACGCACAAATTGAAATATTTTATAAGTTATAGTCAAATCTCCATTTCGGTGAAATATGGAAATTCTTAACCTCTGAAGATTGCAAGTTAAGTGGGTCACTGATTGCAAGTTAAGTGCCTGGTATTAAGTATAATCCAGAAATATAAAGGTTTCATCAGAATAAAAGAATATGAAAATGAAATTAATACACGAATGTACAAGTGAAATTCTGCTATTAAACATTGATATCAAATATATTTCATTGTTTTGAATAATAATTTCTTAATCAGAGCATTTTAATTTTCTTTTAAAAAATGGTGTTTCGCTTAGAATAAAAATGACAACGAAAAAGAATTTAAAGGCGAATAAAAGTGATATTTGTTATGGGATAAAAATTTCTGAAAAAAAAAATTAACAAGACCTAATACTCTTGTTCTTAAAGAAAGTATTACAAAATAGGTTGAAATAAATTATTAAACTACTAAAAGAAATTATTAAAAAGGATATTCATAAATTATTTTATTTCTCAAAATAAGAAATATATAATGCCAATTTTTTTTTAATTATGAATAACGCTCATGGATTAAAAAATATTTCTTAATCTGTTTAATAAAATCTAGAAATTAGCCTGAATTCTTCATGACCTCTGAAGAATTTAAACTAAGTGGATCTCCAAAAGTATTCTATGTATTTTAGTATGAATAACGATCATCTTACTATTAACAGCCAAAGGTAAATGTTAGTTTGTTAGTCAGCAGACACTGGGCTAATCTCGCGAACCGAGCATAGCAGGATATCGCGACTGGTACCGATATGCGCGGACGGCCGAGAAACGTGCACTGATGCTATCCTCAACTTTCAAAACTTTAAACTTTTTTAATTATTCAATTAAAACCGCCGAACTCAATAGAAGAGGAGAGCAGAAACAGTAGACATTCCGGGTGAGCCAGCTCCTTTCCGTTTCGCAAATTTCCGTTCACCGAAGTAACGGTGGCTCAGCGGTATCGCTTTGACGTCTAATCCTAAGGTCCCGGGTTCGAAACCAGCCGCCGTCGGGTGCAAGAACATCTTTTATTTTAATTTGCTCTGCATGCGAGCTGTATGCAAATTTATCTATTATTTATATTTCAGTTCCGGTTCCTAGGTTTATGGAATAATCCTCACACTTCCGGTGGGGATGTTGGGAACGTTCCGGAGGTGTATTTTAGGTGATGATCCCCGCAATCTGGTCAATAAAATCTGTTCTGATCTACGATTCGTGTCATTTCCGTATTCCCCGAAATCATCGTCAGAATATTTTCATTCGGCCATGTTGCCAAAAGGAAAAATTATTAGTTGAGAACGAGTCATTTAATAATTGAAATCCAGAAATAAATTTTAAGAACCAGAAATAATTTTAGTTTTAGGAAAGGAGAAGTTAAAGCCTTTAGAATTTTTTTTCTAATTGAATGAGCTTTTTTGCTTAAAATGAAAAATTTGAAAACGGAAATTTTAAATAATTATTTTTTTAAATCTAATATATTTTTAAAAGTGAATAAACAGTTTTTAATCTTTAAGATATAAAGCCATTTCATTTTAAATAAAAAAAAGCAACACATCGGGTTGCCACTCAGCTAGTAGAATAACAAATCTTTGTTAATCAGTTTAGTGAAATCTAGAAATTAGCCTGAATTCTTCATAACCTCTGAAGAATTTAAACTAAGTGGATCACCTAACGAATTACATGCAATCTAATATAACTCCGAAATACGAAGTTTTTCAGTTTAAAACAATTTGAAATTGATGCAAGAATGTTCAAATAAAATCCTGCTTCTCAACATTTATCTAAAAGCTATTACAGTAATTTTTTGGCAATTTCCTAGCCCGAACACTTTTATTTTTGCATGAAAAATTCTTCTCCTAGAATTAACTTTGGATGGTGAAAAAGAAATAAATGAACTGACGTGATATAATTATTTCACGGAAGAAACAAATCCTAAAAAAGTATAAATAAATAAATAACGTCACCAAATGCTTTTTTGTTCTTTAAGATATAATTAAAATGGAATTACAACACGTTATAAAATTTCTAAAAGAAATTAATGAAAGAAATGGTAAAATATAATAAATAAGAGGATATTCTTGACTACTTTTAGGTTTCAAATCAAGAGATAAATAATGCCCTTTTTTATTATGAATACGAACCATCGATTAACAAATTCTTCAAATTTCCATTGCAGGTCAAAATCTCCATTTCGGTGAAATATAGAAATTAGCCTAAATTCTTCATAACCTCTGAAGAATTTAAACTAAGTGGATCCCCTAACGAAATCATGTAATCTAGTAAAACTCGGAAATACGAAGTTTTTCCGATTAAAACAATTTGGAATTAATGCAAGAATGTTCAAATAAAATTCTCCTACTAAACGTATATCTAAAAGCTATTTCAGTAATCTTTTAGCAATTTCCTCTCCCGAGCACTTATTTTCGAGTGAAAAATGATTCTTCTAGAATTAACTTTGGATGGTGAAAAAGAAATAAATGAACTGAAGTGATACAATTATTTCACGGAAAAAAATTCCTAATAAAACAAAGAAATAATAGCACCATTTTCTTTTTGTACTTTAGGATATAATTTAAAATGGATTACAAGAAATTATAAAATTGCTAAAATAAATAAATTAATGAAATACTAAAAGATATTAATTAAAAGGATATTCTTAACTTCTTTTAGGTTTCAAAGCAACAGATAAATAACGCCGGTTTTTTTTTATTATGAATAGCACCCATCGATTAACAAAATCTTCAAATCTCCATTGCGGGTCAAAATCTCCATTTCGGTGAAATATAGAAATTAGCGTGAATTCTTCATAACCTCTGAAGAATTTAAACTAAGTGGATCACCTAAACAATTCATGTAATCTAGTACATCTCAGAAATACGAAGTTTATCAGATTAAAACAATTTAAAATTAATGCAAGAAATAAAATTCTGCTACTAAAATTATGCTTTTTTGTTCTTTAGGAAATACTTAAAAATGGATTACAAGAAGTTATAAAATTGCTAAAAGAAATTAATAAAATAAATACTAAAAGATATTAATAAGCAGGATATTCTCAACTTCTTTTTCGTTTCAAAGTAAGAGATAAATAATGCCATGTTTTTTTTATTATGAATAGCACTTATGGATTAACAAATCTTCAAATCTCCATTGCGGGTCAAAAACTCCATTTTGGTGAAATATAGAAATTAACTTGGATTCTTCATAACATCTGAAGAATTCAAGCCAAGTGGGTCACCTAACGAGTTCCAAGTAATCAACCACAATCCATGTATACAAAGTTTTCAACAGAATAAAATTATTTCAAATTAATGCAAGAAAGTTCAAATGATGTTCTTCCACTAATTTTTAATCGAAAATCTATTTCACTGTTTTTATTTCCAATTTTCCGACCAGAACAAGTCTTTTCAAATAAATAGAAATGTTTCTCTTAGCATAAAATTTGTATAGTAAAAAAATTATTTTTAAATTACTAAAAATATATTTATTCCACGGGACAAAAATTTCTTTAAAATATAAATAAATAATTGTACCTAATACACTGGTGAAATAAATTAAGAGAATTTGCATATTTTATCTAATTTCATGAAAAGAACTGAACTGAATGTAAAACCACTGCTTCTAAACAAAAATGCAAATCTTGTACATCAAATGCGTAAGCGTACACGTGTGTGTAGGCGGAGCCAGTAGAGAAACAGGCTTTATAAGCGCGCGTAAGTTAAGACGCATGTCGTTCGCTAGCACACCTCGGCGAATTTCTTGGTGTTATTTTGCAGCAATCTGTTAATTTCAAATTGTAACAGTAAAAATGAGTAACCACCAACGTTTAGATGATGGAATGAGGTGGTGAATTGAGATTGGCCTACTTCTAGTCTCCCCACAAGTTCAAATTTGTAAAGAGTTCAATTTAACGCCCAGCGTCATGTGTAACTTATGGAAACAGTTCCAGGATACTGGATCCATCGAGAGAAAGCCTAGGCAAGGTAGTTCAAGAGCCACGACGGCCATAGAAGATCACCATTTGTCGATTATAGCGAGGTGTAACAGGAGTGCTACAGCTTCTCTGCTCTCTCGTGACTTGTATACAGCCACAGGAACCCGTGTATCAAGGGTGTTTCCAAAAGACTTCATGAGAGAGGGTTGTTTGCAAGAAGACCTGCTCGTTGCGTCCCGCTCACTTCTACGAACAGGAGAATCCGTTTATCATGGTGCAGAGAGCATAGAGATTGGAGCATGGATCAATGGGCGACCATTCTCTTCACTGATGAGTCCCGGTTCAGCCTAAACACCGATTTTCGCCGTACGTTCATATGGAGAGAACCAGGGACCCGCTACCTACCCTCCAATGTCCAAGAAATCGACCATTGTGGCGGAGGAGGTTTAATGGTCTGGGCACGTACAAGGATGAGGTCTTAGCCCTATGTTCGCCTTTTCAGGGGTGCAGTTGGCCCTGAGTTCATTTTAATGGACGATAACGCGAGGCCACATAGAGCTCTTCTGGTCGACGAATTTCTAGAGAGTGAGGATATTCGCCAGATGGATTGGCCAGCTAGATCTCCAGACCTTAACCCTATAGAGCATGTCTGGTACGCTCTGGGGAGGGCAATTGCAACTCGCAACCCCCCTCCGAGAACCATCCAGGGAATGAAAACAGCGTTGCTGATCGAGTGGGACCAATTGCAACAGGAAATGATAAACTGCCTTATTTCAAGTATGAAATCACGCTGCGAGACCTGTGTATCTGTAAGAGGGGACCATACACCCTATTAACCCATCTATTAACCCATTTTTTGTTTATTCTGCAACCGCTGTTTCATACCTTCCGACTCCAACGAGTGTTACGCACAATCATGCGTGTGTATTACAATTATTCAATGGTTATTGTTTTGTATTGTTTCAATGTATGTACATATCAAATTAAATTTCATTAAAATCGGTACTGTAGTTCTAGAGATAATCAACCAAGTATGCAAATTCTCTTAATTTCTTACACCAGTGTACTTTTTGTTCTTATAGAAATACTTAAAACTAGATTAAAAGACGCTATTAAACTCCTGAAAGAAATTTTCAAAAATGATATTCATAATACAGAAGGTCGTTCGCACTTTACGGAAACGATTTTGATAATTAAGTTTTATGTATAAAAGCCGTATTTTTTGCGGTGATTTGCTTCTATTTGATAGCCACAGTTCTTGACAATAGCCATTTTCCATGAAAATAACTTTTTCTTAGTACTGACATGTCAATTTTACCCCATTCCTCTTGGACCGTTTTCCAAAGTCCGTTCAGTGTTCTTGGATGCCGTTTTCCTAATGCTCGTTTTAATAAACCGAAAACGCAAAAGTCTACTGGAGAAGCGTCAGCTGATTTTACAAGTATTTCACTAAATGGATTACACTTTATTCCTGTTTCTGATTATTTCTTTGCTAAATAATCGGCAGTTGCTTTAAGGGTATGACCAGAGGCTTTGTCCATTTGAAGCTCAACTTTATCAATGTGCTTTCCATATAAGGCTGGAATTTCTTCTTCAAAAATTGGTTCTAAAATATTCTGCTGATAGAGTGTATTAATTTTGGCTTTGCTTGAGACTTTTTTTATTTTTAATTTGCCGTTGTAACCAAATCCTATCATGAATCCCTTTGAGAACATTTCTGTACACTGACGAAGCCATTTCGTACTGTCATTCCTATCAGTTGAGCATTAGAAAATTGATCTTTTTTCATTACAGTCACTTAAATACACCCATGCCTCATCGAGTGTTACCACAAATTTTCATTTTTCAACAGCTAGGTGTTTTGAATATAATTTTGTAAGATTTGTTTTTCTTTCAGCAATATGCTTTGGCAAAAACAGATGAAAATTTAGGTTTAAACATCTTTTTTAACTTCAAATCTTTATGAATGATTTTACTTACATTGCCAAAAGACATTCCTAGTTTCGATGCAATGGATCATTGAGTAGGCGGATTTTCTTTTAGGATCAAAGGCTTCACTTTCTTTATATTTTTTCCAGCGTTCGAACAGTCCTAGGATGAGGTTTCGCGGTCATGTTTACATTTTTACTTTCAGTTAAACGTTTTTTTCCTTTCAAATTTAATATATTATAAATACCTTTTTTTTAAATGCCATAGCCGCGATTTTTACACCGCTTTGTAATTTGTTGATACGAATATTTCTCCCCGGAAAGTGCAGTTACGTAACCTTCGGGCCATCTATCAATTTTAGGAGCCATTTTCAAATAAATCTTTTATTTTACATTCTAATCAAAACAAAACATCATCAGACGGTTATTCTGAAGTTGCCAAATTTTAATCTCAAAATGAAAACGATAGAAATAAATTACAAAATTGTTTCCTGAAAGTGCGAACGACCTTCTGCATTTATTCGTATTTGAGACCTAAAATATATCACTCTTTTAAATTATGAATAGCTCACATGGACTGAAATCTTTTATAAATTAGCCTCAAAATCAATCTCCATTTCGGTGGAATATGGAAATGAGCTCGAATTCTTTCGAAGAATTAAAGTTAAGTGGGCTACCTAACGAGTTCCAGTTAATTTAGTAAAACTCAGAAATATAAAGTTTTCATCAGCATAAAATTCTTTCAAATCTGTATATATAAAACAGTTCCGTAACTGACTCATTCATTCACTGACTGACTGACATACAACGCACAGACCAAACCGCTGGACCTAAAGGGCTGAAATTTTGCATGGCGATTCTTCTAATAGTGTAGGGGTGCACTAAGAAAGATTTTTCAAAAATTCTTCTTAGATTTTTTTAAATTAAATTTTTAAGCTGTTTTTTAAACTTTTTTTACGTTTGCATTTAAAACAATACATTGAGGGTTATAAAATGTATATCACGAGAAAGATCATAAAAATTCCTTCAAAATGAAATTTTTTTCGAATTTTTACCTCCATTTCTTGATTTTTGGTGAATTTTAAAAGATTAATTTTTAGAATTTAATTTATTAAATGCTGATCACGTGATTTCTTTTTCTGGTACTTTCAATAAATTTGTCGTCACGTGCGTAACAACTAAATAGACAAAAAAATATTTTTTTCTCTTTCTAATGCAGCAGACGATTGGATATTATCCAAAATAATGCGTATCCCTTACGATTTTTTTATAAATATATATATATAGATAGATATATATTTTACATCAATTGTATACATTGATCATTGCATTTATTATAAATATATATATTTATTTTTTGGCATAAATTGCATACGTTGACCGTTGTATTTAATTTGAATGTACTCCGTAGCGAAGCGCGGGTTTTCAGCTAGTTAATGTATAAAAGTTCAAAGAAAACTCTGCCATCAAACATTTATCTGAAAGCTATTTCACTGTTTAAATAACAATTTGCGTACTGGAGGACATATTTTCCCCATGAAATGGAGCTTCTCTTGAAATAAACTTGATATAATAAAAAATAATATAAAATGAATTAAAGCCATGTATTTACTATACATAACAATTTCTCTAAAAAATTAATGGTACTTAACATTTTTGTTCTAAAAGAAATTATTTAAAAATAGATTAAAATAAGTTATTGAAATTGCTAAAATAAAATATTAAAGAGGATATTCAAAAATTATTTTATTAATTAGCATGAAAAAGGAAACTAGCAGAAGGAACTTGTTTGCATTATTTTTTTACAGTACTTCATTTAATTGAAGGTTTAATGGTCTCCTTTGTTTTTATTTCTTCTTTTAACGTAAATTTTAATCTTAAAGAATAACACACGCAGTGCATAAAAAGCCTATAAAAACTCTGAAAGGAATTTGCCCGAAAGAAATTTATCCTTTTAAGGCTTAATTTAGTATTTTCTGGCATAATTTAATGACGTTTACTTTAGGTAAATTAACATTTCCCCCTTGAATAAATGATTTTACAGCATTCCATCTTCCTTTGACCGTTTAAAAATAATATCACTGAGAAATTTACTACACGTATTTATATAGTGTATTCATTAAAGCATTTATTTATCAGCTAAAATCCTAAATTCGTATATTCTAGAACATATTACGTTGTAATTATTTAAAAATAAAATTATTTAAAAATGTTCACTGTAATCTGGTTCACTGGAATAACTCCTCAAAGGCTTTGTGCTTGCATAATGAGTTAAACAAATTCAAATTTCGATAACTATGGACATTTTGATTTGACAGACACGCAGTGTATAATAATGTTGTCGGAAGTAAATTTTTAATAGCATGCAGTTATAAGCATTTATAATTACTACCTATAATCCCTTTCGAACTCCCTGTAATCATAACTTTAGTGAGTTTTTTTGAGCTGCCTCTAAGTTCTTTGAACTGATGAAAAAGCTCCTTTGTAGCTTCGAAACGGCCGTATGCAAAATAATTGCATCTTACTGCTATTTGTACTTTATTTACGTTGGATTTCCTGTTTAAATATTAGGTGACCCAAGAAATGACAGGTAGTCTAGTTTGGATGGTTTAATATTAACTACTGATATCAAGCGCTAAAACATAATTTACGCTTTCTAAAGTCACGCTTTTATGGAATTACTAGAAGGTAACCCGTCATTTTGACGTCATAATACTAATAATGACGTCATAATGGAAAAAGTATATGAAAGTTAAAAAATATCCCGAATTGTCTAACAATATTGCATTTAATCCACACCTTGTCAAAGCAACCCCTTTCATTATTTTTTTATTTATTTAGTTTTTCATGCGATTGGAGTAGTAGACTGCCATCCAGTTTTTTACAGATCACTACACGATATGAATACTTGAGCTACTTTATTCATTCACATTCAAGTTTGTGTACTTTCAGAATTCATCGCAAAAGTAAACAGATTTTTAAAAAGTGTTAAATATACAGCTAAAAGCATCCATTTTTTTAGTTCTTAATGTTTTATAGAAAAATAGGCTGTAAAAACGTGATTTGATGGAGAAGATATTAGTTTTTAGGTAAGAAAAAATTCTGATCTACATCTGAAATTGAAATTAAGCCTATCCGGCTGTTTGTTTACTGAGGGCTTCGATTGAAAGATGAGTACAGCCCGGAAGTGTTATACAGAGACAACGACTATTATATATATAATTTCCATGTGAAACATTTGTCAGATAACTTAAGCCTAAATCCAAATGATTTCTTGTCGACCATAAAAATTTTATTAATGCTTCTTCTTCTTTTGCAGTAGAACAAAATACGCGAATAATTTTCAAGGCTTAGTGCGTTTCCCTCAAGAGACAAAAAATATATATCTTTCAAGCATTCACATTTTCATTAGCGTTGCCTTGTGAAATAGGACTGATTATTTGAAACGTGTCTAGTGATCATTACTATCTCCAATTCTCTTTAAGGCAAGGTTTCCATTTTTGATCGCATTTTGTAGTTCATCCACCATTTACAACGACCCAGTTGATTTCCCTGCGGGTACTTATGGTGCATCTTAGAAAATTTATAGCGGTTGTAATGGGGTTTTAATTCCAGAAAAGAGCTCTTCTCGGTCTTTCTGTTTTGCAACAAAAGGAATTTTTATGAGTCACTGAAATGAAGGTCTTGTTATTATTCGGGAAGATGCATTTTTTTTAATAATAAATTACTCATTATTACGTGACCTTAATCTATTTGAAATAAATACCGCATTTTATAAAACGTATCTGACTATTTCGCATATTCTTTTGAATCTGCGGTAGTTTCAAATGATCTAAGATTCTTTAGTATAATTTCCCGAGAGATGAACTCCAAAAATCGTTTGCATCTATTATAATGAGCGAATCACAGTTGACTTAATACTAAGTTTTGAACGGGAAATTTTATTATTCTGTTTTATCTTTTACTAAAGAACAGAACTTTATCGTTTTTGTAAAAGCTAGTTTTCATTTTGTATCGTTAAAATCAAATTAACTTTCCAGTCCAAACGAATATGTCTAAAGAATGCAAATTACGTTTGTTCTGGCCTGAATCATGGCCCCAGATGTTTAAGAGAACAGTTGGTTTGCATTTTGTATCATTAAAATCCAATTAACTCTGAAGGGCAACTGAAGATGTTTTAAAAGTGCAATAGTCGTTAGTTTGGTTTGAATAACAGCCTGGAATGTTTTAGAGCTATATATCAGCATAAAATTTGTTGAATACTATTTAAAAGACATCAGCGAGCTCATATTTTGATGCAATCAGCTCTTCAACTCTGCTTGGAGATATGTCCTAAATGCTATTTAGACGTATTCAACTACGATAAGCCCAAAATGTCAGTTGAGAATACAGGGTGATTCCAATTTCCTGGTACAAACTTTAAGGGTTGGTACAGAACACAGTAACAATCATTTATTGTATGGAAATGTAGGGGTGCAAGTAACGCGTTGAGGCACAAACACAGGAAAAAAAAGGGGAAGGAAAGAAAATGTTGTTTATTGACAGCGTCGTTGACAAGTGATAGGTTTACAATAAGTGTTCAAAATTGCGTCCACCAACAGAAATACATGCTTGGCAGCATGGAGCTATTGGTGTTCAGTTTCAAAGATGTTAGGTATTTCACGCTCACAGGCAGCAGCAACGGGTATTCGAGCGACGACATTCTCAAAAGAGTCAACAGGAGTCGCATGAACGTGATTCTTCAGATGTTCCCATAAGATGTAATCAAGGCTCGATAAATCGAGAGGGCCAAGGGACGTGTCCAACATGCCCGATAAATCGCGCCTTAAAAGAGGCATCCAGGTAATTGCGCAAAACAGGGCTGAAATGGGCTGGCGCTCTATCATGTTGAAACCCCAGTCGGTCCGACACTCGTCTATGAGGAAAAAACTCCTCATGCATTCGTAGCGTAGTTCTGTCGTTACTCTTTGCACGGCCGTACATGAGATGCCTGTCTTTTTTATCGGCATACGTAAAGTCTCCAATCACGGACGAAAGCATAAATGAGAATGGAGTGTTCTGTGTTCCCGCAGATTCATAATATTAATGTTTTGGCTAGAGTGACGCTTTGGGGAAGCGGGGGTTAGCGCAGGACTGCACCTTTTAAAATTATTGCATTTATTAGTTAACTTTGCTTTTCAGAAAAGTTATAAATTGTATCATAAAAATCAATAAATATAAATAAAATATTGGCAGTTTTCTGGCTGGCTTGGCAGGCCACCAAAATAACCTGTAGCGGGCCGCCATTTGCCCATCCCTAGAGTAACCTCAACCACGAAAGTTGCCGGAATTTAACAATATAGACTCATCTGATGCCTTCCCAGTAATTGGATTTGACCATGTTATAATCTTTTTCCTTTTCTCATAAGCCAATTCCAGAATTAACAATTTCAGGCGATTTCAGAATTAGTCGAGTCTGTAATAATCCTTCAGTTATATTATTGGATTTAACATGTGAAAATAACAGTCTTTCATTCATTATTCATTGACGCTACTTATAGTGTCTTTAAAAGGTTTTTTTAGTTTTCCAACTTTACGCTGATCATGATTTATAAAGAAGTTCCTTTACACAATAATAAAGATAAAATTTCTTCTAGATGTTCATTGAAAAAAAGGGAAATGTAATTTTACATTTTTGTTTTTATCTTCCTAGAATGAACGTTGAAGAATTTCTTTTTGCCATAACTTTGAAATTTTGCAATAAAAGTCACTTCCTTAAGTCAAGAAGGAATTTCTTTTATTTGATCCGTTTGAAATTCTTTGGAAGTTTCCATTATTTCCTTCGCTGCGGGAGATTTCAAAAGAGGCAACGGTAAGGTTCTTGACAAGTTTTAGGTGGCATACGAGCAGACATGAATGTAACAGGACTGCAGAAATGGAAGAAAGTCTATGAAGCTGCACGAGGACAGAAAAAGGCTTTGAAAATAAACTTGGAATTTTCCCACAGAACGCCACAAATAACCACCTTTGATCAAATACATTGTGCACGTATTGTATTTCCGTACATTAAATAAAGCAGTTTTGCTATAAAATAGCGTTGTTAAAGATATATTTATTATAAAACATATAGTTAAATGATTCTAGAAAATAATTAAAAATAGAAAGTAGTTTAATCAATGTAATAAATAACCAACCAACTAACTAAATAAATAAATAAATAATTTATTTAGTTTAGTTATTTATTATCTAAATAACTAAATAAATATATATATATATATATATATATATATATATATATATATATATATATAGTTAGTTATTTAGTTAAATACGAACTAAGTAAATATATATAAATAAATAAATATGTGTGTAAATTCTTAAGACGATATTTATTAGAAAAAAAATTTAATGAATATTTAAAAAATGCCCTCTAGAATTGAACAATGCAGTATATAATTATGACCCTCTATATATAAACATTTCAGCAGAAATTCTGTGTAATAGATACATGCAAACATTTATATTAGTATCATGAACGGACTAGAATGGGGTGAACAGTACCCACTATCATATCAAAATAAAATGCGCTAACATAACTTGACCATGATCCACGAGGTGTCGTTCTTCTGGTCGAAATATTGATCAAATGGATACAGCAATGAAGATGCTTTCCTTATCATGGCTCACTCTGAGCGTTGAGCTGGTGATACGTATTTGATCATCATCTATGTATCTTCGTATCCTTATTGTGCATGGTATTTTGAAATATTGGACAAATAGGTTAAATGCCATTACAACAAATGCACCCTAAAAGGATGAATCATTTAACTAAGCAATAAAGAAGGGATACGTAATACAGATGCAATGGTACGGACATTTATTTTCCTTACAGAAATGAGAACGCTTTCCTTATTACGGCTCATTTTGAACGTGGAGCTGATGATACTGATTTGATCATCATCTATGTATCTTCGTATCCTCATTATGCATGATATTTTGACATATCAGGCAAATAGGTTAAATAGTATTACCCCGGAAGTACCTTAAAAGGGAGGGATCATTTAACCAAGCGATACGTGATACAGATGCAATGGTGCGTACACTTCCCTTTGCATGAGGCGAAAGATAATGTTTATCAAATGCATATACATTATGGTAACCATAAATTGTCGGGAATAAGGATACGAATAGGTTAAAAGATAAAAAGATGTGTTATCCTTTTGCGTCAAAATACAAGATACGGATGCGCTCAAATGATGCAAGTGGGACATGTGCGTAATGAGGTACTCAAACGTTCTAAAGATGTGAATTATTTAATACGGATACACAACAGATAATATAACGCGTAAGAAATTATTCAAACTGAAACTTAATGTTTTATATATTCTCTTTCATTTTAACAAAATACCCCTAAATTTACCAGTCGATTGTAAATAAATCTTTATAGGGTTTAAATGTAAACAAAATGAACTGGTTTTGCTCAACTATACGAAAAGCTGCTGGCACCTACCAGATACTTAGACTAAAGGCCTAACCCTAGTGGATTCGTTCACCTCAATGTTAAATCTATGGAGAAAATTTGTCTACTATTTACAGCTACATAAATGCTGCTATTACAATAAAAATGGTACTTTTGAATAGCCCGAACTTTACTGCACCTTGCAACAGGATTCATTTTATAAATTCCGTCACCAAAGGAATTTATGAGCGTTTAAAACACACTAGACCAGATTCTCCCCCCCCCCCACCGAATAATTTAAATTTTAAAATATTTGCATTATTTTAAACGAAAAATGCCTCAAGTTGTAAAAGTTCTTTCTCTATTATCGAGTACATTTTTTTAAAAATCTTTCAATCCAAATCGGCAATCCTTGAAACAAATTTTCTCCATAGGTTAACATTGAGGGAGCGAATACAATAGGCTGAGTACACAGTGGCCTTATTAGCTGCGTTTATATGGACAACAATAATACCCGGGATTTACCCGCTAATAGGGAAAACCTTCGAAGTCCGTTTACACGGGACCACATTTTCACCCTGCTTTTACCCGTCTTACCGGAAGTAAAGGCCATCACATGATTCGGCGGATGTGATCCTCATACACCATCATTCCTTGTAAATCACGTTATGGGTTCGATCCCAGCCGGTGTAGTACTTTTCCAAATTCACTGTATTGCTATTTTTAGCTTTCCCCCTTCGTAACGAGATAAATGCGGAGTTCGAAGTGTATGGTCCTGGGGAAGGCCTTTTTTTTTCCAATTGCTGTTCTTTTGACCTCGTATTCTTAAATTTTAAAAATAACAACAAAAAAAATCATAAAACTTAAAAAATCCAAAAAGATTGAAAAACTTACCAAAAATATTTTTTGTATTCTTATGATATCTGCTTTTCTGGGCCTCTTAATATTATTACTTTTTTGTTTTAATTTAACTTTACTATTAATTTTTTTTCTTTTACCCGCGTTATTCCTACCTTAATATTTTAATTCATTACTTAAAATTTTAACTACTGAGCACTCCCACCTTGATTACATATATCTTGCTTACAGGAGATCAAGTCGACACGATCAATGCACTCCTCTTCTAAAATACAATTACGTCTGCGTCTATTTGTTATTTAAATGCAGCACATGTCAGTCGCTGTTGATAATCATAGAACGTTTACGATTTTTTTTTTGTTGTTTTTAAAAGTAAATTTAGAAAATAGATAGGAAAAAATAATATAAGAACTAGAGGATTGATGCGGATATTAGATATAATCGTACGATCTGTGGCTTCATCGCTAAATTTAGTTTTTCCACAACAAAGAATATGGGCAAAATTACGAAGCTCTGTTTGGTGGGAAGAAATTGGTTTAAATTTCAGAAGTACTAAAGACTGGAAAGAAAATTTTCCAATCGATAGGTGCATTTTTTTAAATTATAAGATTAATTGTAAGATACTTATTGTTTTAATAAATCCTTTTATAAAATCAAAATGTAATTTTGATTTCAATTTTGTTTCAGTAATTTTTAGTCATTTATAAATAAAAAAATCATAAATAGGTATAAATAAATTTTTATCTGTGAATTCTAAAATAGTTAATTTATAAATAAATTTTAATGCTACGTTTAATTATTGATTATACTTATTAAATTTATTAATTTTACCATAACACTTTAAATGAAAATGTTATTGAAATTTTATTGAAATGAAATTTTATTTCTTATTTTACATACCAGATGGCAGTACCATTCTATTTATAATGTAATTGGGAATGGTTTTTAAATTAAAAACTAGATGGGCAGATCAAGAAATAAATGAAATCCTCCGGAAAAAATAGGCACTTTTCTACTGTTTTCTTGAAAATTATGCGATTGTTAAGGGGTTCCAGATCCTTCCATCGATCATTTGGCTGCATTTTCATGGATTCACACATGTTCAAATCCGCCATGTTTGTTTACTACTAGCTTCCTGGTTCGAAATGCATCATGGGTAATTAGCGGGTTTTATCCTAGTTCGTAGCAGGGTCGAAAATCCACCCTGCATTTTTCCCTATCGTAGGGAAAAAGCAAGAAACGACCCTGCTTTTACCCGGGTTTTTGGCACATGTAAACGGCACTAAAGACACTTCTAAGAGTGAGGGTTCATCCTCAGTTTGAAAGCCTGTAAGCACAACTACCAACCAATAAACGTATTTTCCTACAACAACAGCAACAAGAATCATACGCTATATGTTCTGTAAATAATTCGTAATTATAATCCTAAAATAAGTTTAGAAGTATTAATCTTAGGCCGTCTGCACACGGAGCAACTCAAAAGAAACTGAAAACTGACTCCAATCACAAATCAGTCCGTGTCGAGTCGTAACCTATGTAATTGAATGGAGCCACGCACACGGCGCAACTGGTTACAAACCCGTCAGCAACGTGTTTGTAATCAGTCGCAGGCAAACTCAACGTGTCGAGTCGCTAGCAACTTCAGTCGCCAGTTTCTCTTGCGTTGTGATTGTTATTACACAATCTATGTTACAGCCGCTCTTTTGGCAAGCTGCCAAATGACGTACACGAGAGTCACGTGACTTCTGACTAGCGATGAAATTAAATTCTAACGTTTTTTGTTGTATGGAATGTGTGCGCCCATGTACAGTCCATTTTTAAACGATTGATCAAAGATAATCTATTTTGACAATTTTTTTAAATAAATTAATTTCTGATAATTGAACAAAAACATGCCCGGAATAATGATGTTCTTCCTTCCATGACAGGTCGCAAAATATTGATTTGAATCACTTTTGAGTAGACCCGTGTACTTTTGAGTAGACCCCCACACCACCAACGAGTTTGCAACCGATAAGCAATTTCAATCACTAACCAGTTCAGTTTTCTTTGAGTCGCTCCGTGTGCAGATGGCCTTAAGAGAAAAAATTTCAAACAAGAATTTAATGATCGAAATTACTGAGCAACGACAAATATAAATGAAATATACGGGTAAACCTGAGTGAAAATATTCAGTTTCTGGAGAAAGAAAAACCTGGTTTTTGGGAGTGGCAAAAATAAGATTAATGTACTAAAAATATAGTTCTTCAGTTTTTGATAGATTGAAATGTGCATTTGAAAAATAACGTCTAATATATACAGTGAGCATATATCAAAAAATAAAGTGTGCAGTAAAAATGACAGCATATATACGTAACTTTTCCTGGTTACTGCATATAAAATACATTACTGCATATAAAAACCGTACTGCATTTAAAAACCGTAAAATAAGGTGTAAAAGGAAAGTCTAAGGTACGATGGGAGATTTCATATGAACTTAAAACTTCTCAGCTCAGTTTCAAACATAGGTAATTAAGAAAGGGCCAAAATTAAACCCCTAAATTTTCATTTTCTGAGATCTATAATTACACCTTGATCTAAGAAAAAAATTCAGGTAGTCTCTTCTAGCGAAAATACTGCGGGTTATTAACGTAGGATTACTTATCGTTGCTTACGTCTTTCCACCAAATATGTATGGTTTTACCATACAAAAAGAATAATGTACACCTACATGGATAGTGACAATAAAGAAACTCATTAATGGCATCACAGAATGATAATAAAAGCAAGCGATTTTAAAATTTAAAAGTTCAGTGCGATTGATAATAGTAAAATTAAAAAAGCTAGCGCGCGCCATCTAGGGGAAGAAAAATAGTGAAATCCGAAATTAACATTTCGCACGGAGATCTTAAAAGGGTACCTCATTTATCAATTTTTTGTTAAGTATGAGATGATAAAAAAAAACACCTTTTATAAATAATATTCTGCTACTCTTGGTTTATAACACGCGAAGACAGTTTTAACGTCTGAAATTTTGCTTTAAAGCGGACCGTTAGTGAGGAACGTAATCCTACGTTAAAATATAATCTGATATCTAGTAATATAGAAATAAATTAAGAATAATCAATGTACTTACTTAAGCAGCAGAGCGAACAAATTATACCACATTTTTCAGACGATGCGACTCGCAATTTTACATAAAAGTATCGACTTAAAATTGGCATGCGTCTTATGGTCCGAAGGTAACATTAAAATGAATAATTTCACATAGAATTCACCAGCGTCATAATTTTTTTTACCAATAATTGACCCGTTTAACCAATCAGCGTCAGCATAAAATATTTTAACCAATCATAAAACCAATCATTGACCTATTTAACCAATCAGCGCCAACGGAATCTTTAACGCAGACGCTGAGGGACTCTATATGTGAACATGCCCTTACTATCCCCCTATATACAGGGTGGCTATAATTAAACTTCCCCTATAAACAGCATTCTACAGCTCAAATGGGTGAACGGAATGTAAAAAAAAAAAAATTCAAAAATGTCCATCAGATGCCAGTGATATTTGTATAGTCTATATGTCTATACAAACGGAATATAAACCACACGGACGGAACCACATATACGGAATGTAACAACATTTCCGTTCACCCGTTTGAGCTATAGGATGCTGTTTATAGGGGAAGTCTAATTATAACTACCCTGTATATTTAAAAAGACGGAAGTAGACATTAAAAAGGGCAAAAATTAAAAAAAAAAATATTTAGGGAGTCTTTACACTTTTAAAGCAATAAAAACTTAATAAAACTTATTTAAAAATTAAAGTATGTTGAAAAGAGCAACGAGAAATATATTTAGCGCAACAAAGTGGCTCTTGGAACGAGATCATTTAACCAATTTTGTTTTCCCCTTTGGCAACTTTGTCTTTTCTTTCTAACAGTATATTATGATTCTTTCCTAGTTAAAATAAAACAGTTTATCTTCTTTAAAACTGATTTTTTTCATAACAGTTGTCATATAATGACTTTCCGCAAACGTTCTGTAAAACGCTATTGTTGAAACACTAAATTATGCATACATAGATTTTGATCAAGAAAAGGTGTTTTGTTAAAGATAATGGATTTTTTTAAAAATTCAGCAGTGAATATATTTAAACTGGAATATATAAGTGTTTAATATTATCAGTTATATTACCATAACTCAATTCTTAAACTCGGGTAAATATGCCTTAAAAATTAGATTAAATAATTCTTAAAGGGAAAAAACACATCTAGAAGATTTTAGGCAGTTAGCCGGTAGGTTAGCAACTATTCATTTGCTGAAAATTAGCTGAAGTTCACGGGTCCGAGACAGCCTAGAGGTAGAGCATGGTTCGAACCCCAACAAGCGCAACTGATTGTCTTCGGGCCTACGCCGGATATTGGCACGTTAAATTTGTAGAACGGAAAGTCCTTTCGTGTTTTTAGAGGGAGGTGGGAGGTACGAACAATCAAGGTGACGTCCCTGGGGATGTTCGGTCAAAGTTGAGGTGGCTGGGGAGGGGGGGTGTTAGTTCACCTATACAGTGCCACATTTGAAAGCACCCTGCAAATCTCTCGGATGCTTTGGGAGATTCTGCTAAGTCAATATGCCCGATGCGGTGGCAATAACAACTAATGTGCATAACTTCTAGTGATCACAGTTCAAGTTAAACATTATATAGTGATGGGTAAGCAATGCAAAAATGACTAAAGTAATAGTAATTTCAAAATCTAGTCTTAATTTTCTATGTTCATGTACATTTTAGCTATACTATCGAAAAATTCCAAACTCTTAAACTCTAATTCCGTAAAAATTACTTCTAACTCCCAATCTATATATATATATATATATATATATATAAAACAGTTCCGTAACAGACCGACTTACTGACTGACAGATAACTCACAGACCAAATCACTGGACCTAAAGGGCTAAACGTTTGCATGGAGATTCTCCTAATTGTATAGGGGTGCACTAAAAAAGATTTTTGAAAAATCGTTACATTTTTAAAAATTACGTAATATTAAATATTTGAATTTTTTTAAAGTTTGCATTAAAAGTAATAATCTGAGGGTTATAAAATTTATATCAAGAGAAAAGCCAATAAAATTCCTTTAAAATGAAATCTGTTTCGAATCTTTACCTCCACTTTCTGATTTTTTGTGACTTTCTTTAAGATTAATATTTAGAATTCAATTTATTAAATGCTGATCACTTGGTTTCTTTTCTTTTTGTGATACTTTAAATTAATTTTGCGTCACGTACATAACAACGAAATAAATTGACAAAATATATTGAAATACAGTAAAAGATAAAATTTAACCACTAAACTTACTGAGAATGGAAGTTTTTAAAGAATTTAATTCAAATTAGTATGTTTTATGGATATTAAACATACAAATTAATTGCATCAGTTACGATTTTTTTTATAAATATATATATTTTTTTTACATTAATTGCATACATTGATCGTTGAATTTATTATATATATATTGATATTGACATTAATTGCATACACTGACCGTTGAATTTAATTTAAATATACTCCGTAGTGAATTACGGGTATTCAGCTAGTTACTTATTAAAACTAATACATTTCTATAATTAAGAAGCAAGTTTAATTAAGATATTAAACAATTTAGATTTTCTAATCATCGGTTTAATAAAATGAAAGCTTAGATTTAATTAGAAACCTCATAAAAAAACATTCAAATATCAACTGATTTAAGATATTGAATATCCCTCTTTCAACTCAGTAATTCCCCACTGGTAGCAAAAATCAATATCAGCGGAAGGGAAAAAAGTGGTGAGCTTCAATTCCGAAAAAGGCTTTTAAATTACTTGACAGGAAATGGGGAAAAAATTAAAGTCTTTTTTAAATTACTTCCATTGATACCGATGAACTAGAGTGGATTTGGCATGAGGTGTTAAATTAGTCAGTCTATCCAGTACTGCTTTCATTTGCCGCTGCAACTGTTTGCGATTGCAATTTAAATTTTCTTTTGAATGATGCATTCATATTGATATAATGGGGTCGGAATGTTAGTTAATGTCCTACATATACTTTTGTTATCAATACAGTATTAATCTCGGCGATCATGTGAATGCTTATATAGAAATTATCCAATTTTTGAATTACCGCATTTTTCGGATAATAAAACGCATCTCAAATTTATGGGAGAATTTTGAGAAAAGAATATGTTGTTAGGTATATAAAGATATTTCCAATTTCTTACTTAATAAAGATACACAGGTGGTTATCAAAATAATAGAAACACCTATCAATATTAGTGGTGTTTATGAATGTGTTTCGTATTCCTTAAAAAACGAGTCTGGCCACCTATATTTATTTTATATAAAATAGTGTATGTATTATTCTACTATCAGGTACCAGTAATGAAGCTAAGGGCATCGTGCTTTAGGGAGGAACATTGTAAAATGTCAAATCTTGCAGGCCTTGCGAAAAGGGCAAATTGTTGGAGTGCGTTTAAATTGGAGTATCTGTTACTGCAACCCCCAGGCTAATGGGTGGTTTTCGAGCTATGGTATCGAAAGTCATGATATAATACAGTGTGCACGGAAAAACATCCTTTGCCAAACAGAATAGTGGACGAAAGGGAGAGCTGATTGAAAGAGACGGATTAGGTATTGAAGCGGATTGTGACATGAAGAAAGAAAACATCTGCAAACTAAATGACCGAAGAGATCAATCTGCATCTGCATGTTCTGATATCAACCATTAGAGGTAGAAGGGAACTTCATAAACAAAGCATTTATAGAAGAGTAGCTATTCCTAAGCCACTTCTAATAGATGCCAATACAAGATATAGTCCACAATGGTGCCACGAGCGCAAATCCCGGTCGAGTAATATGTCGAAAAACGTTATTTGGTCCGACGAATGATTGTTCACATTGTTCTCTGCAACAGGACGTATACATGTCTAAAGAACACCTACACAAGCGTAAGATTCTGGCTGTCTCACCTCAACTGTCAATCATGGAGGTAGATCTATCAGGGTTTGGGATGGCATCTCATGGTTTTCTTCAGGACCTATTGTAACCCTAAAAGGGAGATTGAATGGGAAAGACTATGTCCAAATTTTAGCCCACTAGTCCATCGTATAGTGCAAGCATTGTTTTTGCAAGAGATGGCGTTCTCCAGGATGATAATCCCCCTATACATACAGTTAAATCCATCAAGTATTGGTTTGAAGAGTATGCAAAAGAAGTCAAATATCTAATCTTGCCCTGTACAATCCTCCCGACTATATATCATCCAACCACCGTGATCTGTATAAGCCGATAGAGCCAGGTATCGATATCCACCACAGCATCTCTTCAGGAACTTTCATGATTTTTCCATGAAGAATTGTATAATATATTCTTAACCACTATTTATGACTTGTGTAATCCAATTCCAAGGTGAATCATGTGGTATTACATTACAAAGGTGATCCTACGCTATATTAATAAAGGTTTTCATGGTGTTTCTTAGTGTTTCCATTATTTTGATAACCCCTGTGTATATATATATATATATATATATATATATTCCAGCATCAATCGGACGCCTGGAGCGATTTCAACCAAACTTGATACACACATTACTTACAATCTGGGAAGAAACACTATAGGGATATGAAAATCCGCTATATAAAAATAATCGAAAACGACTGATATTAGAGTCGAATTCATAGTTTTCGAGGTCGCTGAGATGAATAGTGACACTCCCAATACCGTTTAAATGAAAGTTCAGCACCATCAACAATAGAGAGGGGGAGGGCGGAAGAAGCGGTGAAAAATAAAATGTCCAAAAGGACCGATATTAGTGTCGAATCCATAGTTTTCGGGGTCACTGAGATGAATAGTGACACTCCCGATGCCGTTTAAATGAATTGCTCGTGTGTATCTGTAACCGTTGTTTCTCGCCAAGGCAGAAACGCGCCAATTCCTCTCTCTCGCCAAGGCAGCTACCAAAAGGAAGTACCAAATTTTATATCACATTCTCTCAGACCTGGAAGAAAACTACATCCATTTTGGTTCCTTATGTAATGCTTACTCCACACCAACGGCGACAGCAACGAAAGACAGACACATTTTACCACCTGTCTCTGTGGCTGTCATAAAAGCCTTCACACCAATAGGAGACGGGGAGAAGAGGCAATTTATTTGCGCATGCGCTTAATATTCTCTTTCTACTCTGATTGGCTGTCGAGCATGGCGGCACAGAGAATTGTTGAACTTTTTCCAACTTGAAACCGCAGAGACCAGACGAACCGGGGGAGTGAAAATTTGTAATACGCATGCGCAACAACGAAGATGAATGATTTCAGACTTCGTCGCCGTTGGTGTGGAGTAAGCAAAAAACTTCATTGTACTCAACTTCTATCTCTTATTCTCATAGAGAATTATTCTAGAAAATTTGAAAAACGACTCCTTCAAATTTCACCCTTAACCAAATTTCTGATGCAATTTTAATTGAATTTTCATAATCCAGATTTTCAATTCAGTCAGACAATTTTCATTCTAGATTTGTCCTTACTCTGAATCGATTTTTTTTTACTCAACGATTAACTCTGCTCTTCAAACTTGAAAAAATGCTCAGATATTTTCATACGCTGCAGAGATTTTTATATTATTGCGAAGTTTTACTGTTAAGGGTGTCCGGGACACATTTTAAATTTTTTTTTATTTATTGAGTTAAAATTTTGAATTTTTTTGTGATGGTTATACATATAATTTGTAATCATAAAACTTCTCAAAAAATTTAAAAATTTAAAATTTTTAATAAAAGTTGGGTAATTTAAAATCTTTAAAACTCGAAATATTATCTGTCGAATTTCAAAAATTTTTCATTTAATTAAACAGAAATATTTAAGTTTTAATTTTGATTCACCATTTTTTAAAATATTAATTTTTAAAAAAAATTTAAATATTTAGATTAAAAATTACGAAAAAAATTATGTAACTTATTTCTAAAAAATCATATTACAAAAGTAAATATTTTTTTCAAATTTGCTGAATCAGAATTGAAGTAAAATAATTGAAAAAGACATGTTACAAGTTTCAACCATTTATCTTTAACAGTTCTTGACTTATGACAATTTAAAGACGAGAAATGGGAAAAAAAATCTTCAAGCAGAAAAACGCACTTACAGGTTTAAACAACGATCGGCTACTATTAGAATGCTGCAAAAAATAATAATTTCTCCTGTTCTAATTAATATAGAAACAGGATTTAAACGTCATTTTAAGCGCAAAAGAACACAAAAATTTTTAATGCAATAAATTTTTTTTTTGAAAATTCGAACAATTTTGTGTCCTGGACCCCCATTTTAAAGAAATTTCTGTAAATCCCCAAATTATTAGTTGTAACTATATTCTTTCACAGAAATTCATTAAACATAATTTACGGTTCTTACCTTACGGAACCTCTGAAATGTTTCATGGAATAGTCGAGTACCAAAAAAACCTTTCGGGAAAGATAATTATAGCTGAGTATAATGGAAGCAATCTTCTTAATAGGTCTCCACCTCCTTACATAGCTATTTTCAATCACGATACTAGATTGGTTTCAATCTGTTATCAAGAATTAGAAATTGCTATGTTTGATGATCACATAGAATTCTCTCTTAAGGTTGCAGTGTACTAACACTATTGGATTCGCTCACCTCAATGTTAACCTATGGAGAAAATGTGCATTATTTTCAGCTACATAAATGCTGATAATACAATAAAAAGGGCACTTTCAGATAGCCTGACCTTTTCTGCACCTTGCAACAGGATTCATTTTATAAATTTCGTCCGATTTCTAACCAAACCGATTTCTGATTTAGTTCCGGCATTACTACAGAATCTTGCTTTTGGTGCGTAGAGCCCTAAGTGCTTGCTTTCTGTTTGTTTTTTGTCTACATTCTTCCTATAAT
This sequence comes from Dolomedes plantarius, assembly GCA_907164885.2. Lineage (NCBI taxonomy): Eukaryota > Metazoa > Arthropoda > Arachnida > Araneae > Dolomedidae > Dolomedes > Dolomedes plantarius. The sequence continues at coordinate 93,824,660 of OU015499.1, read as the reverse complement.
TATCTCGCTCTGTTGGATTATTTATTTTTAGTTATATTTTTTTTCGTCCACCAAAGTAATTTAGGAGCGTTTAACACTATAAGCGCCAGAGCAGTCATTTTGACTGTTTTCGATTTTCAGCTTGGATTCTTAATAAATCCCGCTATCTTAGAAACTCACAATTTTTTGACTTTTCCTAAAAAACTTCAAAAATTATTGGTATCAAATATTAATCGAATGAAATTAAAATCAACAGTTATTTGTAGTTATACCTAGAAGCGCCAAGAGCAGTCAAATTGACTGCTTGTAAAACTGGATAGATCCATCTTGTTTTCTCTCGAGGAAAACAACTTTTCTTAGCAAAATATTTCCCCTACACATTCCTTTAATTCACCGATTCTTTACAACATTAAATAATTCCCCCTTTACCCCCCTCTCTACCGTTTACCCTTATTTATAGAAATATAACAGTCCATAGTTTGCAGTAGTTGAGTTAGCTTATCTTTTTGTGCCATTTCAATCTTTCAAGCGCACTATAATGGCTACTCGAAGACCGCGTTATCTTAGTCCAGAGGAAATTGTGCAAGTTTTACAGGATTTATCTGAAAATGAATCTGATGTTGAAGAACATAGTATTGATGATGATGATATGGATTACGAGCCTCCACAAAATTTTGAAGCAAAAAGTAATTCTAGCGATTCTGATAAAAGGATGGACGAGCAACCCTCGGGTATGGAATAATACATGAAGTCCTCCTATTTTTCAAGAAACAATGTCTCGCAATCGTTTTCGAGATATAATGGAAAACCTAAGGTTTGATTTGAAGTTAACTAGGACTCAACGTTTAGAAATTGATAAGTTTGCTCTGTGTTCTGACGTGTGGAATAAATTTATAGAGACCTGTGCTAGTTCATATAAGCCAGGGGAAAATCTTGTTGTGGATGAACAGTTACTTCCATCCAAAGCCATGTGTAAATTTATACAGTATACGCAGAATAAACCCGACAAATTTGGTTTAAAATCTTGGATGCTAATTGATGTAAACTCGAAGTTTATGTGCAATGCTTTTCCATATCTTGGAAAAGATAAATCAAGGGATGAAGCTGAAAGCCTTCCTGAAAATATAGTAATTCAGAGTCTGTTCACACATTTTTTAGACGATGTATATTGTATTCACAAAACTAAATTACATAAAATTCTTGTGTTTTAAATGTTCTATTTGACATACCTTATTCTGAACTATCTTTCGACACCGCAATTTCCAGGATAATAATGCCTTTTGCAGTGTCAGAAGAGGTATTCTATACCATTCCTCCTGAACAGCTTTCCAGAGTCCTGTAAGGGTTTTGGGACGACGTTTGGATAATGCAGATTTTATAAGTCCGAAAGCACAAAAATTCATAGGTGATACATCGGGAGATTTAGTAGGGATATCAGTGAAGGGTATGGATTTGATACCTGTTTTTTGTTCCATTTCTTTTAAAAATGGAACAAAAAACAGGCTAAATTGGCGATCTTCTAAATTGGCGATAAAATATGTTCCTGATAGTATTTGGAGTTAATCTTGACATTTTTTCCACTCTCTTTATTTTTAACTTGCTATTATAAGAAAAACCAGCAACAATCATGAATCCCTTAGAAAAACTTTCTTCCGATTCTTTGAAAAAAGTTTCGGAACCATGTACTTAAATTTTTTTCTCCCCTTTTATGATAATAAATGGCTCTTTTTTTGTGGCAATCATTTATACACATCATATATCATGTACATCTTATAAGCCCTTATTGGAATACGGGTAGAAATGTGACGGCGGACAACTATTTTTCCTCGTTATCATTCGTTAAAAGACTTGAAAGGAAAAATACAAGTTTTGTAGGCACAGTAAGAAGACATCGAAAAGAAATTCCTCATGAAGTAAGGAAATCAAAAACCCAGCTGTATGAAACTGTTTTACTGCAGAAGAGAAACTACAATGACGGTTTATCAAGGTAAAAATAATAACAATGTCTTGCCACTTAAGTACCTTGTATCCAAATGTAAATGTAGAATATATAATAAGAAGAAACTTCCACAGACAGTCGAGTTCTACAAAAAAACCAAATGTGGAGTTGATATCGTTGACCAGATGACACGTAAATATTCCGTACGGGCTGCTTCATGTAGATGGCCATGCATGTTTTTTAATATAATGTGCTGGATTTGGCAGGATGAAATGCCTATGTTATTTACAGAGAATTAATTGGTAAAAATATTTCAAGGCATAGCATCATATTTCAATTAGAGGAGGAGTTAAGACAGCTTCATTTGAAGAGGAAAACGAGCTCAACATTGCCCCAGGAAAATTTCAATACTAGCATTAGGTTCTCAAAGAAAAGACGTCAATGCCAGTTTGGACATTGTAACAGCAATAATAAAAAAAGTGCGCAACTGGTTACACGGCGCAACTGGTTACAAACCCATCGACCGGGTTTGTAACCAGTTGCGCCGTGTGCGTGGCTCCATTCAATTACATAGGTTGCGACTCATCACGGCCTGGTTTGTGATTTGAGTCAGTTAACAGTTTCTTTTGAGTTGCTCCGTGTGCAGACGGCCTAAACATGAATAGAAGCAGTGAGTTTCTAAAGCCAGATTTAAACATGCCACTGAGCATGCTCAGAAATCAATTTTTAATTGTAATTTATCGCTAATTAATAAAAATCGCTGGTACAAAAACCAAGTTTGACAAATCTACAGATTACATTCTTTCGTTTAAGATCAAAATGAAGTAAATCGATGCAGTAGTTTTCTCTCACGGACTGCCCAAAAAGTCGGTTTAGCAACTTAAATATATAGATTTTGCCATCTGAGCACAGAATTCATAATGCCACACAAAAAGTTTTTAAAGCTTCCTTACATAGAATCTACATGTTTTTAAAGAAACTGGAAATTTTTAAATACAGTAAAATCCCGTTTATCCATACTAACTGGGACCATAGGCAATCCGGATAATCGAAAATTCGGATAATATGGGTAATAAGCAAAACAAAATCCTTAACTAAGCAGACTTAACATTTATTACGATAAAAAAACTATGTTTTGTAACACAATTACATAGTATTGTTTACAAGACATTAAAAAAATATATAATTAACTTTTCACATCATTTCTTAACAAAGAATTGGTAAGTCTAGTAAAGTTTTCTTAAACTCGACAAACAGAATTTTATTACTATAATTTATTGTACAATCTATGCAGGATCTGTACACTGAATCAAACTAAAAAGCGGATATTCGGCGTGCTTATAGTTACGTTCTTGCTATCATAGTTAAAAATTATTATCTAATGTAAACATTAAATAAAAAGAATGTCTACAAATCTGATCCGAATAAACGAGATTTTACTGTACTGCATTGTTTTTCATAGCTAAATAGAACCTACTCAAAGACATTTTTTTTCCCAAAATTGATTGATTGGGTTGCTATGATCCTGCTTTTTCACTAAGCTATTAATCCCCGGGGCCTACTTGAATCATTAAATCTTTGATTAAGACTTAGAAATTGCTACACATGATGTTAAAATTGAAAGCTCTCATAACATTCTATCTAACACGAAATTTGCTTGATGTGTTTGACTAAACAATATCTTCTAAACATAAAAAATTAATGCAAACTAAACAATATTTTATTAACATGAAAAAGTGTTACAAAGAAATCACTCTTTAGTCCTTCAATACATGCTTAAAAACAATAATACTGTTTTTGACAGCAAAGTGCAATTTACACAAAGACTATAATTTATTTTTACAAAAACAGTTTTTTTTTTGCTAATGTTTCGTTACATTTTTTTATGAAGTCTATTAATCAATCATGTTACTAGATATTTTATACTTCTTATTAAGAACTAGCTCCAGCAACCCTCGATAATTAAATAAAAAGCATTCGAAGCATTTTTCATAACAAGATATCTGCATATATAAATAACTTGCTTAGACAATATCCTCATCACTTGAAATACAATAAAGTAGAGACTTAATACATGCTTAATAATTATTTCTTTAGAATCTCGAAAAAAATAATTGAAATTTAATAAAAGTGCATGATTTATTCATTTTTTTTTCTATGGAAATGATTCGGCGCGTCTTTTGCTATAATTTATTTTCCTCTTTTTTTAAATAGTTATTTAAATTGCCATTATACTTTTTTGTAAATCCATTTTTTAGAATAAGACATAGCTATACTTGATGATAAAATAGAAAACTCAAAATAAATCATTTGTGTGTATGTGTTGATGAAATATCTTTCCAACTTCAAATACAAAAAGAGCTGAAATTTTCTTCAGCACTTGATGAGTATGGAGACAACTTCATGAATCCATGGACCGTACATGTCAACAGGGGACTGCTTAAGCTTGTGGAGCCTCTGAGATGGTATCGGAAGTGTGGGGTTCACGTGATATTGAAACCCTGATACGTGTAGAGATGACTCTGACAGGTGACGGGTACTTACGCATCCTTTCTGATCATCTACACCCATTCATGACCATTGTACATTCCGACGGACTTGGACAATTCAAGCAGAACAATGCGACACCTCACACGTCAAGAGTTGCTACCGAGTGCCTCCAGGACCACTCTTCTGACTTTAGACACATCCATTCGCTACCTAAATCCCCAGACACTAACATTATTGAGCCTATGTGGAAAGCCTTGCAACGTGCTGTTCAGAAGAGATCTCGACCCCTTCGCATTCCTAAGGATTTGTGGATTGCCCTGCAGGATTCATGCTGTGAATTGCCACCAGGATACCTTCAGATATTACTCGAGTCCATGCCTCGTGACGTTGCGGCACTTCTGCGTGCTTTTGGGGTCCCTACACGATATTAGATAGGAGTACCAGTTTTTTGGCTCTTCAGTGTAATATTCTCTCTATTCTAAAAAAAAGAAACTCCCGCTGCCACTGTCAAAAGTTTGTCACGCTATCTCCTCCGAAACCGCTTTGGGTATGGGGTCGAGACCGATAACAATAGATGCAGAAAAATGTGGGGAATATAGTAAGACATGTCTCATCTTCGTCGGACTTTAATTTTTTTTTATTTTATGTTTTGTGGGAAAATATTGACTTTTTCATCTTCAGATTACGATAACTCGCCAAAAAATGATCGTAGAATTTTGATCTTTTTTCAATCTAAGAATACAGACATTTCTCTTTCAAAATAGACCTCATTTGTTTAAAAAATATTTTAAAACAGACTAATATTTTCAACAAAAAATGAAACACAGTTTTTCAAGAAATATCGTCCCCTATGTGGATGTAATATCGATGCTCCTCGAGTTTTTATCTTACAAAGAAAATATTTACATCATCTGGAAGCCGAAAGCTTTATTATTCATATAAACCTCATTTCGAGTCTATATCTTAAAATTTAAAGTTTTAATTGAATTATAAAGCTGATAATTCAACAGTGATGAAAAGCCCTTTCCTTAAGGGTGACAACAGTAAATGGATGGAAGCTGTTACATTGCCCGAGAATTACCCCTATGTATCTCGCTATTAGCCATAACAGAGGAGCGAGAGTAGCGAGCCTAGGGGCGAAGCCCCTAGTATACTTAAACATTATTACATTATAATATCCAGAAAAATGTACTTTACACAAAAGACGTAACTTTCTCTTTCTTTACAAACACGGTTAGTTAAGAGACTTGTTATTATTTCAATACATATACAAAAAGCTATTGACTACCCATGGTACCAGATTATCTAAAATTAAGTAAAAGATGCTGTTACACATCATGATTAAATTAATATTTAACCGTAACGCGGTATTTGTTTTTACTTAAAAACAAGGCAGAAACTTACTTTCCCCAAAACACTCCTTATTTGCTCAAATATTATAACATTGTCTTCGATAGCAAAATGTAATTTCCTCAAAGATTATAATCTTTTTCCAGAAAATATTTGCGCTAATGACTTCTGCAAACAACGCTCAACTCTAATAATGTTCCATGCGAGTTCCAAAACGTTATTAACTTTTTCCTTGCATAAATCTATCATCCCCTTCACAGCATAAATATTCCTGAAGTGAGTCTTTGTAACGTTCTCCAGTCAAAACAAAGACACGAGGAGTATTAAGAGTGTATAGTTTACAATTTATAGAAATATGGGCCTTAGGTAGCTTAGCGGTAGCGCGTTGACTTCGGGACTGGGAGTACTCAGTTCGAATCTCGACGAACGCCATTAAGGTACATGCCTACGTTTGGAGTGCTTTTAAGAAATATATACACTACTGATTAAATGCATATTACTTTTAGTTCAAATGAGATATAAAATCATGAAAACAAGTGTAATTTTCGTAAAAATTTCATAAGATTTTAAAATTGAGGGAATTAAAAAAAAATTAGTGCATTTTTTAAACACCAAAATAAGGAGACGGGAACTTTGGTATCTCAAACTGGCAAACATCGTAAAGTTTTAGTGACAGATGACACTGTTGATTGTGTACGGGATTCATTTTCTAGGTGTCCTAGGAAGTTTATTAGGCAGGCCAGTAACGAACTACAGATTCCTTGTTCCACAGTTCCTGATATCGTTCGCCGCACACGTCGCTGAACACGTGTCACTCATTTAAATTCCGTTAAGCAAAGCTCACACTGCACCTTTTGCTGTGGCGTCCACATCTTTACTAATGAAAACGCTTCTCGCTTCGTGCCGATTACTCACTACAGAACACATGCGCGCCTGAACGGTCTAGACCAGGTGTGGCCAACCCGCGGCACGCGTGCCACAGTGTGGCACGGCGGCGTTTTAACAGTGGCACGCGGAGACTTATTGAAAACTTAAGAAATTTCAAAAAATAATAATTGGTCAAAATCTGTAAAAGCCCTACTCATACGCTACTGAAAATAACAGCGCAGGAAAGCGGCACTGCTTGACACCAGTACAACGAGGTGTAGGTTTGGATCAACATATGTTTGTGAACAAATGTTTTCATTATGAACATAATAAAATAAAAATATCGATAAAGATTAACCGATATGCACCTAAAACACATAATTTTGTTAGCATCTTCAAGAACTAATCCTAATATAGATGACTTGGTAAAAAAACTACAAATTCCAAAGCCACATTAATTAAGTACTGACTGTTTAATAATTATTTAGAATTAAATGTTTCAAGTTATTCATTTTATTTTATACATAACCTAACTGACTGAACCTTTAAAAATGTTTATTAACAATAAAACCTAAGTTTGTACTTTATTTATTATATTTTTTAAATCTCCACTTCTCAGATAAAAAAAAATGTGCTATTTGTGTAAAAATCCCATAATCAGCCTAAAAATAACATTTTTTCACCTTTTTATATTTTTTGTATGTTGGAAAAGTTGGAAGTGGCACGCATAATATTTTTTTTTCAGATAGTGGCACTCTTCCCAAAAAGGTTGGCCACCCCTGGTCTAGACCAATAGAATCTCGGAGGGGTTTATAATGCACGTAGGAGCAGTTTACTATTCTAATGGGTAGTTCCGTACTAGAAACCCATAACTTTTGGATACTTTTAGACCGGACACCCTGTATATATACCGGGTGGTTATAATTAAACTTCCCCAATAAACGGCATCCTACAGCGCAAACGGGTGAACGGAGTGCAACGAAATTTCGTATGAGCTATACACGAGATGCGTTCACAGAATTTAGAAAAAAAATTTTAGTTCCAAAATGGTCACTAGATGGCACCTTTTCGGGAAAAACATGAAATTTAACACAATAAATGACCAAAACGGAATAAAGAAACAATATTAACAATCCAGAACAAGAATTACGAGTAATAAAATGTAAAACCGGGAAAAGCTGTCAGTTGTAGGAGAAAAGTGTCGAGATTTGCATGCTTGAGAAGAAAAGGAAGCTTTATGCAAAACACGTTAGGGTATAAAACGTTTGCAGACGTTGTCATGTTTAAATCGATGTTTCCAGGTTGTACTAATAACGGTTTCTTTAGTTGAACGTGCGTTATTGGTGAAGCTGTTTAACGAAAACAAGGGGAATGCTTCTGCTGCAGTTCGTGAATTTCGTCGTAGAAAGAACCTACGGCGTGGACCAAAGTCTACTAAAGGTATCCGGGCCATGATTAAGAGATTTGAAGAGACGGGGAAATCAGGAGTTCAACCTGGAAGAGGCCGTAAACGTGTCACAACGGTACTTGTTGATGCCGTCAACACTGATGTATGTGACTGTGCGTCAACAGCTGAGTTTGGGAGCAGTAGCGCGCGTGTACTTTCTTGACAGACAGGCTATTATTATAGAACCGTCCGAAAAGTACTCAGAAACATAATTCACTACTTCCCATACAAGATCCGCCACACCTAGGAGCTGCTTGATAGGGACAAGCCACAACGTCTCTCATTCGCAGTCAGTTTTCTCAACAGAATGACTGTTGATCTGCCATGGCCTTGGAATATTCTGTGGATCGACGAGGCTCATTTCTGCCTCAATGGGACAGTCAACACACAGAATTGCCGCATTTGGGCTAAGGAAAATCCGCGGATCCAGTCTGAATTTCCCCTACAGTCTCCAAAGGTCACTGTCTGGTGTGGATTCACGGCGACATTCATCCCTGGGCCATTATTCTTTGAGGAAATCGGTGAACGTGGGCCTGTCACATGTTCCGTTACGGGTAGTCGGTACCATGACATGCTGCAGACGTTTGTTGTGCTGCAACTTCAGCAAAGGCGTGTCCTAACATCGACCATTTCCATGCAGGATGGTGCGCCCCCACGTATCCATGGGTCCGTGAAGGCTTTATTGCTCCAACAGTTCAGTTCACAGAGGAACGTGTTATTAGTCGCTCCTTTCCTAATTCATGGCCACCACGTTCGCCGGATCTAACTCAGTGCGATTTCTGGTTATGGTGCTATTTAAAAAGTCTGGTGTATCGTGGAGGTGTTGCGACGTTGAATGACTTAAAGAACTCCATACCGCTTCATGTGCGAAGCCTCGCAACTGATCAGTTACGATCTGCTGTTGAACACACTGTCCATCGACTTCAAAATTTGCAGGTGAATGAAGGTGGGCACGTGAAGCAGCTTTCCCTACATCGTCCTGGACAGGATTAACAACTGCTCCTCTTGTGCAATTTCGTCCTAATCTGTTCTTGTTTCTGCAAACTGAACTGTTTTTGTTTTTCCCTTACCTTACTTAATGTGGTCCGATGACAAGGTGATCAGAAACTAGTCAATAAATGTTAATATTCTTTCTGTATTCCGTTTTGGTCGTTTATTTTGTTAAATTTCATGTTTTTCCCGAAAAGGCGCCCTCTGGTGGACATTTTAGAACAAATTTTTTTTTCGAAATTCCGTGAGCGCATCTCGTGTATAGCCCATATACAAAATTTCGTTGCATTCCGTTCACCAGTTTGCTCTGTAGGATGCCGTTCGTTTATAGGGGAAGTTTAATTATAACCACCCGGTATGTATATGTATATATATATATATATATATATATATATATATATATATATATATATATATATATATATATATATATATATATATATAACCCCAAAATCCTTTCAAAATTCGAAATTCTTTTTAAATTTCCTTGTGCGTAGATTAATTACGTTGTTCGCTTTCATTTTAAGAACGAAGGAGTTGATTTCAGCAGATACTATACCATCCCCGTAAATTTGGAGATAATCCCTCTCATTATATAAGTTTTGCAAGCCCAGAGAATCAGGCTCAACCAATCATTCCACTTTTGCTGTGTCACATGACAGGCCGTCTATGGAAGGGTCTGTGGTGAGGTAGATGACGCTTCCTGGATTCTGTAACTGTCCAGAGAAGATGTATCATTATCAGGTTTGATAAAAAAAATATCCGAGACTGAATAGCTCCCTTGTCTTTTGTGTACCCGGCCTACGATAAGCAATTTCGATGTGACATGTCAGGTCCTTAATTCATTAATTCGATTATCTTCTTGGGTCTCACCTGGCATGTTTATATATATATATATATATATATAAAATAAAATATTCCTTTTAATTTAATGTTAACTTCGGACCACAAGACGCACAGTAATTTTAATTCGACTTTTTATGTGCAAAGGCGCCTCTTATGGTCCGAAAAATACGGTAATGTATATGTACATATAAATGCAATACATTCTAATATATTCAAACATAACCTCGTTGCTAATTCCGAAGCCCTTTACATTACATCTATTAGAATGCAGTTTGAAAGCCATTTCTTTGCATATTTAAATCACATATTATTAACTTTTCTTTTCGAGGAATTATGTTTTACATATGTTAATTCCTCCGAGAACGTCGAGTGTTGGAACTATAGGTTAAAATGGATGAATCAGAATGCATTAGCTAAGATTTCAAGTTTGCCATGATTTAATTTGTTACTGATCCCTTCGGACGTTGCTTTAATGACATTTTAATAAAGTCCTATTCTAAGAGGAGGAAGATTTTATGCAAACTACTTAATTGTTGCCCTGGAAGGGTAAATGTTTCGCTTGTCAAATGATGTTGGGTTGTTAAAATACCTAAGTTGAAGAGATTTAGGGTTTCGTTGTTCGAATTTTACTCTTAACTCATCTAAATCGTATTTTTTCAGGATAAATAGCTGGTTCCTTCATTTTCACTGTCACTTAACTTTTAATCGGGGTATGGTAAGTTTGCTTGCAAATTTCTGTTTTTGTGTGGGTTTTTTGTGTTTTTACTGTTGTGTTGTGATTTGAATTAATCTTCTGCTTTTGACTTTCTGATTTCAATGTAGGTATCTCGGGGTCTTGGAATTTTTTTTTTTGTCTTAAGGTGACAATGGACCATGAAAAACTTTTTATTTTCAACCAATTGCTATGAAATTTTGCATACTTTTACAGTGTTGCTTAGAGATGAAAATTCTAAATTTAAAAAAAAAATCAGAATGTTATTAAGATATCATTTAAAATCAGTATGTTAATTACTTATTTAAAAATGCTCCATGCGCATCAATTTTTGTCTCAGATATCTAATTTTCTTTCTTAAGCTAGCTTTATATAGTTATAATAAAAGTTACTACTAATATTTGATTTACAGTCATATTTACAAAAACTAGAAAAGAAATCGATAAAAATAGGTCATTTTATGCAAAATTTTATCAAAAAAATTTTTTATTGTAAAAATTTTAAGTTGTTTTAAAATAGTATAATGGATTTATTAGTAAGTTTTATTCTAACATATATAAATAATCATTTTATGAAATTTTATGAAAATTCAAGAAAAATTATGATGTTTTGAACTTACCAAAACGACATGAAAACTTGTTTTGAGAAAATAACATTTAAAGTTTTAATTTAACGTAACATTTCCATTGTTTACGTTTGAAAAAATACTTATAACTTTGTTAATAATGATCGGATCAACATACTTTTTTTGAAATTTAAAGCTGATGAGCTGCAGAATCATTTTCTGAAAGAAAAAAAAATCGTTTTGGGGACATATTTTTGTCAATCTGAAGGTCCATTGTCGCCTTAATCTACATCCTATCAGAAAGATTCCCCTGGACTGATTGACTCGGTTAGGCTTCCTGATGAAGAGACTGGTTTGCTTTGGTTCTTTTGATTTGGTTTTTTTTTTTTGGTCTTTATTTTTTTTTTTTTTTGGGGGGGGGGGGGGGTTTGATTTCTTTTTTTATCTTTGATTTTTTAATGTTTTTGATTTTTTTATTATTATTTTTATTTTATTTTTTATTTTTTTTGGGGGGGTGGGGGGTTTCATCTTTGATTTTTTTAATTCATTTATTTATTTATATTTTGGTTTTTGATTTTTTCTATACTTTGCTATTTTTGATTTCAATTATTGCTGTAGAATCTTGCCTTTATGTTGCGTTGAGCGCTAATTGCAGATTTCTGTTAACTTATTCGACTGTTAGTGTTTTCATTTTATTTTTTATAATTTGACTTTTTTTAATTGGGCTCATCTCATTTAGGGTTCTCGTTACAATACGTATAATTGTTAAAAATATATGTTTTTAAAAATAAATATTTCCTGTCAGTACCTGAGTTAAAATACTAACAACATTTACGGTAATATGAAAACACCAGTTTATTCACATAATTGTAATAAGTCAAGAACCGTTAGAGATAATGGGTTCAGAATTTGGAAATGTCTTTTCCAATTATTTTACTTCAATGTTTGATTCAACAATTTTGAAAAAAAATATTTACTTTTGAAAATACGATATTTTAAATGTAAGTTACATTATTTATTTATTTTTTAATTTATATTCTAAAAATTTTTTACTTTTAAAAAAAAATAATTTTAAAAAAAAACGCTGTATCAACATTAAAACATATATAATCAACATATATTTCTGTTTAATTAAATGAAAACATTTTGAAATTTGACAAATAATATTTCGAGTTATAACGATTTCAAATTGCCCCACTCTTTTTTTTAATTTATATTTTAGATTTTTTAAAAACTTTATGAGAAGCATTATGTGATTTTGTTTACAAATTATATAGTTAAACATCAAAGAATTTTAATTGAATAAATAACAATAAATTTAAATACGTGCCGGACCCATTTAAATTAAAAGAAAACATAATTTCAAAATTATAAGATCCATAATAAAATATTGAAAGTTATTAACTTCATTTATCTTTAAAGAAACTAGAAACACTTAACTTGAAAAAAAAATAATGAGAATGGTGAATCTAGACCCCAGACAGTATTTGTTCAAAATTTGTTGAAATATTTGAGACTGCTGCTCCCATAGCATCGTTGTTTTTTTTATAGCTACTGATTTTGAAAACCGAGTATCGCACATATAGGCAAATGCGAATGTGAACAATACAACTTGTAAGACGGTTTGACACCTTATTTAACAATATCGTTACGAACTTTGTAACTATTGCATTTTGTTTCGTTAAAATGGTTTCTATGGAAGAGCTCCTATAGCTATTTAACATGGGAGTCTATGGTAATGTAGCCAAATATGAGAGTTATCGCCAAATTGGCGATGGATTTGGTGACTTACTTTGGTCGCCACATTTGGCGATATTTCGCTAAAGGGTCGCCAACTTGCCGACTAAACCTTTCTGGAAACTTCGAGAAATTCTAGCTGTGACTGACTTATAGAGGGCGCTTTGAAAATCTATAAATATACCTGACATTGGCATTGGAACTCAGTTCAATTTCCCATTGAAAATAGAATGTGTTGAAACTGCGTTAATTGAAGTGTATTGTTTTGAAAATTCTGGTATCCTGACTTGTTTTTTTAGCATTTTCTGCTGTATAGAATACCGTTGTTACATCTTTTATGTTTGAATTTGTGTATACGCCTGAAGAATTTACAAAATAATAAATTTATTTTGTGCAAACTTTCTGAACAGAATTTATTCAATGCTAACAAACCCAGAAAAACGGAACAATATATTTTAATCGTAAAAAATATAAATAAGGAAAAATATTAAAAATATGTCATTATAGAAAGTTTACAGTATGTTTTTTAATTAAATGATTACAAGATAAAGAGAACTATTAATATACTATGTTTTAAAATTTTCTGTTGAATCATATAAACTTGACAATTCTATTTATTAATAAATACTTTTTTAAATTTTTTTGATGAATTATCCCATCAACTTGAAAGAAAATGCAGTTAATTGGAAGTTAACTTGCGTTGAACTTTTCGTTCCCGTCCCGGCCGATAGGTGGCTGCACAATTCTACAAAACAAAATTGACTGAAAAGGAATTCAAATCTCCTTAAAAAGGGATAAAAGTATCAAAGGAATGCATTGTCATCGTGTTCTGAAAGTTTCAAATGTCTAGCTAGTCGGAAGTTAGTTAAAAATCGATTGCAAGATTTGTACTGGACAAACACACAATGCGCTATAAATTTTCTCCAGGCGATCCGCTATCCTTCCAATTTTTAGAGGCACCGTAACACATGATTATTTTAAGTTTTTACTGATGATCGCCAGTAATTATTTTTAAACGGTTTTTAGGTTTAATAAACGTCTTATCAATAAATGATGCCAAATATTCTGAAGACTGAATATTTGGCATTGCGTTTGAAAGAGAAACAGAAAGACTTTAAATGGGATGATAGGTCTGTTTTTAAATTTGGGAAAAAAGAGGAAACAGTATAAAAGTTAATTGTGTATTTGAAGATTAATTTTATTTTCCTATGAATAACCTTAAAATCTTTTTTCAGGACAATTTCCGAAGACTGATGAACGTACCTTAAACAAACATGCTAGAAGAAAGTTATTGTTTTGTTCCTGTATTTTGAAGGTCAAAATGGTGGCAATAACCCGAAAAAGGTTCAAAGAAACTTAATTATAAAAAAAAAATCGCAGAGAGTAAAGCGTATGTAATTATTGTTACTTTCACTCTACGATATGAATTTTTCTCGCCATATTTGGCATGTTATCAATGGCAACACCGAGAACTACAAAAAGTCACTTCATAAATTACGAAATTAAACTAATTCATGACACTTCGAATAAAAGCCAGCTTTATCTGAGTAGACGATGGCAAACAGCCAAATGTACATAAATAAAAACTCTGTGAGATAGTTGCAGAATTGAATTTTCATTTTTGGGGAGGTTTTCCTTAGGTAAAAACTTAACATGTAAAACTACGTTTTAGGATCGTCCAAATGGTAGATATTGTTTCTGAAAACTTCTAATTACGACAATTTGGAAGCTAAAAGCGATAACGACAACAGAAATTTCTACATTACTGTTATAATTAATTAACTCTTACAGTAAGAAATAATTTCTAAACACTTGATTGGTTCAGTTACTCGAAAGTTTTCCGTAAATAATCCAGTAGGACATGTAATAGAATTTTGTCGCAAATTACTAAACAAAAATTAAAAACAGCTTATCATACACAGTACTGAACTATAATGAAGTTTATATAACTGAGTCTAATGAACTTAAATAATCGTATTGCAATCTGGATACTGTTACAAACTTAATTGCTTTATTTACTTATCCTGAACTGTTCTATCTCTCACATGGCCAGGAGTTCTAGAGAAAAATTCACTTAATTTATGCTTTCTGAGGTATTCTGTGAGGCCCTTTGCGAATAATAATTCAGGGCTGACTCTGTATTAAATTTTAAAACGTTTAGCATATAATATGATAAAACTCTGACATAATATGTTACATGTCAGAGATGCGGAAAACCTCAAATTAATTACTACAATAAATGATAATTAAACTCTTCTAGAATTTCGAAAGACAAGTCAACTTTTTTCTTCAATAACAGAGCTCGAGATCGTCTACATCAGGGGTGGCCAACAAGTCGATCGCGATCGACCGGTCGATCGCGAAGCCAATTATGGTCGATCGCTCGCGATGTCTTAACTTAGAAACCAATTAGATTACGTGATAAATGGAGCACTAATTAAGTACCCTAGATAGGGCGGCAGTAAGGGTTCTGTTTACACTGCACTAGACCGGGACTGTAATTCAGTCTGAGACCGAACGTATACCATGGCACCCGTGCTTCCCAAGTATAAAAAAATTGCCATTGATATACGCCTAATTATGATTCCTTGGTTAAGGACATGCAAACTCAGTCTTCCCATTAATGTTAATGTAATAAATTCTAAATCTGTCTTTATATGTATCTAATTTGAACTAATATTGTCAATAATTACTCGTGTTGTTTCAATTCCCCTGGAAGTGACTTTTTGGGCCCGTTATGTATGCTGTTTTTCACGTAGATAGATACGTATGTTTGAACATATATTTTGCTTATTTACCCATAGTTCGCGAGAGTGCACCTCGTAATGAAACAGAGTGTATAAACATAGTATGAATTTCACACCTCCCCCTCTCCACTTAGACTTCGCTTATGACAACAAGTCGATCGCGACAGATTTTTAAGATAAAAGGTAGATCTTATGTACACAAATGTTGGCCACCCCTGATTTACATGATAAGCCAAGGTTGGAAAATTTACAGATTGAGACGATTTAAGATTTTCTAAAACCTGACATATTTTACTAGATTTTAGTGCTATATCTGTAATTGTATGCAAAGGGTGTTAAGTTCAAAATTGGTTAAAATGAGTTATCAAACCAGACATGTTTGAAAAATCAAGGGCTACGGCAGGTTACAGAGCGCTAAGTCCAATTCCACTCCTAAATATTTTTATTCATCAGGGAAAATTTGGGATATGCGAGACAAAAAAACATGTTAGTGTTAAAGGGGCTATATCCTAATCAAGGACATAATGATCTTTACTCAACAAAAATAAAATTAGAAAATTTAAATTAAAAAAATTAAAAATTAAACTTCAAAAACTGACTTTACAAAAGCAGATTTTTTTAAAATCCCATTTTCTCAAAACTACGATTTTGGACTTAACACTCTTTACACAGCAAACACAAATATTTCCTACTATTTTTTCAGATGTCTTAAAGAATTTTGTGCAAATTAACTGTGTAACAATGTATTCAAAAACACGTTTTTTCTTTTAACGCAGTTGTTAAAATCTTAAATTCATTAAGATTCGGTGTCAATATCTAGATTGTTAACTATTTCCTTAAAGTAAAAGTAACTATTCCAGCCAAGTGAAACATCACAACAGGGTTTTGATGAAATGCAGACAAGTTTTGATTCTACAGGGTGTTTTAAAAAGATTCTTCCGATTTTAAAAAATCATAACTATTCATCTTTTAATCCGTTTTGATCGAATAATGTATAGGCAGAAAGGGGGGAAATCTCGAGTTTCACGCAGTTGCCGACAAGTAGCGCTAACGCTCTTCCTTTGCCCGCCACTTCAGTGTTTGTAAAGATAGCGACTGCACTACAGAAATTATTTTGTGTTCAACGATTTGCGAAATGTGAGTCCGTAACAACTGTTCAGCGGGATTTTCGTCGACAAAACCCTGGTAGACTGAAGTTCCTACCTCTCAGAGCATTAGGTGATGGTATAAACAATTCCAAGACACGGGTTGTTTGTGTACGCATAACAGCCGTGGAAGCAGTGTATGCAGACATGCTCACAAAAGTTTGGGACGAATTTGCCTACCGTATAGACATGTCGTGCATCCAAAGGTGGGAATACTTAGCACCTTTAATTTGGTTTTTAAAAAAAATGTTATGATTAGCCATGTAATATACAATTAATTTTAAGTTTCTATGTTCAATATTTTTCATAATTACTCATTTTAAATCAGATGATTCTTTTTAAAACACCCTGTATCTTCCCTTGATTCTTTATACATGCATATAATAAACAGACGTCCGTAACAAAATTTACTTCGACGTTTGCGTGATATTGTTGCAGTCAAGCTGAGATTTACTCTTTATATTTAAAAAGTATTTCATTTCTCATATATTCGTGCATGCCTGTTTAAAATTCCTTTGTGCCCAATCAATGCACCTTCCCTCATAATTATCCAATTTTGAAAAAAGTTATACTATCAACATTGAACTTGATAAGTGGTATGAAAACCTTGCGATAGTCATCATTTAAAAAAAGAGAATTAATGGAAACGTTATATGGCAAAGGCACGAAAACATTTCCAATTACAAAACAAATTGAAAACTATCTACAACTATGAATTATTTACAAATAGTTCTTTCTCAAACTTTATCAATATGCAACGCCTACCAGAAACAAAGTAATTTTCTGTAACTTTCAGAATAACATATGAGGCTAGACAGTTGAATGCTATTAAATATTACGATTGGAAAAAAAACAAGCCTCAAAATAGCTGATATATAAATTATTTATACGTATATATTTATTAAGAGGCCTTGGCGACTGAAAATAAAATACACTCATGGACAAAAAAATTAGCGCACCAAGAAATAATTGCGGGATCGTAACGAAACTTGCAATGAAGGTACATGTCGGGGAGATATGCAACTGATTAGAAATGCAGCGTGATTGCGCATTACGTATAGCCGGTAGAGGGCGTTGAATATCGTACTCTGTGGAGTATAAAACAGGTAACCAAAGCTTGTTTGAGTGTGCTGAATCATTTACAAAGGAAGAGCTGAG
Organism: Dolomedes plantarius; assembly: GCA_907164885.2. NCBI lineage: Eukaryota > Metazoa > Arthropoda > Arachnida > Araneae > Dolomedidae > Dolomedes > Dolomedes plantarius. Next base: position 93,806,688 of record OU015499.1, on the reverse strand, counting down.
ATAGACATGCCATTACGCCATGTTCGAAGACAATATAAGCAGTTGTCGCAGTTTGAGAGGGGGAGAATCGTCGGGATGATGGAAGCTGGGTGGTCAGCTAGGCGAGTAGCTCGTCAATTAGGCCGCTCTGATTGTGTTGTGAGTAGGTGTTGGGACCAGTGGACCCGAGAGATGTCATGTACACGAAGACCAGGCTCAGGACGCCCTCGACAGACCAGTCGTCGAGAAGACCGCCACATCGTAAGAAATGCACGCGTACAGCCAACTGCTTCATCGGCCGCCATCCAGGCACAGGTAGCACCTTCACTAGGGGCTTCTGTGTCTTCTCGAACCATACGAAGGAGCCTGGCTGAAGGACAGATGGTATCGCGGTGCCCATTACGTGTGCTGCCCTTGACGCCCACCCATCGACGCCTCCGTTTGGAGTTTTGCCGCCCACGAGGAAACTGGACTGCAGCGGAATGGAACCAGGTCATCTTTAGCGACGAATCCAGATTCAATCTCGGCAGTGATGACAATCGTGTTCGTTTGTGGAGAGCCCGTGGTGAACACTTCAATCCTGCCTTTGCTGTACAGCGACACATCGCTCCCACAGCTGGTGTGATGGTATGGGTTGCCATTGCCTACAATACACGGTCACCCCTAGTATTGTTCCGTGGCACCATGACAGCCCAGCGGTATGTTTATGAAATCCTGCAACCACATGTGTTGCCACTCAAGCAACGGCTCCCAGGAGCCATTTTTCAACAAGACAATGCTCGGCCTCATACGGCAAGGGTGTCACAAGACTGTCTCCGCACTGTTACTACCCTTCCTTGGCCTGCCCGATCCCCAGATTTATCTCCAATCGAGCATATCTGGGATCATTTGGGACGACGAGTTGGGCATCCCACGAGTTTGAACGAACTAGAGGCAAGGTTACAGCAAATATGGAACGAAATGTCTCAAGAGATCATACAGAACTTGTATGATTCAATGCCCGATCGTAACGCATCGTGCATTCGCGCTAGAGGGGGTCCAACGGAGTATTAACTCCTCCGTTCTTTTGCCTTTTCTATGAAATAAATTATCCTTTTTCTTTGATTTTCTTATCATTTACTTATATCAAAGTAGTCATTACGTATGTAAAATTTCGTTTCTTTTTGACGACTCCTTCTTGGTGCGCTAATTTTTTTGTCCATGAGTGTAGTTCTACTCCCGGTCTAACAGGCAAAATACCAAGCCATTAGAAACATAAATCTGATTTTCCTCTTTGTTTTAGCATTTTATAGACTGAATTCTAAACTATTGATTATTGTTCCTAGTGAAGGCACTTGTGTAGACATTCGCCTATAATTCACCGCAGTTTGCTAGTCATTTTATTATGGGTGCATCATATGGGAGGACCAGAATTACCCTCTATGAAGGAACGACACAAACTGGGGTATTTTAGTGGCACGACGCCGGGATTCGATCCGAGCATCATCAGCGCTGAAAGCCAGCACTCTGTCACGCCGTAGCTGACAACAGCCAAAATTCCAGATGAAAAAATATGCGTGACACCCAACATAGTTAAACAGAGGCACGAATTAAAATTAAAATTAAGTTCCTTTATTAGAACTATTCTATTTACAGGTATGTACAGTAGCCTTTAAGCTATTAACGATGCATAGGGGTTTCTAGGCATGCATGCAACTAGCCCCTGGTCTGAAAACAAATCGTATGAGTTGAACGTATGAGTTGAAACAAATCGTATCTCACGCTGACCAACCGCTAGTCTTGGCCTCTGCTTGTCTGTCTCCTCACTGTGGCCAGTCCGCCCAGCTCTCTCCAAGTCCCGTTCTGCAACCGGTTTCCATTCCCCTCCGCGGGGGTTTGGGTTTTACTTCCGACTACCGGGCGCCTTGTCTTTGTCGAGCTGGCCATCTTCAATTCAGTGCCAGCCTCTGAAAAATCTCCTTTGAAAAATAGCATCGGCCAAGTGTTCTCTGCCGACCCTTGTTATGTTGTATTGCCGGGGAAAAGATGGGTTCGGCCCCTGCGTCACCTGAAATTAACGACCTCTCCCTAGAATGAAAAAGAGCTATTATTTGGTCTTTTCAGTTGGAAGTCACCTTGACCCTTTGAATGCTAGTTTCCAAGTCTCAGCGGCAATCCTCTTCGGGCAATATCGTCCAGAGAAAGGTATACGAGAAATATGGAATGTTGCCAACATAACAACGCTATACCACAGGGCCACCACAAGACCAAACTATAAACTAAACGAAGTAAAAACGAACATTTACTTTGCCCGCAGATAAATATTTCAAAAGTAAACCCAGTATATTCCGTCGCCCACATTTAAATTGTTATAAACTTACTGATATCTACTAGTCGCCTGAGGCAAATCTTCTTTCGAATACTTGAAGCAGTATTTTTCCTTTTATCATGGATACGTTCCCACCCTTACTACAAATGACTGCAGAAAGCATTACCAGCAATAAAATGGTCTTTATATAAAACTTTAAATGTGGGCGACGGAATATACTGGGTTTACTTCTTTGGTACAATTACTTTTGGTACATTTACTTTATACTGGTTTTACTTCTTTAGAACAATTACTTTTAAATGAATGGAGAAAGCATTACCAGCAATAAAATGTTCTTTATATTTGTAGTAAGGGTGGGCACGTATCCATGATAAAAGGAAGAATACTGCTTCAAGTATTCGAAAGAAAATAGGCTTCAGGCGACTACTAGATATAAGTAAGTTTATAAAACTTTAAATGTGAACCATTTTATTGCTGGTAATGCTTTCTGCAGTCATTAAAAAGTAATTGTTCTAAAGAAGTAAAACCTGTATAAAGTAAATGTACCAAAAGTAATTGTACTAAAGAAGTAAATCCAGTATATTCCGTCGCCCACATTTAAAGTGTTATAAACTTAATGATATCTACTAGTCGCCTGAGGCAAATCTTCTTTCGAATACTTGAAGCAGTATTCTTCCTTTAATCATGGATACGTGCCCACCCTTACTACAAATATAAAACACATTTTATTGCTGGTAATGCTTTTCGCGGTCATTTAAAAGTAATTGTACTAAAGTAAACACAGTATATTCCGTCGCCCACATTTAAAGTTTTATAAACTTACTAATATCTACTAGTCACCTAAGGACAATTTTCTTTCGAATACTTGAAGCAGTTTTCTTACTTTTATCATGGATACGTGCACACCCTTACTACAAATATAAAGAACATTTTAGTGCTGGTAATGCTTTCTGCGATCATTTCAAATTAATTGTACTACAGTATCACTTAAAGAATGAAGGCCTGATTCTTTCAAGAAGTGCCATTTCAGATAGTCCCGAGTTTCGATGTCTCTCCATATCACTGTATTCTGGTATGTCGGGAACAGATTACTAATCGTAAACTCCTCACTGGAATTGTGTAAGCCGATAGTACTCAACTAACGTCAAGTGGTTGTGAAGAAAGTAGAAGTGCCTCGAGTGATTGGCTGTCACCAGCTCTATACCGGTATTGCAATTACGTTTCTTTTCAAGAAAAAGAGGGTAATGCAAACAGAGGTATTTTAGTGGCGCGACCCCAGAATTCGATCCGAGCTGAGTGCATATCATTCTTTGAAATTAGTCATTATGGTGATGAATCATGTTATGCAAGTCTTTTTGCTGATTTGTGTGGATATTTGGAGCTTAGGGCAACTCTAAACTCTGGTTTAAGGCTTAATTAGAATGTTTCGCGGGATCGTTAACCTTCCAGCACGCGCGTCTGCGCAAAATTTACAACAAATTCGGTTTTTGATGAACTTTTTTCGCATATCGCAGCTGGGACATCTGAAGGTCATTTCTATTGCTACTTTCAACCCTTCCCCACATCATGGAATGTGCCAACAAGAAATCACATGACAATTTTAATTGTTAACCGGGCTTTTGTGCTACGTTGTTCGGTAGCTTGTTCGCAAAATTTACGACACGCGAGTGGTCGTGAGTGAAAATTCGGAAAGTGTTTTTTCTCAAGTATTTTGTAAATTTGTGTTAATAATTGACATGTATTAGTTTAATTTGTATAAATTCGAATCTATAATTTTTATATCGGTTTTCAATGGCAAAACAATTATACAATCAGCTGATTTTTCCCTCATTCTTCAAGAATCATCTGATGAAGAAAACCAAAGTAAGGAAACATTTGGATTTGAAAGAAGAAGATATAGAGATAAATAATGTCAGTAGTGAATCTGAACAATATATTTCGGATGATGATGATAATAATGATTCACAGGAAAGAAATGAGGATGACATGGTCTATGCTGGGAAGGATAAATCTTCTAAGTGGAGAAAAGAGAAGTATGCAAACAGCTCAAAGGCGAAAAATAATAATATTGTTTTGTACAAAATTTGCAACAATATTCAATTGTATACCGTCGTATATTACAATTTTCCATTTTCTAGATACCGCCATCCAAGTCAAATGGAAAACTAAGTAGTTAGGAGATCGCAAAAGTTAATAGTGGCAAATTTTTTTTCTGTTTGGACGCTCTCAAAGAAATCTAAACATGTGGTTAATAGAAAAGTAGAAATTATTGGTACTGTAAACACGACGCCCTCTTGGGAATTCCACGGGATTACGACCCTAACATTATCTCTAAAGTTAGACGCCCTGAGGGATTTGATTTACGAGTACCGTACAAGAAAAACTTTAAGGAAATACATTGTAATTTATAACAAACGAAAGAGAAACTATCTTTAATTTTTTCGAATCAGGGCTTGAGGTATCAGTATACGGAATACCGGCTTTGTGTATGTGTAAAATATTGCAAATACGGGTGAACGCTTACTAAATATGTACTGCAATCAAAGAGCGTTAAATCCCTAGTCTGAAGAACCGGTTCTGTCTAAATTACGTACGGTCCATTTTCTAGCTATTTGTATTTTGTACCGAAAATTCTGGAAAATGTTTTCTTTTCACTATGGACTAAAATGCTAGGAAATGTGAGTCTCCGGTAAAAAAAAAAACTCACCCTTTCACCTTTGAATTTGTTTGGTAATTTAGTGTCTAGACTATTTGTTAGTGAAGGGGAAAATGTGCAGCTTCACATTGACAGAGGATTTTTATTTTTAGAAGGTCAGGATTCTGCTGATTCCCTTTTGCTCACACGACAGACCCTCAAAGAACTGGTCTAGCATTTTTTAGTCCAGGGGAGTTAACAACAACAACAGTCTATCTTTGTCGTTGCACTCGTATGCAAAGGGTTTTCAATTAAATCAATATCCCGGTCATTGAAAGCTTAGCTTAGATATGCATTTTTCTGTAGGATTATTTCCATATTTAATTATTTCCGATGCTCAAGTTAAAAACCATCACTGTTTGTTTATAGCGTGTCCTAATGGTTAAATCGGGCGACTAAAATTGAACAAACCATCTAACTATGAGTCAACTATTTAAATTAAGTCGCAGACAAAAAAGTAAAAATATATTGTGGTTTTCTTTTTCCTTGTTTTCGACGCTGTTCAAGAAACGAAAACAACAATGGTCGAAATAAATTCTTCGTGCCGAGGAACAGTTATTGGTGATTATTAGTTTCTGTAGCTTCGTAGAAGGAATTTAATAAGCATTCCTAGAAGTTTATTACAAGCCTCAGTTGCAAATTGTTTATTTGCAGGCAGGATGTTTTGTGTTAATTAACGTAAAATACGTTCATTTTCTTCTATTATTGTTTCCATGGCACATCTAGGGAACTATTAGACAAGCCATAAACTATTTAGTTAAAAGAGGAGCTAATTTCGATACCGCACCAAAATTAAATATAGTTTCAAACTAATAATCTTTTATTAGTTTTAGAAGCAACTCCTCCGAGTAAAACAAAAGATTGCTTATAGGATATTCTTCATCTTACAAAAATTGCTCTGTAATTTCCTTTCTTTTTTAGCGACTGAGAACTTAATTATCGCGCTAACGTCATTCTCTTAAAATAAAAATAGTTTTGCTTTAAATAAAAGATACCTCTTTCGGAAGACAGGTAAAGCAATTAAATTTCAATTGAAACCAATTTCTTCTCAAATCGAAAATACCTTTTAACTATGCATAAGTTTTAAAGTGGCTGTAGTTTTGATTGTCAATTATTTTGCTTTATGATTTTTCTCGCCAAATCTGACAGCTTTTGATTATCACTTTTTCTAAGCATCGTAATAGATAACGTCTTTTCTCACCGGGTATAATCAAAAGTAATGTATCGAAACGTCAGCTTCAAAAATACCTCAATGTTAATCTTTGTCCGTGTTTCAAAGATACACTTTTTAGTCTTTTTCAATTCATAATAGGAGCCATTATTCTTACAAATGAGGCTCCATTGTTCACCATTTTTTGTCGTATTCGGTTGCAGACAAACTGACAGTTTTAATATCATGTAAATCCATGCTAACAAAGGCTCACCTTGCAAATCGGGAGTTTAACAAATACCCTTAAGTTTAAAATTCTCAGGCGAATTGAAATCATATTTTTGTGCAGCTTTTATCTCCTGTATCTAATTACAGAGAAATGAACAGTATCATATAGATGGAAGAAGTTTACTAAAATATAAACTCGTTGCTACCAAACATTTCAGAGGAAACCCTATGGGATTGAATACAGAGTAAACATGGATTTCTGTTACGTAGCAATGAACATGAGTGATACTGGAATGAACATGCATACCATGTTCGTTCTATTGAGTTTAATTAAACCTGCTATTAATACTTATCTGTATAACGCAGTGCTGACTACTCGCCGTAATTTAATTATCTCCAGGAAACGTGTCGACAAAACGTTTAGCCATTTACATATATTTCCTGGTTAATTCCCCATTTCCAGTACGCTACACCTTCGCTATAAACTTAAGCCTCCTCCAATAAGTATTAATTTAGCCCTTAACTCTCGCTAGCAGTGTTATTTGAACAAGTTCACACAAACCTGCTCACAATATATTCAGTTCTGATCTTTAGTCTTATATAGCCGAACCCCGTTATAGTAAACCTGGTATATAACGAACTCCCGGATATAACGAACGAAAATTTTGGTCCGCCATTTTCCTATTGTTTTTAATGCTAATTTATCCTTTTATACCGAACCTCCGAAATCTTCAGAATCGGCTATAATGAACATCTTTTTTTCAGTCGACAAAACTGAATTTTTTTTAAAATTTTTAAACTTTTTAAGAATGTTGAAGATACAACGAATGTTGAAGAAGCAAAGAATGTTGAAGAGGAAGATGAAGATTTGTCTTATCGCGATGTGGAAAGAAAAGCACAAAATTTCATCATTCTCAGATTGTGGCGGTCAGTTGTTCTAAACGTGTGATGATGAAGTCATTACATGTGAAAATCCGACTGATGAAGATATTGTGGAAGAAATTAAAATGAATCATTCTGAAATGGAAGATTCTGATTCTGATTCTGATGAAGAGGAGAACATAAATGACGAAATCTCAAGAGAGTTGGAGTCATTTGATGTATTGGACAAAGAAATTTATAAAATGTTTTTGAAATTGGCCGCACGTCAGCAAAAAAAAATCACCGATTATTTCTGTATCAAAACAGTGAGAAACTATTAAAGATAAAATCAATTTATTTCCATTTGTCTTCATTTTTAGTTAATTTAATTAGTATTGTGTCAGTTTAATTTAATCGATTTTAGTCAATTTAATTCATTAATGATCATTTTTAATAGATTTTATCATTCATTAAATACATCATTATTGAATATACATAGCAACTAATGAGATATATTTTGTGAACTCTAACATTTTTCTTAATGGTTCGGATATAGCGAACCACCGGATAAAGCGAACAAATCCTTTGGTTCCTTGAAGTTCGTTATAACGGGGTTCGACTGTATTTTAAACCAGGGATTCCTAACGGAGTCCAGGTGAACCCCTTGGGGGTCGATGGAACTTTAAAATGGGTCTGTAGTATTCCAGGGGTCTATAGGGGGTCGATGATAAGTTTTTGTTTTAAAATTATTTAATTTTTTAGGAATGTAATTACTAGATAATATCGTAACGCTTTTCAACGCCTTATAAGCGCTTAAGAATAATCCAAATACTGTAATAACGATTCAATTTGTAAAAGGGGTGTAAACCATACGCTTCCTTAATTTGTAGATTTTCCCCAGACACTCTGGGTTTTTCTGAAAATGCATCTCTTTTCCGAACCAACAAAACTGTTATCGGGAAGCACTCACATTCTTCCTTAATCCTTTAATCCCCAAAAATCTGGCAAACTTGCATTCGGCACGATAAATCGCCCTTCCCCGCAACACGCAGAAAAAGCTAATCTTTGTTCCCTAAGCTCCGCTCCAATGCTTGGCGGGCGCAGCTCCGCTGGTTGGCGGCGCCAAATTCCACATCTGGTCGGCTCATCAAGACCACGTGATGTCGGGGTCTCCAGCGGGAAAGTTTAACGACTAAAATAGAGAGCGCCTTTTTCCAGCACCCGTGATGGACGCAGCGATGAGGAGCAGAAGACAACGGTTTCGCGGCCTAGCAGTTCCAGCAGCGGCCACTTTTATCGTCCCAAAACTTCGACGCCCACCGGATCCGTAAAGGACAACATGGTTTTTTTTTGTCATGGCCTTAAGCCACCTGCATTTCATTTGTCATAATTAAATAAAACCCATAAGATGATCATCAACCACGTTTTTCGATTTTTTTTTTATTGTCACATCTGATTTTTTTTTCAGCGTGATAAGTTTAAATCTTCATAGTTATGCGGCCTTCCACGTTCATCTTTCGGGAACACAACGCAACACATACAACAGATAATATCAGTTTTAATATGTATAAATACAGATTTGCATAGGGCGGAGTGATCCACTCATCTAAAGTCGAATCTCATGACGCTTTTGTATATGTGTCGAATGTAATTATATTATAATCTCTATATATAAAACAGTTCCGAAACTGACTCATTCATTCACTGACTGACTGACATACAGCGCACAGACCAAACCGCTGGACCTAAAGGACTGAAATTTTGCATGGCGATTCTTCTAATAGTGTAGGGGTGCACTAAGAAAAATTTTTCAAAAATTCTTCTTAGATTTTTTTTAAATTAAATTTTTAAGCTGTTTTTTAAACTTTTTTTAAGTTTGAATTTAAAATAATGCATTGAGGGTTATAAAATTTATATCACGAGAAAGATCATAAAAATTCCTTCAAAATGAAATTTTTTTCGAATTTTTACCTCCATTTCCTGATTTTTGGTGAATTTTTAAAGATTAATTTTTAGAATTTAATTTATTAAATGCCGATCACGTGATTTCTTTTTCTGGTACTTTCAATAAATTTATCGTCACGTGCGTAACAACTAAATAGACAAAAAAAATATTTTTTTCTCTTTCTAATGCAGCAGACGATTGGATATTATCCAAAAAAAAATGCATATCCCTTACGATTTTTTTATAAATATATATATATATATAGATAGATATATATTTTACATCAATTGTATACATTGATCATCGCATTTATTATAAATATATATATTTATTTTTTGGCATAAATTGCATTCGTTGACCGTTGTATTTAATTTGAATGTACACCGTAGCGAAGCGCGGGTTTTCAGCTAGTTACACATAAGTCAGTAAAATTGTTTAGTAAAATATATAATTTATATTCGTTATGTTAGTTACTATAACTATAGGATAAGTAATTTCAGGCCAAACATTAAAAGAATTGTATCAATGCATCAATCACAACCCCCACATTAATTGAAATCGAACTTTTATGCAATTACAATCTGTGTTTTTGGAAATTTTGTTTATATTTGGGAAATTAAAAACTAAAATAGTACCCAAAATAATAAAACATAAACCTAATGAACCACTTTTTCTAATTTTTTGTTCATATTCTCAGTCAAATTGTTATCTTTAAGTGTTATATGTGCAATTATTAGTATTATAATTATGTTGCATGCTGCTTATTATAGAGAATAATTTGAGGGGGTTGATGAAGAAAATAATTCTTTTAAGGGGACAAGGGACCATCAACTTCGGTTTTTTTTAATTTTCAATTTTTAACCCTATATACAAAATGAGAATAATTAATTTTCTTTTTTACTACATTGCAGATCATAGAATTCTAAAGAAAGATTTTTGAGCAGAATAATGCCTGCTTTATTTCTTTTAAAAATTTTGAAATGCTCGCATTTTTCAAAATGCTCCCTGCGCATTCCATATCAATTAAAAGTCTTAAATTTTCAATATAAGTTTATCATATGTATATAAATATATTTGTGTATTTAAATTTTTTTGGAGGAATCTAAAGTCTTAAATAGTTTTTTCTATTCTGCCTTTTAATGTTTTTTTATGTTTTTACTTTATTTTAAGTTCTATAAATTTGAAAAATATTGGGGGTTTCAAAGAATTATGCGTAGTTTTATGACAAACACTTCAATTAACGATTCTGAAAAATTTTGTAGAAAACTGAAGAAAATTAATGCGCATGGAGCATTTTCAAAATTTCTAGAATTTTTGAAGAATTTTTTGATAAACAGGTCTTATTCTTCCACAAAATACTTATTTTTCAATTCTAGGTAACATAAATGTAGTGAAAAAAGAAATTATACTCGAGTAGGGATTCGACATCGATGTCTTCAAAACATCGATGTTTTGATAAAATCATCGATGTTCTAAACATTGATTTATTGAAGCCGATGTTTTTTTAACATCGATGTTTTGTGTTAGATGTTTTACGTTGTCTCGATGATTTTTTTAATGAAAAAGTACCATAATAAAAAAATTTACCACCGAGCATAATTTTCCCACTCAGTAAATGCAAGTCTGAATTCTGAAAAAGACGAATACAAAATGAGAAACGATTCCTTAGCAAACAGACAAATGGCAATCAACAACCAATGAACCAATCAGAGCGCTTGGAATGTTCCTGACACTCCAGAACCTTCCATGGGGTTTTATTCTATAAATTGTATATACACGAGAGCAGCCATTTAAGTTTTTGTTTTGTTCTGGTTTTATATAAGTTAACGTTAATATTATTAGTAAGATGCCTCCCAAAAGTACCGTTTGAAAATATTTTTGCAATACCTCTGACAAATTGGCGAAATGCAATATTTGCCTTAAGTCCCTCAAAACTTCTGGCAATACCACGAATTTTTATAGGCACTTGAAGGCAAAACATTGTGATATTTACGAGAATTTTGAGTCATCAATGTAGCCCAAGGCAAAAGGAATCAAGTTTTTGTCATTTGTGTCAGCCCAATCACAGAGTAAAATTAAATCACATCCCCCCCCCCCTTCACGACTAACCGAAGTAACATTAATGTTAGAGGTTACTAAACCAGTTTTAAAAAATTGATGTTCTAAAACATCGATGTTTAAAAACATCGATGGTTTTTGGGCGATGTTTTATTAGCATCGATGTTTTAATATTGAATATCGATGTTTCAAAACATCGATGTTTTGTTATCGATGTCGCATCCCTATACTCGAGGGGTATATGGAAAAAAAATTAAGAATTAAAAAATACGAGGTTGAAGGTTCCTTGTTCCCTTAAAAGGGATCGCTGTAGGGGAAAAGGTTGGGAACCTCTATTTTAGACCGTAGGTTCTTAAACAGTGGTCCGGGAAAATTTGATTGGTCCGCGAATTCTGCATTGAGGAAAATAAAACGGTTTAATCGTTTGAAAACGATACCACATTTTAAAATTTTAAAAAATCGGTGGTAAAAATATTTTTCTTTTGAATTCTAAAAACTCCTGAATATCACCAGTTTCCAGACCTTTCGAGTGCGAAAATATTCAGGTTTTGCCTCAAAACCTCTAATATATTTTCTGTGACATGCGTCAAAGCCGAAAAGGAGCGTCACGAGAATAAACAAATTAACGTGTTTATGCAGCCTCGTGCTTAGTGAGTATCCGAAAAATTCCGAAATTGTTTTTATTTCTTTTTTTTAAGATTGTAAATTTATGTTTCTAAATCTGATTTCATTTTTTTCGATACGATCATTAGAAAATAAATGACAGCAATTTAAAAATCAGCAGCAGCTATGAATTTCAATACAAGTTGAAAACTTTTATCGTGTTTTCTGAAGAACTTATTTTTTATCAAAAATGTAAACGACTCTTGCAATAACTCAAAATCTAACCATGATATGTGTATGAAATTTTTCACGTATGTTTTTCATGATACTAAGAATGTAATGGACTATGGTTCTATGTATATTATTTGCTGATTTATAGCTACATTTATAAAAAATCGCATTTAAAATTACTAAAATTTTACATGTAATTGCATATTAGGACCTGTATTTTTTTAGATTTTGAGATATCGATTAGCTTGTAGGTCCTTACACTTAGAAGGTACTTACTTACATACGACAAAAAAATGTTATATGCATAAATTTTTTTTGTTAGCACTAGAGCCGTTTTTGCAAAAATTTGGTAAATTTCGACCCAATTTTCTCAATTTTATAAAAATGTGCGTAGTTAATGTCTATTTTTTCATCATTTTCGAGTTTTGGTGTTATATTCCTGCGAAAAATAAGATAGAAATTTTCGCAAGTACAGTTTTTCAAAAAAAAAGGGCTCCGAATGTCATCGGATACCTTAAACATGTCACTGAGCATGCGCAGAAAGCAATTTTGGATTATAAATTATCGCTCATTAATAGAGATTATGGTTACAAAAACCAAATTTGACACATCTACAGATTAAAATCTTTTGTTTAAGACCAAAACGAAATATATTGATGCAATAGTTTTCTCTCACAGACTGCCCAAAAACCGGCTTAGCAACTTAAATTTATAGACTACAGATTAAAATCTTTTGCTTAAGACCAAAACGAAATATATTGATGCAATAGTTTTCTCTCACAGACTGCCCAAAAACCGGCTTAGCAACTTAAGGGGACTCATCACCCTACCCGTATCGAAATTTCGTAAAAATTTCGATTTTCAGATTTTTGTCTTATCACATACCACATACTGTCAACTACATTCTGACAAAATTTCAGACTGATACTGCATATAGAAATATAGTTACGGCTGATTTAACAAACATCTGTTATCGCGTTGTCCCTTTAAATGCCACACCCTCTTCTTTATTTACACAAGTCTCTCAGTCAATTTCTTGCTGCATTTCCCCCTTGGTTGACTCAATGTTTTTAAAAATACCCAGAGAAGAAGAGGAATCATTGCTGCATTCAGCTTGCCTGTATTTGTAACTGATAACGTTGTTTATTTATTTGCAGTAAGCGTTTTACTCGTCGCTTTTTTTTGTATAAAATTTCCACTTTTTGTTATAAAATCTGTCTGTTTCAAGACAATATTACATTTTATTTTGTATCTAAACGTGATACTTATCGCTTTTGTTAATTATAATTGATAAATATGCCTCGGAAGAGTAAAAAATATACAAAAGCTTTACATATGATCAAAGCACGTTGGTGTGGTAAGAAACATCTTGAAAGAAATACATCTGTGTTAGTTGCAAGTGATACTGACAGCAGTCAGCAAAACATTTCTTTTTCGAATAAATATGAAGCTGATTCAAGTGATAAATAGATTATTATTAGTTTGAGTAAACTACAGAAGTTGATTGAAACTGTAAAGTGCTCAACATGTGAACAGAACACTTTAGTTTTGCAATCTTGTGGTAAAGTTGGATTTTCAACTAATTTAAAAAGGAGTTGCACAGCCTGCAGTGAGGAAACTGCATCTGTGAATACTTCATATACATGAACAGAAAATAATTCATCAGATGTAAATCTGCGAATTACACAGGCTTTTTTACATATAGGCAAAGGTTACTCTGCTATAGAAAAATTTTGCATGGTGATGAATATGGTCCCTTTTTCTTCTGCAACTTTTTCCAAGTGTTTATATAAACTAAATGTTTTGGATCTTTGCACATGGTTTGGATCTTTCACAAAATCATGTTTGTGACTTAGCGGTTGTGACTTTAACAATATATTGCCAAGATTTTACCTGTGTATCAAAGATTGGCATCAACCGAACTCTTGGAAAGATGCATTCAGTGTAAAACTCATATAACTCAGTCTTCATAGTATCATATGGTCTAAATGTCTCAAAGAAATTTTTGTTTTCAAACCAAGAGTTCAACGTTCTGTTAGAGAAGCAATATGCGAATTTAATAATCGTATAGAATGGAATGTATCACATGTTCAAAAATACCTGGGTATTTATCGAGGGAGTCACACATTTAGATTGGCAAACATATTACAAATGAGAAAAAATAGGTTTCGATTCAGAAGAAATGATATGAAATTTAAGCACATGAGACAAGTAATTAAGAAAGCTGCGATGAAAAGAAATATTTTGGCAAGAAAAAAGGAAGGACTTACATATGGTCCAGGTTGCTTCTAAGATTTTTATGAAGAAAAATAGTTTGATAGTTTTCCAATCTGCATTTGTATATACAATTTTATTTTTATATCAACCTGGCATTATTTTATTATCAATCAAAATGTCATAAGTGTTATTTTGAACAATATTAGCTGATAATATTTTTATCTATTTACAGCCAGTCTTTAAAAAAAAGTACAAATTTCTTGATTTATAACTTTTTGCTTGTACTCAGTTAAAAGTCTATAATTAATGTTAAAATAATAATATATACCCTTAAAAGTGTTTAGAGTTGTTTATGGCTATTGGAGTATGCATAAAAAGGATTTTTCTTAAAAAAGTTATGAGCAATTAAAATCTTTAAACGCGTTTATCTCAGTTTGTGTTTTTTCAATGGTCCACGTTGCTTCTACGATTTTTATGAAGAAAACTAATTTGATAGATTTCCAATCTGCATTTGTATATACAATTTTATTTTTATATGAACCTGGTATTATTTTATCAATAAAAATGTCATAAGTGTTATTTTGAGCAATATTAGCTGATAATAATATTTTTTATCTATTTACAGCCAGTCTTAAAAAAAAGTACAAATTTCTTGAATTATAACTTTTTGCTTGTACTCAGTTAAAAGTCTATAATTAATGTTAAAATAAGAATATATACCCTCCTTAAAAGTTTTTAGAGTTGTTTATGGCTATTGGAGTATACATAAAAAAGATTTTTCTTAAAAATGATAATTTAAAAAAGTTATGAGCAATTAAAATCTTTAAATGCGTTTATCTCAGTTTGTGTTTTTTCAGATTTTTAATGTCTTCAAAATGATAAGGCATTTTTAAATATACATAAAAGTGTTCGAAATTTTTTTGGTTTGCACATCATACTATATGTAAGAGATTTAAACAGCGGATTTTTAATATTTTGATAACTTTTTTTTTAAAAAAATTATATGTACAAAAACTAGTCATTTTTTTGTTTTTTTCCACTTGTTTATAGTTATTATTTTTTTTCTCTAAAACTATTGCTATTAAAAAAAATCCGCTATTTAAATTTGTTTAAACTATTATTACTGACCTAAAATTAAAAAATCGCGTGAAAATTTTTACAAATAAAATACTATTGTTGATTTGAAATCGGTGGTTAAAATTGAACTTTTTTTAAATTTTGTGAAAAAAAAAATTTAATTTTTGAAACTTTTTTGGATTAAATTATTCGTATTTAACATTTACATAATAATATCCAAAAATATTTTTTTTAAAGTTGATAATAAAATTTTTTTTGTTTTGGGTGCCGAGTCCCCTTAAATTTATAGACTACAGATTAAAATCTTTTGCTTAAGACCAAAACGAAATATATTGATGCAATAGTTTTCTCTCACAGACTGCCCAAAAACCGGCTTAGCAACTTAAATTTATAGACTACAGATTAAAATCTTTTGCTTAAGACCAAAGTGAAATATATTGATGCAATAGTTTTCTCTCACAGACTGCCCAAAGAATCGGATTAGCAACTTAAATTTTTAGATGCTTGAATATACTATCCCCGAAATTACGTTCTCAGTTAGAACCGCTGCTTTAAAAGAAAAAAAAACTAAACTATGAATTTAAATAGAGGCAATTTTAACTAGACCTCCAACACATTCACAGACGTAGGCCTCGTTCACAATGCGTCCGTCAATGTCACGGGCATCGAAATTTCTTTCAACCAATCATTGACCTACAAATGATTATCAATGAAATTTTTCAGGACTTAGATTGGTTAAAATATTTCGATGAATGTAACGCTGACGCTAACGGACGCAACGTCAATATGGCTTAAAGGATGTTTTAGCCTCGAATTTTTCACAGTCATGAATTTTAATCCTTATCAGATGGTCATTTGAGATTTGGGGAATTTTTAAATGTAAATTATAAAATTAATACTTAACCCCTTTCTTCTCATTCCCGCCAAAATTATGGGGGGGGGGGGGGGGGGTTCGCCTTTTATTTCTCGTGCCTGTGATATTTCCGCTCTGGAATGCTTAAAAGTAACACATCAAAAGAACTAAAACAATCCATTTCATTTACCCTGAAAAAATGTTATTTCTTATTTTACATACCAGATGGCAGCAGCAGATTATTTATAATGTAATTGGGGATGGATATTTTTAAACTAAATGTGGCAGATCAAGAAATAAATGGAATTCTCCGGAAAAAATAGGCACTTTTATTACCGTTTTCTTGAAAATTATGATATGGTTAAGGGGTTAAGGGGACTCACGACCCTTAAGTCGAGGAAATAAGGCATATTTTCATACTTTTTGACTCTTTGTAACTATTTCAATTTACTCCCAATGTTTCCAAATTTTATGTATATAATAAATTGATATATTTATTTTAATAAACATATTTTCAACTCTAAAAATAATTTCAAATATTTTTTAAATGCTTTAGACATACCTTGTTTTTTAAGTATTTTTATTGTATACTGCTTTGCTCGCAGAACTATGAAAATAATTTTACACTTAAATGTGTAATTCCTGTTTTATATTTAAAATGAATAATTCAAAATACAATTGAACATACAACATTCAACATTTATTTTTTCAAATTTTTTAAAACTGCTCAAAATGTACTTAAAATTTCCTTAAATTTTTTAATTTACCCCTGAAAAATTAACAAAATATGCAGTGATTGCAATAGTTCTAGTTCAGACGCAATAAAATAACATGATTATGCAGTGATCAAAATTTCATGGAATTATGTTTCACAGTTTTTGAGATATCAGTCCCGGAATGATGCAAAATTACATTTTGAGAAAAATGAGTTTAAAATTTTTCTTACCATAAACTTGATCAGTAATTAAATATTTAGAATATGAATATCTCCGGAACTAAGCGGAATAATTTCATTCGGTTTGCTTTATTTTGTTCAGAAATGATCAGGCTTTGACATATTTTTTTTTCATAAAATCGAATGTTTTAAAGATTTAAGTGTAGTGAGTCCCCTTAAAAGTAACACACCAAAAGAACTAAAACAATCCATTTCATTTACCCTGAAAAACATTTATTTCTTATTTTACATACCAGATGGCAGCAGCAGGCTATTTATAATGTAATTGGGTATGGATATTTTTAAACTAGGTGTGGCAGATCAAGAAATAAATGGAATTCTCCTGAAAAAAATCGGCACTTTTATTACCGTTTTCTTGAAAATTATGAGATCGTTAAGGGGTTAAGGCAGTGGTCGGCAAACTCATTAGTCAAAAGAGCCAAATGTCAACAGTACAACGATTGAAATTTCTTTTGAGAGCCGAATTTTTTAAAACTCAAACTATATAGGTAGGTGCATTGTTATTAATTTAATTTGGATACTCCAACGCTGGCTTTTGTTAAAAACGTCCTGAATCTGAATGAGGTACCTTCGCTGAGGTTGACCCCTTCCAACTCTTCCATCCACACTCGTTTTTATACTTATTTCGTCTATCTCCATTCGTTCATCCTCTCTGTATGTCCAGACCATCTCAACATACCTTTCTCAATCCTCGACACTACATTTTCTAAAACCGCGTGTCACTTAAAAAAAATTTTTTCGGTCTTTGGAAGACCTTCGGAAATTAAAAAAAATTATACGACATATATTTAAAACAAAAACATATTTAACTTTTTATTATGATTTGTTTAAAACTATCAATACCAGGAAGAAAATAAGTACAAAAATTATTGAACTTAATGTGACACTTGTTGTCTTTCGGACGACAATTTATTTATCCGTGGTTCGATATTTGTAACTTTTAATCGTACACACGCAGCGGACAAGTAGACGCCGAGGCGATTTCTATTCATACTTCTAATAAAATTCATTGTCGAAAACAACTGTTCGCAAACGTAGGTTGATCCAAACATTGTCAAAGGAGCTCTTGTTGAGTTTTTCATCGACATTAGCGAATTAGGCAACGAGTTCCATACAGTTAAAATAATATTTTTGGTGCTTGTTGTTAAAATACATTCCTCACAATTTTCCAGATCTTATTTTTTACTACGTTTAGTTCTGCAAATTTATTCCTCCGTACAACACTGTAGTAAAATTCAACCATTTCCATTTCTAAGTTATAAATTTGAAGCCAATCGAAAGAGGATAATTTAAGTTTCCTCTATTTCCCGAAATAGGGAGAATCTTTCGTCAAATATTTCTTTTGCATTCGCTAGTATTGAAGAAGAGTGTTTTAAGACTTCTGTTTGGCAAAAAGAGGAAAAAATTAATTTCAAACAATTATTATTTACAAATTATTTCTAGTTCAAATTACACGGCTGGCCATCCAAATTGCAACACCAAGAAAGACAAGAGATATCACAACAAAATTTATTTTGTAGATAACATGTTGACCAAGTATCAAATGATTAAATTTATAGACTTCTGTGAAGTGTGGTTCCTGCCAAAATCAGTAGCCAGAGTAGCTGCCAATGTTGGAGATCACCGCTGCCACACGCCTCGGCATTGATTCAAAGAGACTTTGGATGAGTTCTTGGGGTACAGCAGACCAAGCAGCTTCTACACGTTGCCAAAGTTGATCTGCTGTGGCAGCTGGAGATGGAATTTGGGTCAATCGTAGAGCAACCATGGACCACATGTTTTCTATCGGCGAAAGATCCGGAGAGCGAGGCGGCCAGGGAAGCAATTCAATCTGGCGATTGATGAAGAACTGTTGGACAATGCGTGCCACGTTTGGTCGCGCATTATCCTGTTGAAATATGGCTGGAGGTAAGGAAGGACAACTGGCTCCTACACATCGGAGATGTAGCGCTGGCTGTTTAAAGTACCAGTAATGCGTACTAGAGGTGTGCTAGAGTGATATCCAATACCGCCCCATACCATAATACCCGGTGCAGGACCAGTGTGGCGGTGCATAACGCAGCTGTTCAGCATCCTCTCTTCACGGTGTCTCCAGACTCGAATGCGACCATCGTGGTGTTGCAGACAGAAGCGTGACTCGTCAGTAAAGACAATTTCATTCCATTCTGCCGACCACATCCTTCTGTCATTGCACCATTGGCGGCGGAGACGTCTGTGGTTCTGCGTCAAGGGACAAAGCAATGGACGTCTTGCGGACAGACCACTCTGCTGTAAACGGCGTCGAATGGTACGCGCACACACTGGATGATGCGTTACAGACTGAATGTGCTGTGTTATGGTTCGTGATGTGACTGAGCGATCCGTCACTGCCATGCGCACAATTTGCCTGTCATCACGTGAAGTGGTGCGCTGAGGTGGATGTGATCGAACACGCCGGTCCGTCGTACCCTCCAGCATCCAACGATCACATATCCGCATTACGGTTGTTTGGTTTCGTCGAACACGACTACCGATTTCTCTGAAAGATAATCCACAATCTCGGTAGGCCACTATCCTTCCTCTGTCGAACTCGGATACTTGATCAAAAGATGATCGCTGTTTTCGACGAGGCATAATTGATCTTTTTTTGAAAAAACCACAAGAAAAACACAATTGCCGAACTTGAAATTGTCGAAATCTCCAAGCCTTAAATGGCGCTTTGAAGTGGCGCCACAGGCGCGCGTGATGTGCGTCTGCGCTGAAATTTTAATCATTTGCATATCTCACCTCCGCTAATGCATGATGTAAATTTCATGTTATTTGCATGTTTCCTTCAGGGTGTTGCATTTACAGTGGCCAGCAGTGTAGATTATAGATCTCTCAGTCCGACGAATGAAAATCAAAATTTGAAAAGTTAAATGGATGTTAAAACTATGTGATCGTCTCGTGTGTCGTCTAAAATTGCTTCGCGGGTCACAATCCCTGTTCTAGTTTATTAAATGTCTGCGCACAAAGCGAGTCTTGATCAAACTAGCAAATAGCAACAAACCCGTTTCTTACGCCGGTCATACTTTTCGCCCCATCTGTTGAAATTGAGACAATTTTGTCGAGTAGAATATGATGTTTTTCAATGCACTCAATTACAGCATTTTATATATCCTCTCCACGTGTTTGACCTTTGAGTGGCAATAATCCTAAATGCTCTTCTTTAGGACCCGTAGATGAAATAAAACGTACAAAAAGTGAAACTAGCGCTGTATCATTTATGTCACAAGACTCGTCAACTGCTATTGATAAAGCTGAAACTAATTTAAGATCTTCGACTTGCTGGTTGGTTATATTCGAAGACCATTTTGACTTGTCTAGTGTTTTCTACGGGGACACGCTCTCAGAAGTAATACATTGAAAAACACGATGCACAGATAACGACTTGGCGATACGCGTTGACATTTAATCTTTCTAGAAATGCTTTCTCATTAAGTCGCTTCAGAGCACTCGCCTAAAGATAAAGACACATAAACACCTACTAAATATGTAAAAATAGAAATAAGAAACCCAGTCATCACGAAGTTTCAATCTCACTGTACTTGCGCTCCAGCACGTGGTATTTTGTGGAAGAGCCACACTCAAGGGGCCAAAGAGCCACATGTGGCTCGCGAGCCACGGTTTGCCGACCACTGGGTTAAGGTAATAGAGAAACTTTCTGCTGAAAAATTAATTACTCAAGGGTGAGCGGGAACCAAAATTAAGCCATTTAGATCCCTTATTAGAAATTCTCTAGAAATTTCCATATTCATTTAATTTGAAATTCTTTTAGATAAAACAATATAGTAAGAAAGATTAAAGAAGTTCTTCAGTAACATTAATTACGAACGAGGTTTTCCCAAGAACGTAACCTGATGACTCTGTTAAAAAGGAATTCAGCTCAAGAAGAAATTGTTTAGGTAAGGAACAATTATAAATGCTAAACAAATTAGAGATTTGACTCCGATTTATTCTTGGAAATAAACGAAAATGCAACATTTTTACATACAATAATTAACGAACGGATAAGAATTGTTTAACTTGGGTGCCTGTTCAATTCAGATGCAATTTCTTTTTAAAAAATTTGAAAGTGAGGTTTTGTGAAATTAATTTAGAGGCAAAATTGTTCATATCTTATTAAAAAACAACTAAAACTTTCTCAGAAAATTCATTACGATCATGAATGGGAAGAAAAGTTTAAATTCAATTTATGGGGTTAAAAAAAGCAATCTGGAAACCAGATAATTATCTTGGAAATAAATAACTTGGTTTCCGAAAGATTCAAAGTTTTAAAATTTACTTAAATCTCTCTCATCGAAGAAAACAAATTTAAACTTTTGCTTTCAAAAATTCGTGTCTGGAAGTTTGTCTAATTTAAAATTGCATTGCAATTGTGCAATATTTATTTTCCAAAACAAATTTACATGACAAAGGAAAATTTAGTATTTATATTGAAATTAGTTGCAAGTACTATTTAAATACTGTATTTTATATCAAATATAAAAACTATTTTTTATATTAAATATCAAAATACTAGAATCATAATTCTAATTACATAAGTATTTTATGCAATGTAAGTATATTTATTATATTTTAAATTTAAAATAACTTTTTAAACCAGTAATTCACAATCGGTGTTCTGAAAAATCGGCCAGGGGGTCAGCAAAAATTTTTGGAGGGTTAAAAAAAATATTAGTAGGGCTCTCTTAAAATAATTATTAAGTTGATATCAAGCATTTGTTTTCTATCGCAATTCTTCCATTAATGAAACAAAACCCTTGTTAGTGATTTCTATTGTAGTCCTCTACTGCAATGGTTCTCAACCGGTGGTATACGTACCCCTTGGGGGTACGCGAAAATCTGTAAGGGGTACGCGGTTAACTACCAAAAAGTATACTAAATTATATTGATACATGCTAGAATTTAATTGTGACAAAAGTTTGAGTAGTGATTTAAAACTGAAAACTATCAGTAAAGCAGCAAGCAAACACGCTGCTCGTTACTACTGTATTTGTGACCAGAGTAAATTGGAACAGTAATGCGCAATATACAGAAAATCCGACGTAAATAAAGCACAAATAGCAGTAAGATGCAATTATTTTGCATACGGCCGTTTCGAAGTTACAAAGGAGCTTCTTTCATTAATGTGTCATGTGCAAGTGTCTAGTCGCTTAGTTTTCAACTTTTTTGAGCTGCCACTAAATTCTTTGCCCTGAAGAAGCTCCTTTGTAGCTTCGAAACGGCCGTATGCAAAATAATTGCACCGTACTGCTATTTGTGCTTTATTTATGTCCGATTTCCTGTTTATTCTTCGATCACAAAGGTTTTATTTTACCTTCTTGGTTAATCGGAAGAAGTTGGGGATACGTCATAACAGGAAGTAAATAATCGCCAAGTTGGCGGCAGCCCCTTTTCTGCATATTTTTTAGATTTTTTGCCAAATTGGCGATAAAATGCCAAATAGGGGTTGTGTTTGTTCAATGCTTTTCAGTTAGCCGTTTATTGCTATGTTGGTTAAAGATGTCGTTTCTAAATATCCGGGGAGTATTTTGGATATTGTTAGATTTAGATTTTCGCAAGAGAGACTAGGGGGGGGGGGGTACAGAAGGGGTTGTAAATGACGCACTAGTCCATGGTTTCTTACATTCGGATTGGATAATATTTGATTTTTTGTGGGATAAGCTTTGTTCTACTGACCTCTACAGCCAGCGGAAGCTTTTTTTACTGTACTACAGCCAGCGGTACGTAGCGAAGCCAGCTGCTGGGGATTTTCTGTAATATTTTTGGACGGATGCGTAACGGAGCGTAGCGGAGTGAAGAAAGGGTATCTGAGCGAAGCGAAGATCCCGTGTGCGCCTACGAGTTTCATAAAGCCAGCAGTATGTTTGTATTCCAATTTATTCGTTCTTTCTTGGTCGCCACATTTGTTTACATTTCGCAGTTTAAGCCTATCAGGTCTCCGAACGGAATTTTAACGCCAACTTTTCGCCAAATTGGCGATGGCACCGTGGATTGGGAATTAACCAAAATGGCGGACTCAGAAACGCAAATTTGGCAACTTTTCAAAAAAGTCGCCAACCGCCCCAGCTTCTTCCGATTTACCTTCTTTTCAAAGTAATGTGCAAGTATGCAACAAAGAGTCACAGGCAAGGAAAGCAGCTCTGGCTACCGGCACACTGTTGCAACGACGAGTCACCTCCACCGCTTTTCGGCCACGGTGCATTCATTTCTCTCTTTCACCATTCTGTGTCTGCTTAGTCATTATTAAGGCTGCTATGTACTAACCCCATTGGATTCACTCACCTCAATGTTAATCTACGGAGAAAATTTGTCCACTGATTGCCTACTTGGATTCAAAAGTTTTTTTTAAAAATTGTACTCCGTCATAGAATAAGAAATTTTACATTTGTGTACATTTTTCGTTTTTTTTTTAAAAATGCAATTATTATTTGAAAATTGAAATTATTCGGGGGAAAATCTGGTATAGTGTGTTTTAAAAGCTCATAAATTCCGTCGGTGGACGAAAATTATAAAATGAATCCTGTAGCGCTTTGCAGAAAAGTTCAGGCTATCTGACAATAACAATTTTATTTGATTATCAGCATTTATGTACCTGTAAATAGTTTCCAAAAATATATTTTGAATTAAAAATTTGGGGGGCAGCGCTTAACCCCCCTATAGAGAGAGATACATTACAATCCCCCAAAATGTCAATCCTAAGGGGGGTGGAATTATCGAACTGTCAACTGGACTCCTCCCACCACAAGAGTCTGCAAGAAGAGGAAAAGGGAAATGCGATTTTTTTTCTTAGTACATAGCAGCCTTAACTGCTCAGTCTCAGTAACTTTCCAGTTTCCAATCTTACTTTGTGCGTGGATATATTAGGCCATCTGCACACGGAGCGACTCAAAGGAAACTGAACTGGTTAGCAACTGAAATTGCTTATCGGTTGCAAACTCGTTAGTGATGCGGCTCCGCACACGGGCCGACTCAAAAGTGATTCAAATCAATAGTTTGCGACCTGTCATGGAAGGAAGAACATTATTCCGGGCATTATTTTTAGTTAAATTATTTTCAGAAATTAATTTACTTTAAAAAATTGTCAAAATAGATTGTCTTTGATCAATCGTTTAAAAATGGACTGTACATATGGGCGCACATATTCCATACAACAAAAAACGTTAGAATTTCATTTCATCGCTAGGCAGAAGTCACGTGACTCTCGTATACATAATTTGGCAGCTTGTCAAAAGAGCGGCTGTAACATAGATTGTGTAATAACACGCACAACGCAAGAGAAACTGGCGACTGAAGTTGCTAGCGACTCGACACGTCGAGTCGCCTGCGACTGATTACAAACGCGTTGCTGACGGGTTTGTAAACAGTTGCGCCGTGTGCGTGGCTCCATTCAATTACATAGGTTACGACACATCACGGCCTGGTTTGTGATTGGAGTCAGTTATCAGTTTGTTTTGAGTTGCTCCGTGTGCACACGGCCTTACAGTAGTAATAGTTAAAGGTCGTATACTTTGAAAAGTGTTTATATATTCAACGATGAGTGTTTATATTTATTAATTTACGACGATGGATAAATGGCATCTTTGTGCGTGGACAGCTAAACTTTAAATAATATAACACATTTTAATAAAACTAAAGTATTTTTGTTGGGGGTACGCATAGTTAATGATACACAAAAAAGGGGTACGTGGGTTGAAAAAGGTTGAGAACCCCTGCTCTAGTGTATTACTACACTGAATCCCATCTCAATTTTTGAAAATTTATTGATATATTCTATTGTGGTGTTTGTTACTTATATCATTCAATATATAAATAGAATCAGCAGTAGAGTAAGTACTTATTTGAACTTAAATTTAAGGGGCCACATACCCTAAATAAATACCTTATGGCCAAGAGACTCAAACATATCCCTATTTTCAATCAGTAGTTACTAAAATAATTTATACGGAAATGTGAAAATTTTACAGTGAGTCAAACACTCTTCTTTATAAATATGGCTCTCAATTTTTTCTACGTTGAAGATAATTTTTTTTAATTGTTCAAAATTTTAACCATTGTTTTTTCATTGTTATATCATTGCGCACAGGAACAGTTGGCTAAAACACCATGAAATTTTGTACACGGGCAATATAAACACGTATCATTAAAATGACCTACTATTATGTCATTTCCGTCATAAAAAATTTAATTACAGTAAAATTTATGAATTTTTTACAAAATTTAAATTTTTTTACAAACTTAAAATTTTAATAAAAACTTTTCTATGAAAAACTAAGAATTTTTATTTCAAAGTTGGTCATTTTAAAGATATATTATATAACTTAATTTTAAGAAAAATATGTATATTCATTAATATACAGAATCAAGTCTGCGTGCAATGACAACAATTAAAAAAACAATGGTTGAAATTTAAAAAAAATTAGGATATTTATCTTCAACGTAGAAAAAAATTGAGAGCTATATTTACAAAGAAGAAAGTGTTTAACCCACGATTCACGTTGCTGAATAAATTATTTTAGTAACTACTGATGATTAAAAATTGTTATATGTATTGTCTAATCTCTTGGCTCTTAAGAAGTATGTGACGACTTAACATGTTCATGATATAATTCCACTTTGATTTAATATTTAAAATATTTTAAAAAACGAAAATTCTAACAAGGGTACCCCAAGTTTCTAGTCTCGTTCCCAGGGGTGCCGAAGACGCAAAAAGTTTGGGAAGTTAAGACCAAACCGCTGGACCTAAAGGGCTGACATTTTGCATGGCGATTCTTCTTATAGTGTAGGGGTGCACCAAGAAAGATTTTTCAAAAATTCTTCTTAGATTTTTTAAAATTAAATTTTTAAGCTGTTTTAGTAACTTTTTTTAAGTTTACATTTAAAATAATAATTTGAGGGTTATAAAATTTATATCACGAGAAAGATCCTAAAAATTCCTTTAAAATGAGATCTTTTTCGAATCTTTACCTCCATTTCCTGAATTTTGGTGAATTTTTAAAGATCGATTTTTAGAATTTAATTTATTAAATGCCGATCACGTGATTTCTTTTTCTGGTACATTAAATAAATTTATCGTCACGTGCATAACAACTAAATAGACAAAAAAAAAATTTTTTTCTTGATAATGTGGTAGACAATTGGACATTATCCAAAAAAATATTAAAATACAGTAAAAGAAGTGTTCTACAAACTGTACTATATTAACTGTACTATATTCTTTAGTATTCTTTATATTAGATTTAATTTGAATATTTTCTTCCACATTATTTTGTCTATAAAAATATCCCTTACGATTTTCTTATATAACATCAATTGTATACATTGATCGTCGTATTTATTATATATATATATATATATATATATATATATATATATATATATATATATATATATATATATATATATATATATATTTATATATATATATATATATATATATATATATATATATATATATTTATTTATTTATTTATTTATTTATTTTTGGCATTAATTGCATACATTGACCGTTGTATTTACTTTGAATACCACTTTATTACTTTATAATTCCGCTTTGATTTAATGTTTTAAATATTTTAAAAAACGAAAATTCTAACAAGGGTACCCTAAGTTTCTAGTCTCGTTCCCAGGGGTGCCGAAGACTCAAAAAGTTTGGGAATGCCTGATTAAAGGCATTAACAACTCTTCACTCTATGATGAAAAAAAGCATGCGACACAACTCTCTATTTTCAACAACGAGACGAAATGGAGAAACGCTGAAAAGTCGGCACTCGAAGTGCAAAACCAATAAATTCCGTGTCATTTACTTTGGCAGGGCGACAAAACTCCCCCAATAGGTTAGTTGATCTGGGCTTCCTACAAGCTCATCTAAATATACATACAGCAACATTTCTTTTGTCTCAAGGTTATGAATGGCGATTTGCCAGTTCAGCATGTAGAGATGTAAAAACACGGCATAGACAATACCCATAATATGCGACTCTCTTAAAATTAGTTCGTGGCGACAATGGGACATTAAATTAAGTGGCGACATTAAACAGCAAATGGAAGATCGTAATGCTATTATTTTTAGATTGAGCATACTACTGTTCTGCACTTAAGCGTCATTTCCCGTTTGTACAGTTTTGCAGTGTCCATAAATTTTGGGAAATTGCTCTTTATTTCTTGTAGAACTAAAGCAACCTGTAAATGATTGTATAGAACTTTATTACTGAATGGTTTAAATCATGAATTTTTTTGAAATTGTATTTCAACTTCCATGCATTCGAAAATAGAGAATATCTTCACTAATTCAAATGAAAACGAAACATTCTGTTAGCATAATATTTTGCAACACGAGAGCTAAACAGATGGTGCTTATTGTTTAAGGTATACGACCACGTTTAAATCATCATTTTCGTCAAAAAAATTGAAAAATTTTTTTTATAGTCTCATATTAAAGATAGAATTTTTAGCTTTCAAAAATCGCTTACAGTTTGTTTCTAGAGTCATTAGAAGCTGAGATACAGTTGTTTAATTATCAGCTGTTAAACCGGAAGTGCGTATTTAAATAACCGGAAGTTGGTAGTTTTAAGAAGAAAAAATAGTAAACAGCTATTATTCCTCTTAATTTCAGAAAAAAAAGTACACTATTACTGAGCTCAAAGAACATGTATGCTACAAAGCTGGTGAATTTTAGGCAACTGTTGAGTTTTTAAGGTTATAATTTTTCGCAGTTAAAACTTTAAAATTGAATTTCTAGAAAACTGAATTTTTTGGTATACTGTTATAGTACAACAATGATAACTACTGTAATAATGTTCAGAATTTAATGAAATTTTATATGTATGTTTGTTATGATGTTATGGATGCAATGAACCAAAGTCTTTACAATATCTTACCTAGAGATAAATTATTGGCACATTTTATCAGAAATTTCACTTTTTTTCTTATTTTTTTTTTGTATTTAATTGCTCGATTGGCTGATACTCAGTTATACTTAAGAGAAACATCATTTTGCTTCATTGCTTGTGTAATCAATGTATCTCCACATTTATACAAGAAATTATGATATGTTTCACATATTTTAATGATGAGCGTTATCGTAAAGGTAAAAAAAGGTTAATTTTTTCCAATTTTTCCAAAATTTCATCAAAAAAATTTTTTTTCTTCCAAATTTTGATATTTTTCTAAGTTTTATAACCTGCTATCAGTTTAACTGCAAAGTTTTTTTTATATAAAACCCAATTTAAAGATTTTGATTGCTTAAGGTTGCTGTGTGATAACTCTATTGGATTCGCCCACCTCAATGTTAACCTATGGAAAAAATTTGTCCAAGGATTGCCGACTTTGATTTAAAGATTTAAAAAATTGTTCTCAGGAATAGAGAAAGAAATTTTACCCTTTTGGGCATTTTTGGTTTTTTTAAAACAAATAATATTTTAAAATTTAAATTATTCGGGGAACAATCTGGTATAGTTTGTTTTAAACGCTCCTAAATTCCCTTGGTCGTCGAAAATTGTAAAATGAATCGTGTTGCAGGGTGCAAAAAGTTCAGGCTATCTGAAAATACCCTTTTTATTGGATTATCATCTTTTTATCTAGCTGTAAATAGTGGACAAAATTTCTCCATAAATAAACATTGAAGTGAGCCATTTTTATTGGATTATCATCTTTCACGTAGCTGTAAAGAGTGGACAAAATTTCTCCATAAATAAACATTGAAGTGAGCCATTTTTATTGGATTATCATCTTTTATGTAGCTCTAAATAGCGGACAAAATTTCTCAATAGATTAACATTGAACTCAGCCATTTTTATTTTTTTATCATATTTTATGTAGCTGTAAATAGTGGATAAAATTTCTCCATAGATTAACATTGAAGTGAGCGAATCCATAGGGCTAGTACACTGCAGCCTTAAAGCCGATTCCGAACTGCCTATTAACACTTATACAAAACATGGGAACCAACTCCGTATACTCAGTACTGAAACCTGCATTTCACATGTAACATCTAAAATACCAAACCATTATCTCCCATATTAAGTTCCAAATTAGTTGTTTCCTATAAGTATCAAGTTTACATCACATAGATGCATTTAACAATACAGAAATTATCATTCGTAATTTCATAAGTAATGATCTTAAATACTGAAGGGAAATATTTAATTATAAAGACGCTATTACATAATCACCCGACCATTTCATACTGTAATCACTTTCACTCAAATGAGGATAAAATTTAATGTGAAACATAATTACTGTTCCTAATATCATTAGAGTACTTTTGAACTCACTTAACGTAACATTTAACTTTCTGAAACATGGGAACAAAAGGTCATCTCATACTTGTAATAAAAATACACATACCTTAAAGTATACTTGAAAATAGGAAAAATAATGAGATAGCAGCCTTGACTCACCTGAAAAAAAAGGAAGGTAAATTGTTAGGCAATAAGTTTTTCATATAATTTAGAGCTACAAAATATTACTTAAAACTTTATATGCAAGTATTCTACTTTTTTACGACGCTAAAATGCTGTCAATGAACAATTCCGCTTTTACTTCGTCTGTGTGTTTTCTGGGAGTCGGGACAATTTCATAGTTTGTTCCACGCATTCATAAATAGTAATTCAACTTATTTAAATTGTTTTGTCCGGCCTTTTTTTAAGTAGACTTAAAGCGATTATTTTATGCTGTGGTACCACCAAATTATTTGAAAAAGAGTTCCGTGGACCGGGAAATAAACACTTTATTTACATTAGGTCAAACACATACAAGCTACAACAAATATAGACACAGACTAACATAAAAAAATTCAGGTAGTCTCTTCTAACGAAACTACCGCAGGTTATTAATGTAGCATTACTTATCGTTGCTTACCTCTTTTGTATGTATATATGTATGTGTTAGTTATATATGTATGTGTATATATGTATATATGTATGTGTTATATATATATATATATATATATATGTGTGTGTGTGTGTGTGTTAAAATTTTGAAGCATTTTCATACTTTACTGTTTAACTGTTTACTGCTTGGCCATGCGATACGACTGAGTTTGGTGCGTTGCCAAAATTATAACTCGCTACGACGGACGGTTTTGGCGTCTGAAATTTTGCTTTCAGGAAGTACGTTTATGGAGGAACGTAATCCTACTTTCAACACAATTCAGGTAGTCTTCTAACGAAACTACTGAGGATTATTAACGTAGGATTACTTATCGTTGCTTACCTCTTTTGTATGTATATATCTCTGTATGTGTTATTTATATATGTATCTATATATATGTACTTATGTGTATATATATATTATATTATTAATAATCTTTAATCGTCCTTATCTGAACTTTCTAAATGTGGTAACCTTCTGACACCTTGGCGAGATGCTCCATCTTTCCATATACTTACTCTCTCCGCCAATTCCTGGCAACCCCTCTTTCACCTAATTCTATATTCGCGCGCAACAAGAGACGCGGGTTGGCTTCGATGCGAGTAACATGTTGTTCTTTTAATGGAATAAACTTCGGTTGTTCTTTGTGAATTGGAATCGCATTTAGTTTCGGCCTCGATTGTGTTTCTTCAGGAGATGACCCAATTCGGGTCATATTTTGTGTGTGTGTCAGACAGACAGACAGACAGAGAGAGAAGGAACTAAGATCGTCTACGATTACATCGCGAACGAAAACGTAATTGCTTATAACGGTGTGCATCGATAACATCATTAAATTTCCATAGCAACGTTAAATGTTATGAGTCTTGGTGGTTTATGTACATCACATATTAGTTAGCCATTAAGTTATGCTCGTCGGTCAAGTTGTGCAATCACCCCCACTTATATAGTGTTAATGTTTTCGTTTTTTTTATATCTAAAATGGCAAGCATTAAACAAAATTAACAAGACAGAAAAAAAGTAAAATGAAGAAAGAAACAGGAACGTACTATTTGCTCAATGTTCTTGCCTCAAAATATTCCGAACCAACAGTGTCTTACAGATCTGTGGATGGCATTCAGCCAGTTTGCACAGGTTCTTTAGAATCGATATCTAATGTAGGTATTGGTTCTGCAAACCGTTTAGGGTTTGACAGTTTTTCAAACCGGTTTTAAAAAACTGGTTTTTAAAATAAATTTGTCACATTTGAAAACCGGTTTTTAAATTAAAAAAAAACAGTTTAAAAGAATTCAAATTATTAAGTAAGAAATAATTTTTAACTTATTTGATTTGTTGAAGACCCTGACTTACAAATCTAAAGACACTGAAAGCTGAATTTTCATTATTTGAGGCAAGGAATAAAAGAACAAAAAACTTAGATTTGTTATTTGATGCCGTGAAAATTATAAAACCAAGCTCAGTAGCTATTGAACGAGTATTTTCAATTTCAGGCAATATTGTGTCCAAAATAAGAACAAGACTTCAGTGGACTTTTATGTTTTTTAAAATCCTATTTTCTTAGGAGAAAATAAAATTAGTGAAATAAATATAAATATTATTTGCAATTTTTGTTTGAGTTTTCGTTCTTTTGTGTAAGTAATGTGTAATCCTTAAATTTTTTTTATATTATGACTTTTTTATTGATTTTCTTTTTTTTTTTTGTTATTTTATATAAATTAAATAAAATATTTTTCCCTATTCTATTTTTTTTTTACAAAAATTTGAAAACCGGCTAAAACCAGTTTTTTGGAAATCTGGAATTCGAAAACCGGTTTTTCAAAAAGTATGATTTTATATAAACGTAGAACCGTTTATTAATGAGCGCCACCTGCATCATTAACAGGACATTTTTTTTTTTTAAATAAACCTACCGTAAACTGAGCGACCGGTCCGGCCTGTGATGTGGCAACGGCAGTCATTTCACAGATGGTCCTACTGTACTTTATTGTTCTCTTTGTCTGGTATTTATATATATATATATATATATATATATATATATATATATATATATATATATATATATATATATATATATAGGCATAGATATATATTTATAATAAATACAACGATCAATGTATGAAATTGGTGTGTGTGTGTGTGTATATATATATATATATATATATATATATATATATATATATATATAATATATATTTATTTATTTATTTATTTATTTATAAAGAAATCAACGGATATTTTTATAGACAAAATAATGTAGAAGAAAATATTCAAATTAAATCTAATAGAACATACTAAAGAATATAAAACAGTTAATATAGTACAGTTTGAGAAACATCATTTTCTGTATTTTAAAAATTTTTTGTATAGGTCCAATCGTCTGCCGCATTAGCAAAAAAAAAATTTTGTCTATTTCGTTGTTATGCACGCGACGCAAAATCAGTTTAAAGTATCACAAAAAGAAAAAAAACCACGTGATCAGCATTTAATAAATTAAATTCTAAAAATGAATCTTTAAAAATTAACCAAAAATCAGAAATTGGAGATAAAGATTCGAAAAAGATTTCATTTTAAAGGTATTTTTACAATCTTTCTCGTGATATAAATTTTATAACCCTCAGATTATTTTAAATGCAAACTTTAAAAAAAAGTTACAAAAACAGCTTAAAAATTTAATTTTAAAAAATCTAAGAACTTTCCAAAAATATTTCTTAGTGCACCCCTACACTATAAGAATCTTCCTGCAAAATTTCAGCCCTTTAGGTCCAGCGGTTTGGTCTGTGCGTTATATGTCAGTCAATCAGTCAGTTACGGAACTGTTTTATATATATAGATTAATGCATTAATTACTTAACTACCTTTTTCTATATCTGTTGGTATACTTAAAATGGTCATTAGGGCATAGATCCTGATGTTAATTTATTTAAATCCCACTGCTGCTTATCTGTCTATAGGTGGGAAATGTCCTTAACTTGTGGTTTACCCCAAATTGGGTAGAAAGGACTGTGTAGAACTTTCAAGCGGTTCAAATGTTTAGCTAAGCAGTCATAATCAGTTTAAAAATATATCTTGTGAATGTAAACGCTTGAAAAAAACAAACGTAGTAGAGTAACTTTTCATGATCGAAAAGCCTGAGTCAGAGAACACCAGGTAAGTTATCTTAAATTTTCCCAAACCCCTCCCCCCCCCCAAAAAAAAAGTGGTTAAAAAGACACTCTCTCGAAGCTACCTATCCTGTTAGGCCGGACGATCGCTTTCACTACCACAGACCATGGGACTGAGTTCCTTGATAAAGACTTTTGTGTACTAGGGTGAAAAGAAAAAAGCTTTTTTTTACATAGATTTGCTATAGCCGACAAAAGTTGCCTCTTGGGATTAGAATAAAGAATATAAAGTTTCATTGCTCTACTAAAATATTTTCAGGTGTTGTAAAGGGCTTCAAAATGAATATTTATGAAAAATTGATAAAATTTGTATTTTTAAAAATTTCTTTTATTTTTCTTTAAATTTAAATATCTAAAGTTTAAATATTTTAAATCTAATTATCTAAGGTTTAAATATTTTTGATATAAATAATCTTTTTAAAATTTAAATATTTTTGATATAAATACTTTTTTTAAATTTAAATATTTTTAATATAAATACTCCTGTTTAAATATTTTAAATTGAAACACTTCTATTTAAATTTAAATACAGGAGTTTCATATAAGATACCGGTTTATGAAAATTTCGTTTTAAGGATATTTTCGTTTACAAAAAATAACTCTTGAGGTCCGCTGTCAATTATGGAAGACATGTTAAACAAAAGCTCAGAAAATATAACTACGTTTCCATCAAGGTCTCGAAAGAAAGTTTTATTTTTATAAAATTTATCATTAGAGAGAAAGTTAAATGAAAGCCTTGTAAATATTATTGAAAACTGATTAAATTTGGCAGAAACTCTTAGCAAGTTATCCATCTATAAGCTTCAGAAATACGGTCTTTAATTCAATGAACTGATATTTTTCCTGAAAATTTAATATCGAAACTGTAATCTTGGGAAATGGAGGCATCTTTATTGGTATGACCAGATACATATTGATTTTACTGACTATTAAACATTTCAATTCTGCATTAAAAGACAATGACAAATTTTTTCGATAAAAGCTCAGTAAGGAGTTCGTTCTTTTTTCAGAAAAAATTTCTTAAAATATATAAATATACTAGCTGTTTACCCGGCGTTGCCTAGGTATTTATTAATCTCAATTTTTTACTACACAGGAAAAGGAATGAATTCTACCTATAGTGTAAAATCTACACAACTGAGTATTATCAATAATTTTATTTACGGGTATTTAAAATATATTTACAGTATACAAATGATAAAATTAAATTACAAATTCACTATTATGTAACTCAAAATTTTATTATAAACAACACTTTTAGTTTCTTATATTCATCTCAGTGAATCCGAAAACAATGGATTTGACACTACTCTCGGACATTTTGGACATTTCATTTTTCCCCTTTTCCCTTCCCCCCCTCCTCCCCCAATGCTGATGGGGGGTGCTGAACTTGCACTTAAACGGCATCAGTTGTGTCACTATTCGTCTCAGTGACTCCGAAAACTATGGATTCGACACTATTCTCGGTCATTTTTGACATTTTATCTTCTCCCCCCCCTCCCATCCAACGTTGATGGGGGGGGGGGGGGGGACTGGCTGAACTCACTGAAACGGCACTGGGATTGCCACTGTTCCTCTCAGCGACCCCTAAAACTATGGATTCGACACTACTCTCGGTCATTTTGGACATTTTATATTCCCCTCTTCTTCCCCCCTCACCCCCCTATGCTAATGGGGGGGGACTGGACTTGCCCTTAAACGACACCGGGAGTGTCACTATTAATCTCAGCGACTCCGAAAACTATGGATTCGACAGTGATATCAGTCGTTTTCGATTATTTTTACATGTGCCCCCTGCCCTCCTCGGGTGCTAGGGGTGTCTTATTGTGAAAACCTTCCTCTAAACCTTCCTCGAATCAACTTAATCGCACACACAAAATTTCATAAAAATCAGTCCAGCCGTTTAGGAGGAGTTCATTGACATACACACGGACAGAAGAAATAAAAATATATATATATATATATATATATATATATATATATATATATATATATATATATATATATATATATATATATATATATATATATATATATATATATATATATAAAGATGAAAATGACACATACACACAAAAAATTGCGCAGCATGAAATTTGTGTTCATCCTAGTATTTGGAAGAATATTTCTTTGGTTGCTCAAACAGGCCCTAAATGTTTCAGCTGTTTTAAGTTGGTTAATTTACAAATAATACACTCGTATAGTTATTTGTAAATACCGGTTTATTGAATTCAATAACGACACTGACAGAAATTCTGTTCCTTCTATTTTTTCTGCTTGGAAATTACGAATTAATACTTTTTATATTTAGTTTATATCAATGTCTTTTCGTCAGTTAGTTTTTATACCCTCTCTGAGTTTCAAACATTTGTTTATTCCTTTTTTCGTTTGTTTACTGTTTGATCATTTCCACCCTTCAGTTTTCTGTTGTAGGATAGGGCAATGTTTCACATTGCACCACGATGTCCCAACTGCAGCACGGTTAGAAAATCGTCTCACGTCATCTGGAGAAAGAACACACCTTTCTGTCTTCGGAATCTTGAATAAAGGAACGTTTTACCTTCCTTTTTAAGCTACTTTTGAAATCGATTCACTTTTGTTTAGCTCTGGTTTTTCTACTTACTTTTTAAGATAAAGATTGATGTTTTTTTTTGGCATTTATGTCGTTAACTTTGCTGCGGTTATGCTGACGTATAGCTGCAAAGCAGACTTCCATTAAGTTAAAGGTTGATTGTTTATTTGATCTTTATGGCAAGCTATGCTCACTGCGGTTATGCTGCAGGTATTCAGTATAACCGCAAAGGAGACAGCCTTCCATTAAAAGAGATTAGAGATTAGTTTTATCTGTTAAATTATACGTCTGGCTTTACCTTCCTTTTTAAGCTACTTTTGATATCGATTCACTTTTGTTTAGCTCTATCTTAAAAAGTTAGCAGAAAAACCAAAGATAGATTGTTTTTTTTTTTGGCATTTATGTCGCTAATTTTGCTGCGGTTATGCTGACGTATAGCTGCAAAGCAGACTTCCATTAAGTTAAAGGTTAATTCTTTGATATTTATGGTGCTATGCTTGCTGCGGTTAT
Organism: Dolomedes plantarius; assembly: GCA_907164885.2. NCBI lineage: Eukaryota > Metazoa > Arthropoda > Arachnida > Araneae > Dolomedidae > Dolomedes > Dolomedes plantarius. Next base: position 93,770,391 of record OU015499.1, on the reverse strand, counting down.
GCTGCACGTATTCAGCATAACCGCAAAGGAGACAGACAAGCTGCAAAGCAGACAGACTTCCATTAAAAAAGAGATTTGCGATTAGTTTTATCTGTTAAATTATACGTCTGGCTTTACCTTCCTTTTTAAGCTACTTTTGATATCGAATCACTTTTGCTTAGCTCTGGTTTTTCTGCTTACTTTTTAAGATAAAGATTGACTGTTCTTTTTTTCTGGCATTTATGTCGCTAAGTTTGCTGCGGTTATGCTGACGTATAGCTGCAAAGCAGACTTCCATTAAGTTAAAGGTTGATTCTTTATTTGATATTTATGGCGCTATGCTTGCTGCGGTTATGCTGCACGTATTCAGCATAACCGCAAAGGAGACAGACAAGCTGCAAAGCAGACAGACTTCCATTAAAAAAAGAGATTTGCGATTAGTTTTATCTGTTAAATTATACGTCTGGCTTTGAAGAAAAGAATTCAAATTTCTGTAATCGATAGACACAAATATACAATATTAAACACAAAGAAAACTTGAACTGCTCTATTTTAGGAAGGTTATATGAGTTCAAAAATTATTTTGTTTTGAATAGCATATTTATAAATCCATTTTTTTTTGTTCATATAGTTTCTAAAATTCAGAAACTCGATAAAGCCACAAACTGGCGTAATTTTTTATTCATCCCGTAAAGAAAACAAAGAAAATCAGGAAATGTCCTGTCATTTGTGTTTCCACGCTTTAAATGTCAAATTCATGCGTGAAAACTACGAGAGTTTTATACTACATTCATTGCATTTTAATATTCGAAGGCGAAAACAACAATATCGAACTGCAGAGAAACATCGATGGGGAATAAACATTATTTTACACACCCGTGTCACGCAAGCAAGTGACAGAGTTTGAAATCATAAAATCATAACAATTCTGTTTTTAATTTCTCACGCAATTGCTCTGGTAAAAACCGGAAATAATGTCCTTTACCAACTCTGTATATGAAACCAGAATATCTATTGTGATCGCAAAAAAATATATTTAGGGTCTTAAGTGAATATGCTTTTTCAAGATTTATGAAAGGGCTTTAGACAGATTAATATAATAAATGTCTTTATTTCCCTGTACTACATGTTCTGACAAACAAGAAATCGTGTTGTAATGGTGTTCTGATCCTTTGTAAAGTATAGACAGATATTTTTTATACAGAGAGATCGTCAGTATTAGCATGGCTTGACAAAGGCACCGAAAGCATAAAACTACTCAATGTGTTTTCGATTGCAATTTCATTTAATTCAATATATGTGTTCTAAAGATTTAAATTTGCCCTAGAATGTAGAAACTCGTATTTTAAGTGACTACTCGTCTCAAGAGTGACTACTAGAACTATTATGTAAGATTTGGCCATATTTTAGTGTAGAAACATGTTATACTTAATACAACCCAGTTTTCTCGCAATTTTACACTGTTTCTTGCGGAAAAAAAATTACGCGATATTTGCCGAGACCCCCCCCCTCTCCCCCACGTGAGACTGGTTGAGATTCGGCTCGACTCCCTCCCCCCCCCCTAAAAGCCTCACGTAATTAATGGACGCCCCCTAAGACGAGTTACATCCACGCGAAAATTTTCAGTCCCTTCTGATCCAGAAATCGAACTTTAGCCAAAATGAGAATAAAATAACTTTTATTGTCAGCTACGTATTGCTGACTATTGTATCCTTACCCATTTCATCTACCACACTGGTTTTGGGGGGGGAGGACGTCAAGAGACATTGTCAAGTCTCCCCTGACAATGTTCACATTTCCAACATGGATGTTTCGGATTCCGATGTTGGTTTTTAAGTGATATTTTCTAACTAGAAACATTAGACACTTTATGCAAGTTTAATTTTACAACGTTTGTCTCCCAGGGCATCAGGGTCCGTTGGGAGGACCATGGTGCTTGGTAACGGAGAGCGCAACCTTGATTCGCCTGGGGGGAGTGGGATCCTCTGAGCGAGCCAATGTAGCACCATCAAGGCTTAGGTCGTCGACGCCTCTGTTTGGTCCCGGGGGGCGGAAGTCGGGTTGATGTGGTGTCTACCCAGGGCGACAGGGGCCGTTGTGAGGCCCTCGAAGCCTGGTAATGGTAGATATTACTGTGACTCGCCTGGGGGAGTGGATTCCCTGAAGTATCATCAAGGCTTTGGCTGCCCAGCGACTCATCGTGGTCCGGCTGGGGGTCTGGCGGCAGCCAGGGCTGAGAGTGACAATGGACGCAGGGGCCTGTAGTTTTGCAATGTGGTACTACTCAGTAGTTCCGTTTTGTCCTAAACCAACACGATGAATTCGCGCCTGAAAACAACGAGGTCATTCAGGTACTACGAGTTGTATGCCTTAGGATTGGCGGGCCGACGTATGCTCTTTAGACTTACAACGTTTGTCTAAGGCCCGGGGTTGCCTTTGTGGATGGCGCATCTGTACTGTCCATCCGGCACTCGTGGGCCCAACAATAATGAAAAATGTCACCGAACTTGGGAAATTAACCCTCGGCTGCGAGTACAGGTATTGCTATGTAGCGGCCGGCCGACAGTTTGATCAAGGCGTATATAAGCGACAGCTGTGGTCGCTGCAATTTCCGAATACTTACAACGTTTGTCTAAGAGGGAATCCGGAAATTCCGTTTTTACTTTGCGAGTTTTATGAGTGTCGAAACAATCTCATATGAGTGGAACTAGCTTATTTATGTTCGACTATTCCTAAATATTTTTTTTAAAATTTAATTGTTAGTTAAGGCCGTCTGCACACGGAGCAACTCAAAAGAAACTGATAACTGACTCAAATTACAAACCATTCCGTGATGAGTCGCAACCTATGTAATTGAATGGAGCCACGCACACGACGCAACTGGTTACAAACCCGTCGGACGGGTTTGTAACCAGTTGCGTCGTGACTGAAGTTGCTAGCGACTCGATATGTTGAGTTGCCTGCGACTGATTACAAACGCGTTGCTGATGGGTTTGTAACCAGTTGCGTCGTGTGCGTGACTCCATTCAATTACATAGGTTGCGACTCATCACGGAATGGTTTGTGATTTGAGTCAGTTATCAGTTTCTTTTGAGTTGCCTCATGTGCAGACGGCCTAAGGGTTTCTTTTGTGTGACGGTGCTATTTAAGGTGACTGCCTACGTTGAAAATGCCATTTTGACTATTTTGGTCAATTTTATTTTTTTGCAAGAATCATGTAACTCAATCTTTTCTCTTTTCAAAACCGTTTTGATTTCCATTCTACATCAATTAGAAGCAGAGTTATAGCTATTTTAAAAAAATCGTCTGATATAAAATTGCAGTGACAAACAACTTTAAATGCGTTTTTCTCAGAATTATGTTTTTTAGTACAAATCTCTACCGTTATCATGATATCTCACATAATGATGCATATAATTTGATAAAATTTTCAGGAAATGTTTTAGATGCTATTGTTAATGAAATGACACACTGCAATTGATGTATAATAAATAGTTTTTTGTTTGGGGCTGTTTTTAATAAGGAAAGGAATGACAAATTGGGGAAAATTTTCATATTGGAACATAAAATTGTATTATTTTTGCATTTTAAAAAATTTCTCTTAGATTGTAGGTCATTTTGAAGATAACTGTCATATGTAACATGTGTAAGAAGGAAATTAAAATAGTAGCATTATAATTTTGTTCAGAGTGATAGGCGTTTTAGCTAAATTTCATTAAAAATTACTTCAAATTGACCTATTTATAAAAATGTATAGTATTTACAGGAAAGTTTTTTTAATGCCATTTTACCATAAAAAACAAAAAAAATCCTTAAAAAACAATTTTTTCTAAAAATTTGCTCCGGATGTAGGCAGTCACCTTAATAAGAATTGCTGGTAATGGTGAGCATAAACTTAAAATATAATTTAGTTGCGACGACTAGTTCAAATGTTACGGATCTTTTACTGGTGTCTAGTGTACTTTACGATTCTTTTTTTACACGCCGAGGACAGAGTCGCATTTACCATTTCCCTCCGAGCAGCCCAATATAAACTAGCCTTTGAAATGTAGAGTTGCCAGAGGATAAAACACAAAAATTTCAGTTGGCCAAAGCAGCAGAACCAGTCAAGTGGCTAAAATTCATAAGACTCTCCATTGCAACACAGAGGGCAGTCAGGGATGTTTTTCACACCAATTCGGTGGATATGCCCTTGGAGATAGTCATGTCCGTTTAAAATTCTAAAGCTGGCCGTAAAGATCCGTCTGGGGAGATCCATTGGAACCAGATTACACAGTAGGCTTTCCCAGACCTTACCCTTAGTATCAATGTTGTGAAATTAGAACATGTAAATAAATAGATAAACGTATAGTGGCACTTTAAAAAAAATTGCTAATTTGAGAAAAAGACATTCTGACACATGTCTGAGATAACTAAAAAAATACTCAAATTTAAAAGGTAATGTTAAGATTTTAATTTCTCTTCTTACGTAAAATTACTTTTATCATTAATTACAAATTTGCGCAGGAAACAATTATCTACATGCATAAAAAAATTATTCGAACACATAATAAATCCTAGTTACATATATTAATTATTCTGTGCTCTCGCCTGATAAAATATATTACAAATTAATTATTACTCACCACCACCCTGATTGGAGACTGAAGATTAAATCTCGTATCTAAAACTCGGTCAAAAAAGCAGACCAGAAAAATCATCATACAAATGGCGACTGGCTGAAGAGAGGACAGCCTAGAGATGTCTAACAGTAGCGGCCTTTTCTACAACTCTCCAAAAAACCGCTAAAAAATTTCCAGCACCGGAAAAGCAGAGGTCAGAAAAAAATCTCGAACAATTAACACCTTTCAGCTATATCATTGGTTAAAAGATGGTTGCTGGGCCGTTGCTATGGGGAAATTATATCCCCTTAATGACCGAGAGGGTGGCAAGTAATTCTCCCTTCTGTGCACATGACCTTGAGTACTATTCGTACTGTTACAGGTCACCCTAGATTGCCTAGGGGAGGCACATTCCCTTCTTCCCAGAAAACCGATACGAAAAACCACAGGAATGATTTTGAGCACATATATATTTTAAGATTTACAAAAAAAATAGATACACTTATAAATGTACATGGATCCGAATTAATTTTGTATCGAAATTATGAAATCAGAAAATATATTTTTTTAGAGCTAACACAGTATATTAATCAAAATAATTTCAAAGTCAAGTTCCATGTCACAAATGTCTTGAGCCTTACGTATGTAAGTCCCCGTTGATCTTACAATGGCGGAAATTGCCTTGTTGTATGGTAAGTCAATAAGAGGTCGTGGAATGCTGCAGCCATGCTTAGCCAGCGAGTCCGTTTTCCTATCACAGGGAATGCTACAATGGCTGGGAATCCATTGGAAGAGAACTGTCCATCCGGCACTTTACAAAATCTTCAAAAATCAATATAATAAGTCAAGAGGAGCAAAATACTCCGCTTATAATCAGTTAAACAGATAATTGTTAATGCTCCTGTGTACTAACACTATTGGATTGGCTCATCTCAATGATAACGTATACAGAAAATCTGTCTCTATAATTTACAGCTACATAAATGCTGATAATCCAATAAAAAGGGTATTTTCAGATAGCCTGAACATTTCCGCACCGTGCAAAAGGATTCGTTTTATAAATTTCGTCCTTCAAATAAATTTTGAAAGATATTTTAAAACACTCTACCAAATTTTTTTAACAGAATAATTTTAATTTTCAATTATTTGCATTTTTTCATAAAACAAAAAATGCCCCAAGGTGTCAAATTTCTTTTTCTATTACGGAGTACATTTTTTTTTTAAATCTTTCAATCCAAGTCGGCAATCCTTGGACACATTTTCACCATAGTTAAGGCTGCTATGTACTAACCCCATTGGATTCGCTCACCTCAATGTTAACCTACGGAGAAAATTTGTCTACGGATTGCCTACTTGGATTCAAAGATTTATTTTATTAAATTGTACTCCGGCATAGAGAAAGAAATTTTACATTTGTGTACATTTTTCGTTTTTTTTTAAAAATTCAATTAATATTTTAAAATTTAAAATTTTCGGGGAAAAATCTGGTGTATTTTAAACGCTCATAAATTCCTTCGGTGGACGAAATTTATAAAATGAATCTTGTAGCACTTTACAGAAATGTTCAGGCTATCTGACAGTACCAATTTTGTTTGATTATCAGCATTTATGTACCTGTAAATAGTTGACAAAAATATATTTTAAATAAAAAATTTGGGAGCAGCGCTTAACCCCCCCCCCCCTCCTATAGAGAGAGAGCCATTACAATCCCTCAAAATGTGAATCCTAAGGGGGTTGGGATTCTCGAACTGTCAACTAGACTCCTCCCACCACAATATTTTTTTTTCTTAGTACATAGCAGCCTTAACATTGAAGCGAACAAATACAAAATAGGGTTAAGTACACATCAGCCTTAAAGGCTCACCCCCAACCTTTTTCCATTCGTCAAGTGCATTCTTTTATTAGAAATATATGTAAGGTAATTGCATTAAGAAAATTTCATTTACTTTACACTTGGTTACATCTCAGAAATTTGTTTTCAATTCGCTCTTGCGAGCTGAATAAAATCAATCCAAACATATCCGAATCTCATGGGAGGTTTTTAAAGATAATATTACAACCGTAAATTAGTTTCTGGTAAAAGTTAAAATTAATCCTTAAAAGAATGACAGTGGAAGGTTATTAAATTTGAAATTTAATCATCTGTGTACTTCTCCCCCTCCCTCAAAAAAAAGGTCGATTAACCAATATTTTTTCTGAATATTCAATATCGGAAGAATGTAAAGAACATCTTTTTGGTTATGGTCAGAAACCTATAAATTTACGCTACTATCCATTAAGCATTTCCTTTCGGCTTTTCAAAATCGGAAAATTTTATTGCATTTCAAGCCCAGTAATGAAAAACTTTTGAGACATCCCAACTAAGATAGGCTTAAGATCCAATCTTAGACAAAAGGCGACATTAATAATGGTCTTTCCGTCCCTTTTGATCTAGAAATGGAGCACTGCATAAAACGGATATTCAGGAAAATATAAATTAGAAACGAGGGGCATCCGACGTCAAAGGTTGTTCAAGATCTACTGTTATTCTAACTGTGTTGCTGTTGTTTCCAAGCCCCTTGGTGTAGGAAAGCCTGTATCTGTGGCGGTCAAGCGAAGAAGAGGAAATTGTTATGTAGATGTCCATGCAGATTCCTAGCGTGATCGATTGCGCATGTGCGAGCTTTCCCCTTCTACTTTCTGAGGTATTCCGGCTCTTACCCACATAGTTTAAAAACTATACGTTGTTAAAACTATGAAATATCTGAGTTTGAAGGCGTTGGCCTAGGTAACTCAGTTAAAACATTTTGTCCTATGGTCCTATGGAGCTTTCCCCGGAGCAGCATATAAGCTGATCACCGAACTGATTCGACTCAATCGGTGATCCGCCTGGTTGCATGCTCTCAACCTACCATAGGACCATAGGACAAGTGTTTTAACTGAGTTGCCTAGGCCAACGCCTTCAAACTCAGATATTTCATAATTATAGCAACGAAGAGCTGGAAATGTTCAGAAGTAGAAAAAGTTCGTTGTGTAACGTCAAAAGTTCAGGAAATGCTACACAAAAAGTGAAGCAAAGAGTCTTCTGGTCTGTACATAGGAGGGTGAAAATTGGCAGTTCTGATTGGATGTCTCCTGGATCTTCGAGTTGATACGCTGTTGGGGGTTGAGTCAATGGCTGTCTGTAAGCTGGATTTCAATTGGCAAGTTTAGAGAGAATAGAGTAAAGTGATTTGATAGAGAGATAAGGTTCAGAATCCGTGAGTTCTAGTACTACGAAATGAGCAAAGCCAAAGGATTTGCTCTAAGACAAAAATAATTAAGCTAAAAGAAAGTTTAAGGATAGAAAAAGGTTTTTATTTTATTTTATAAAATTTTATAGATGTTTTTTGCCTTGGCAAGCCAAGTATAGTTTTTTATATTTTTTTTTTATTTAACTTACGAGGACAAACAAAAATTTAAGAAGGAAGACTCAGGATGGCACGAGGCCTTTTCCTGTTAGTGGGTCAGCGTGATCATAATTTGCAAGATTAGATAAGAGTTCACTGTCAATTGAATTGTGAAAGTTTATAGCTTGGTTTTGAGATAATTTCGAATAGTAGGGATTCCTAACTCCCTGTAAATGCAAGTATTTCTGAAATACCAATCCGCGTTAACAATTTGTCGAATGGTGCTGCTCTGAGCAGATGCGAGTTTTTTAATATGGGTGTCTGCACAGTATGACCACGCTGGCCAACTCTCAACCTAGTGACCCGTCGAACTCTTCATGTGCTCAGGATACCGAATATTTCTGGTAGTTATCTTCCTTTGCCATACCACCACATGCTTCAACTTCCGCAAGTGAAGAGTGCTTCCGAGTTCCAGTGTGTGCCTCACCATGCTCCAACTAAGTTCTGATTAAGCTGTCCACCAAGATCGTCTCAAAGAACTCTTGTACTTCCAGTTAAGCGGGACGAGTCGTAATACATTTTCATAATATTTTTTATTGTTATTAGTATCAGTAGTAATATTATTTAATATTGAGTTTTTAGTTGTAAGCGCAATAGTAGTTGTTATTGCAATATTGCTAGTTTCCAATGTTTTTTATTATATACCAGTAATTATGAACAGGTTTCATCAATAAACTGTATTGTGTTAAATAACAAGCCTCCTGTGTTGATCGATATGCACTGTAAACAGCCCACGAGATCGGAGATATGTGGTAGGTGCTAGAGGTTTTAGAAACCAGTAACCACCTCTGAATAACTGTCTAGAACTTTTATTTTAAGTTAAAATATTATATACAGGCACCACCACATATCAAATCCAAAGGACTTTTGACCATAGCGAAGGGTAATAAAAAGCTTCCCCTAAGGCGAGGTACCACTTGAGGTGAAGTCTCACTTGACCTCGAAGAACATCGGTCCCGTATTTTTGAACCGAGTTTAAGTGACGAGACCGGTACACTTGACCCCTCACCTCCAGAGTATTTTAGGAACTTGCAGCTACGACAGATTAACCAATGACGTTCAGATCACTGGTCCTCTGCCCTTACCAACCGAGACACAGCGCCCTTACTCTAACTATGTACGGAGACTAGCCAGCTTCCTTCCAAATGATTTATTTATAAAAACCAATGTTTTACTGACCATCGTAATATCACGCGACTTTTTTTTTAAAGAACCAATGCATTAGGGACTTGACTTTTCTTGACATTCGCACATCAACACCTCGAAATCTTGTTGGCACATTTATTAGGGGAGCACCATTGAAATGAGTCAGCATTGCCCCTATGAGGGGGCAACACGGGAATGTCCAAGCCTTACTCGGGATTCGAACCCAAGTCCACAGCGGGAGAGCTCAAGACGATTACCACGATGCCATGTGCGCGGCTATCAGGATACACATTTCACATGGAAAAGCACCATATAGTCTTAAAGTCCTAAGTCACTTCCTCTTTCTTTTATCATTATGTCAGAGATACAAGTTCTGTAATGCTTCGTCTCTTCTTGCGGTATACGAATTCCATAAGGGGGCAGTAAACCTTTCAAGTGGTCAAAAATCGATTTTTTTATATTAATTAAAACCCGGACTTATTGTGAACAATTTGGGAACACTCTTTTTGTGATACAGCAATTACACCATGAGTTATTAAAATAATTGTGAACCCCAAGACAGTGATTTTTATACAAAATTTTAAATTTAAATGCATTTATATCAAAATATGGATTTTCTGACTTTGCGCGCATATCTCAAAAGCAATTCAAGATAAATGCTTGAAATTTTCTACACACGTTAATGGTAATTGTCTACATAAAATGAACTAAAAGCATAGAATTTTCTTAGGTAATAAAATTTTTACAAAAAGGTTTTATGAGAAAATTTTGTAAATAAAATTATTTTTAACTAATTGGTAATTATAAATATAAAAAATGTAGGTAATTAAAATATTTTAGTTCAATACGTTAAGCTAAAAATATTGACACTCGTGGAAACATCCGTTACAAATCAGTTCAGCTTTTGGGTTACGCTGATGATACCAATATAGTTGCTAGGACCGTACCAGCCTTGAGAGAAGCACTTTTCTTTAGAGGAGGCTGAAAATCGTATGGGATTGATAGTAAATGATTCTAAAACTAAATATATGCCTGCACAGAAAACACCATCTCGAGATACAACCAATCATTTGAAAATTGGTCCTCGTGAAATTGAAACTGTTCCTGGTTTAATTACCTTGGATATTTTGTTAATGCAAAAAACGATATCCTTTCTGTCCTATCTCACTGACCAACAAAACCTTCTTTGGACTTCTTTATTGAAGTCTCAGTTTCTCTCCAGAAAAACAAATTATATATATAATAGCCGTTGTCTCTGTATAACACTTCCGGGCTGTACTCATCTTTCAATTGAAGCCCTCAGTAAACAAACAGCCGGTTAGGCTTAATTTCAATTTCAGATGTGGATCAGAATTTTTTCTTACCTAAAAACTAACATCTTCTCCATCAAATCACGTTTGTTCAGCCTATTTTTATATAAAACATTCAGAACTAAAAAAATGGATGCTTTTAGCTGTATATTTAACAGTTTTTAAAAATCTGTTTTCTTTTGCGATGAATTCTGAAAGTAAACAAACTTGAATGTGAATGAATCAAGTAGCTCAAGTATTCATATCGCGTAGTGAGCTGTAAAAAACTGGATGGCAGTCTACTGCTCCAATCGCATGAAAAACTAAATAAATAAAAAATAATGAAAGGGTTTGCTTTTACAAGGTGTGGATTAAATGCAATATTGTTAGATAATTCGGGATATTTTTTAACTTTCATATACTTTTTCCATTATGACGTCATTATTAGTATTATGACGTCAAAATGACGTGTTACCTTCTAGTCTTATACATAAAACCATACATTAGGCCGGTCCTAATGTATTGTTCGGAAATTTGGTCTCTATCTAAAAACTGAGAATACAGAATTGCAGTCTTCGACAGAAGGGTTCTCAGAATCATCCTTGGTGGTGTCAAAGAAAATGGCCTATGGCGGAGACGTTTTATCTTTAAAAACTCTATAGATTTTTTAAAGAGCCCGATATTATTAAAATTAAAAGAATGAACTGGGCCTCTCATATTGCTAGAATGGATGAAAAATATTCAGTAAAGAAGATTTTTATTTCAAGGCCCTTTACTATTCGGAAAAGAGACTGGCCAAAACGAAGATGGCTCGACTCTGTTGAATCAGATTTTAGAGTGATTAGACTGAGGAACTGGCAGACCAGGTCTAGATATCAGTTGTCCTGAAGGAATCTTCAGGACCCTGGCCCACTCTGGGCTGTCGTGCCATATATGATGACGATGACGTGAAGCTAAATGTTTTATTTAAGTTAAAGTGGGTTTCATGTTAATAAATTAAAACTAACATCAGTTATTTGTGCAGAGACAAATGATAATTATGTAAATAGGAAAAGCACTGTTACTTAATTCATTTTCCTAGGTTAAATAATGAACACCAATCTGATATTTCTGTTACTACAAGTTGTGTTTCATCTAACGATCAAGAAATTTTCATTAAATTTGCTGCATTGGTTAATTTGCTAAAAGTTAAGAAAACTTTTTCTAACGATTTTCTAACAATTTTCGCAAGTCAAAGGTGAACTGTCCCCTTAATACATATTCTAGCATGGTGTACGAAATTTGTAGTTATCGTGTTATATATCATAATTATGCAGACATGCGACAGCTCTAAATCAGTTGACTGTGTTGGCCTAATCTATATCTACTATAAAGACATCTAGAAAATTATCAATAAAATGGTACAATTTTCATCTTACATACTATAGCTTTAAAACTCAAATAACTCAAACTACATATATCTGCGACGATTACAGTGTCAGATATAGCATTCTAATACTCTATTGTCTATACGTGCCCAACTGTATATAAGAACTTTACGTCGACTTATCTCGGAATGGAATAATTTACAATTTCCCAATTGCAAAAGGTATAGCTAAACTTCATTCCTAAGTATCTGTATGAAATATTTTGCACCGATCTTTTATTCTAATTTCATTACAAAGCCTTCACTAATGCTGATTTAGAGTACCTTGAAAAATAATTCTTTGTCCACAAGTGATTAATAATTTTATGAATAAACCTTTCATAAATTCTAAAATGTACCTAATTTTGGAACCATTCCTTTGTAAAAAAGGGTAAAATAATGTGAAAATAGAGCTTTTGGGTTGGCATGTATATCAAAAACTTAACATGTTCTTGATTTTAAAAATTATTTTTTTTAATAAAATTTAAATTTCCTACAAATTATTTTTATAAACAATTATACTTTATTGAAACACGTTAGAGGGGAGAAAACATTACGAAACTGATATAAATGAAAAAAAATTGTACATGTATCTAGCACATATTTGCTGCCGAAATCAATTGCCATTCGGAGAAACGTTAATTTACATCTACCCACCTGCACGAAAAATCTTCATTGTGCACGTATTCAGTGCTTGCTAATTAGGTCTTCACGATCTTGCTAACTGAATCTTGCTAATTAGGAAAGCTCGATATACCCTGCCCATCATGAAATGGCAGACATAAAACAAAAACTTAGCTACTTATACAAACTGGAGATGTGTATTTTTGCTTTTAGTTCCGCCTCTTTTGCATGCTTTACGTGTTTTATCATCTTGTAAATTTAGCTACGCACTGTAATTTTGTACCAATATTTGTGATAGACGAAATTTCTTTCTGAAGTGGGCCGGGTGACTGCACGTTTAGCTCACCAGTTAAAAATTTATAGAATTTCCGCATTAGGAAATATTTTCAACGTAATCGTCAGCTATGCTTGTTGGGGAACCCATAACAAGGTTGGAACATAGGTCCAAAGCTACCTGTAGGCTAGATATGTATATTTTGCCTTTTAGCTGCGCCTATATGCCATGCTTTATGCATTTTGTCAAAATCGTCTTTGTCTAATGCTGTTTGTTGGACACCTGTCATGTGGGGATCATGTACAATGACTTTATCAATGCTGCATAAAGAAAATGCAAGAGAATGACACAGAAAGTGTATATTCTAAGGTCACGCAGGCGCTTTTTCACGCAGAAAAACAGCTTGAAAACAAGCAACAAAATATAGACAAGCTGCTGTAACGTACTGTAGCATAATGGAAGTATGGGGTTATTTTCCCCAAGACCTCACAAGGTGCACGACACACAGCTGTGTGTTTATAGGGGTATTTTTGCCAGTTCCACCGTTTTTGAACACGTGGGGGATTAAAAAAACGATTCCAGCAAATGCAGCCAGAGATTTTGGCCTGAAGGTTAATCCCAGGATAGCGGTTTCTCTAACAAGTTGTGGGGGTAACTGTTTGGAAAAACAGAAAGCGTCTCCCATCACCGTCGTAAAGCTGTCTTTCCTAGCGATAGCTCTATGTGATTTTGACTGGAATGTAATAAAGTTTCGGCGTTAAGAAGAGCTGTTAGCCGATAATCTGCCGGCCCTCCCGGTTGTGAGAAAAATATTTCTAAGAAGACAGACCCCGAGGTTTCAAGCCGAGAAGGAGAGACTTGGTGTTTTAGAGAGATCGGTCTGTAACATCCAGCCGAACAGACGTGTTTTTTTAGGAGCTCCGGTTTTTGGGGCTGAGCTGGGTCCTGGAGCCTGTATTGTGAATCTGCACTTAAATTAACAAATTATGTTGTACCTTTTAAAGTTGTTAAATTATTTACACAAAAAAATTAAGTTTTTGTTTTAAATAAATTGGTCTTTGCCTTTTAATTAGGACTCTGTCTTTCTTAGTCATGAATTCAATAGTTGTAATTTTAAAAAAGCCTCAGAGAAAAACGCCTTTAAAGTTGTTTGTCACTTCAATTTTGTATTAGATGATGTTTATTAAAATAGCTATAACTCTGCTTCTAATTGACGTAGAATGAAAATCTAAGCGGTTTTGAAAAGAGAAAAGATTGAATTACAAGATTCTAGCAAAAAATAAAATTGACCAAAATAGTCGAAAAATGACATTTTCAACGTAGGCAGTCACCTCAACTAAATATCGCGATGCCACAGTACGCGTAGTCAGACGCAGCTAGCTTACACGCTGGCAGGGACTCGTCTGTTTCGTTCTCAAGGTCGCCAGCTGGAGGATACAACCAGATTATTTTAAAGCTGGTTTTCAAACTCAGTAGGTGGCCACACGCGCGTGAAAACACTTCGCTGAAGATAACTGTTTCTGTTGTTGCTATATTCGTGGGTTGAATGTTTGCTATTTAAAATAACTATATCAAGGAATCATACTTGGATAGTGAGCTTATTCTTGAAATTAGTACTCACCTTACAGTTACTGCTAGCTTTTCTTCTGCACTTATACAGTCACGCATTACCGTATCACTTTTTCTAATTACATCTTCAATCTAAATATATATAACAGTTCCGTAACTGACTCACTGACATACAACGCACAGACCAAACCGCTGGACCTAGAGGGCTGAAATTTTGCATGGCGATTCTTCTTATGGTGTAGGGGTGCACTAAGAAAGAATTTTGAAAGATTCTTCTTAGATTTATTTTAAATTAAATTTTTAATCTGTATTTATCACTTTTTTTAAGTTTGCATTTAAAATAATAATTTGAGAGTTATAAAATTTATATCACGAGAAAGATCCTAAAAATTCCTTTAAAATGAAATCTTTTTCGAACCTTTACCTCGATTTTCTGTGAATTTTTAAAGATTCAATTTTCGAATTTAATTTATTAAATGCCGATCACGTGACTTCTTTTTCTGGTAGTTTCAATAAATTTATCGTCACGTGCATAACAACTAAATAGACAAAAAAAAAATTTTCCTTTCTAATGCAGCAGACTATTGGATATTATCCAAAAAAAAATAAATATCCCTTACGATTTTTATATATATATATATATATATATATATATATATATATATATATATATATATATATATATATATATATATATATATATATATATATAACATCAATTGTATACATTGATCGTCGAATTTATTATAAATATATATTTATTTTTTTGGCATTAATTGCATAAATTGACCGTTGTATTTAATTCGAATGTACTCCGTAGCGAAGCGCGGGTTTTCAACTAGTCTATATATATAAAACAGTTCCGTAACTGACTGACTCATAGACAGACAGATAACGCACAGACCAAACCGCTGGACCTAAAAGGCTGAAATTTTGCATGGCGATTCTTCTCAGTGTAGGGGTGCACTAAGAAAGATTTTTGAAAAATCCTTCTTAGAATTTTTTTAATTAATTTTTAAGCTGTTTTTGTAACAATCTTCAAAGTTTGCATTAAAAATAGTAATTTGAGGGTTATAAAATTTATATCACGAGAAAGATCATAAAAATTCCTTTAAAATGAAATCTTTTTCGAATCGTTGCCTCCATTGTCTGATTTTGTGGTGAATTTTTAAAGATAAATTTTTAGATGCTGATCACGTGTTTTCTTTTCTTTTTGTGATACTTTAAACTAATTTTGCGTCATGTGCATAACAATGAAATAAATTGACAAAAAATATATTATGCTTTTCTTTCTAATGTGGCAGATGATTGGACATTATCCAAAAAAATATTAAAATACAGTAAAAGAAATCTTCGTCAAACTGTACTATATTCTTTAGTATGTTCTGTTAGATTTAATTTGAATATTTTCTTCTACATTATTTTGTCTATAAAAATACCCGTTACAATTTTTTTATAAATACATATGTTTTTTGGCATTAAGGATGCTAGGTACTAACCCCATTGGATTCGCTCACCTCAATGTTAACCTATGGAGAAAGTTTGTCCACGGATTACCGACTTGGATTAAAAATTTTTTTTTAAATTATACTCCGTCATAGAGAAAGAAATTTTATATTTGTGTACATTTTTCGTTTTTTTAAATGCAATTAATATTTTGAAATTTAAATTATTCGGGGAAAAATCTGGTATAGTGTGTTTTAAACGCTCATAAATTTCTTCGGTGGACGAAAATTATAAAATGAATCCTGTAGCGCTTTGCAGAAAAGTTCAGGCTATCTGACAATACCAATTTTATTGATTATCAGCATTTATGTACCTGTAAATAATTGACAAAAATATTTAAAATAAAAAATTGGGGACAGCGCTTAATCCCCCTGTAGAGAGAGAGCCATTATAATCCCTCAAAATGTCAATCCTGACGGGGGGGGCTGGAATTCTCGATCTGTCAACTGGACTCCTCCCACCACAAGAGTCTGCAAGAAGAGGAAAAGGGAAATACGATTTTTATTTCTTAGTACATAGCATCCTTAATTGATTATATTGACTGTTGTATTCAATTTAAGTGTGTTCCGTAGCGTAGCACGGGTATTCAGCTTGTCTTAGATAAAAGTGTTTCAAATGAAGATATCGCCATTCTATAATACTCAAAAAATTGTCTAGGTATCCTTTTAGCTAACTGTGTAGAAGTGTAAATTTGTTTCCTTTACTAATCAGTCACTTACAAGAGGATGTACTTAGTACTTTCCTTGATGTAGACAACGTCGTCAGCGAACAATTAATAAAGCACACAACGTGTTAACAGCATTTTTATTTATTGAAAAAGGATTGATGTTGCACTGGAGAGCACAAACAAACGACTGAGCTCGCGTTAAAGAATACGCATTACGGATTATATGTGAACAGACCGGATTATACGTTACGGATTATATATGAATAGAAAATCTACACAAGCTGGTCGACCGGCTTGTGTACATTTTGAAGCTGCGTGAAAAGAAGCTGCGTTTAGGGCCTGTAGGGGATCGCGCCTTAGAGGCGTAGCGTTAAAGTATTGAAATATATTTAACCAATGACAAACCTCCAAATGATTAGCAATGAAATTTTTAACGCCTATGATTGGTTTATTTTCGTCTCAACGTCATCTTTCCCTTAACGCAACGGAACGGACTCCTATGTGAACAGGCCCTTACACAGCATGAAAAAACGTTCGTGTGGCCGTAGCCTAAGGGTCTGTTCACATATAATCCGTCAGCGTCAAATTTTTTAACCAATCATTGGCCTATCATTAATCCATTTAACCAATCAGCATCAACATAATCTTTAGCGCTGACGGATTATTTGTGAACAGGCACTTAGGCAGTGGTTCTCAGCCTTTTTAGCCATAAGACCCCCCCCCCTTTCTCAAACGTAAAATAGTAAATGTTCGCTTTGCTAGCCCCTACATCAAAACTTAATTAAAAGTAATAATAAATAACTGCTGGAGCGACAAATTCAAACTATTACGAGTTGAGTTGTCATTATTTTGCAACCCTCCCCCCCCCGTTTCGATGTCAAGCGATCCTCCTGGGAATCACTGCCAATACGTTGAGAAACACTGCTCTAATGTATTACTGAGTTTAATTATTTTTATGCTTCCATTCTGCAAGTTAATTTTAAACAGTCTACGCGATAAACTGTATTAGGTTAATGCTGGTCTGCACTAACCCTGTTGGATTCGCTCACCCCAGTGTTAACCTATGAAAAATAAATGTGTCAAAGGATTGCCGACTTGGATTGAAAGATTTTTTAGAATAAAATTGTACTTCACAATAGAGAAAGAAATTGTACATCTTGGAGCATTTTTCGTTTTTTTAAAAAAAAGGAAATAATATTTTTAATTTAAATTATTCGTGGAAACAATCTGGTGTAGAGTATTTTAAACGCCCGTCAATTCCTTTGGTGGGCGAAATTTATAAAATGAATCCTGTTGCAAGTTCAGGCTATCAGAAAACACCATTTTTATTAGATTATCAGCATTTATGTAGGTGTAAAAGTTGACACATTTTCTCCATAGGTTAACATTCACGTGAGTGAATCCAATAGAGTTAGCACACAGCTGCCTTAAGGCAGCATTCTATATTAATCTTCTATTAACCTTTTGCTTACGGGGCCTATTTTTCCTATTCAATCTTTAGAAATTTCCTACCCCCTTCATCAGAACGACCATTAATGGGTTTATATATATATATATATATATATATATATATATATATATATATATATGTGTGTGTGTATTCTTGGGCCCGTATTCTTGGGATACATGCTATCCCACCCCGTAAGGAAAAGGTTAATATACCTTCTAAATATGTACCGGGTTTTCACTTAGGACGCTTAGTTTAACCGATGCCATTTTCAAAAACGTTCCACCTCTTCACGGCATTTCCGTTTTTGTAATTTAACGAATGCCTTTAACGTATAAGTTCGAGCTACATTCATCAAAGAACTGTCCTAAATGTCATCACTAGAAATATATTTATGAATATGCAACAGCGAAAACTAAAGTGCAAAATTATGTTGAACAAACTCAATTCAGCATTATGTAAACAAACTTAATATTATTTTGTATTGACATTCTTCCAAACTGAACAGATTCTGAATGGACTGTTTGTATATCGGTAAATACTCTCAAGAACCTGTAGTAACTGACTGTCACGGGAGTACAACAAATAAGGGTTTTTGTTTACCTATGTAAAGCAAGAACAACTGATGTCATGGGAAGGCAAAAACCACAAGCAGTTGCAGTCTGTAGATAAAGAAATGCTTTCTTTCGGGACAATGGTTAGAGTCATTTGGTATCGTGTGCATGTGTTTATTTTTTTCTTTGCTTGACAACTGACAGCAAAACTCAGGGCCGTGCTTAGGGGTGGGCGAACTGGGCAACCGCCCAGGGCCGCATAAAATTTAGGGCCACCATTTTTATTCCTCATCGCAACACTTTTCCAAATGTTACGGGTTTTTAAGAAACCCCTCATTTTTACTCGGTTTCAACAATTCAACTTATTAAGGGGGTCCGGGACACATTTAAAATTTTTCTTTATTTATGGAGTTAAAATTTTGAATTTTTTTGTGAACCATATAATTTGTAAACAAAATCACATCATAAAACTTCTCAAAAAAGTTTTTCAAAAATTTTAAAAAATTAAAAATTTTTAATAAAAGTGGGATAATTTAAAATCGTTTTAACTCGAAATATTATTTGTCGAATTTCAAAATTTTTTCCATTTATTTAAGGAGAAATATGTAAGTTTTAATTATGATTAACCATTTTAAAAAATATTAATTTTTAAAAAAATTTTAAATATTTAGATGAAAAATTACAAAAAAAATTATGTAACTTATTTTTAAAAAGTCATTTTCAAAAGTAAGTAATTTTTTCAAATTTGCTGAATCAAAATTAAAGTAAAATAGTTGAAAAAGACATGTTACAAGTTTCAACCATTTATCTTTAACGCTTTTTGACTTATAACGATTTAAAGATGAGAAATGGGGAAAAAAAACCTCATGCAGAAAAACGCACTTACAGGTTTAAACAACGATTGTATTAGAATGTTGAAAAAAAAAAAAAATTCTCCCGTTCTAATTAAGATAGAAACATGATTTAAACATCATTTTAAGCGTAAAAGAACAGAAAAAAAATTTAAGGCTATAAATTGTTTTTCGAAAATTCGGACAATTTTGTGTCCTGGACCCCCTTAAAGGAACAAGGGACTTTCTACACGTTTTTTATTAAATTTTCAATATTTTGCAGTATATACAAAGTGAGTAATTAATGTTGTTCTTTACTACATTGAAGGCACTTAGAATTCACGAATAAGTATTTTGGAGAAGAATAAAACCGGTTTTTCAATAAATTCTTCAATATTGCTAGAATTTTTCAAAATGATTCATGAGCCTTAATTTTGTTCCGAATTATTTCAAATTTCTCACGATTGTTAATTTCAGTGTTTGTCGCAAAACTGTGCATCAATCTTTCAACCCACAAATATTTTTAAAATTTATAGACCATGAAATAAAGTAGAAACATGCAAAAACTTTTAAAAATAACAGGCAGATTTAAAAAATATATACTTTTGACTTTTTATTTATACAAAAGAAAATCAATACACAACTAAGTTTATATATATATATATATATATATATATATGGAAAACCTATATTAAAAACTTGAAGGTTTTTAAATGATATGGGATGCGCAGGGAGCATTTTTCAAAATGCTCCCTGCGCATCATTATATATCATTATATATATATATATCACTTATTTTAAAAATTTAAAAAACAGACATTATTCTGCAAAAAATATCCTTACTATCCTAAGGATCCTTAAATATCCTAAGGATCTTCATTTTAGTAAAAAAGAATATTAATTATTCTACTTCTGTATAGAGAGTTAAAAATTGAAAATTTTAAAAGCTAGGTTGTAGGTCCCTTGTCCCCTTAAAAAATATATGTTTCAATTTTTTGAAAAGAACCGTAGAAAGAGTTTTAATTGACAAACTACCCTTTCGGTTCGAAAAACATGATTTATCTTCAATTCAGTTATAGTAAAACCTTGATTATCAATCGGGGTTGTCTTACAAGATCCATTACTCAGTACGTAGAGAAATTTGATTGCCAGTAAATGTGTTTCGCCCAGGGCCGCTAAAACCCTAAGCACGCCCCTGGCAAAACTTTATAGGGGAAAATAAATAAAAAAATTCTAGTTAAGTACTTGATAGTTTAACAATTGAAGGGTTTTCTGCAAAAAGGAGGTAGCTCCATTCTGGGGGTTGTTTCGTGTTATATTTGCTATACTGTAATAAAAAAAAACAATCTTTATGTTTGATACCGGAAAGAGGTAGAGTCGTTAAAGATTGTAAATTTATTTTCCTTAATCGGCTTTTGTTTTTCGGTAAGATCATTAGAAATGAAATTAGGGTGATTTAAAGATCAGCAGGAGCTATGAATTTCAATGCAAGTTAAACACTTTGTGTTTTCTGAAGAACTAGTATTTCATCAAAAATGTAAACGGCATATATAGGGCCGTTTTTGTAATAATTTGCTAAATTTTGACCCAAAATCATTAATCTATATATATAAACAGTTCTGTAACTTACTAACTGATTGACTGACATATAACGCACAGACCAAACCACTGGACCTCAAGGGCTAAAATTTTGCATGGCAATTCTTATAGTGTAGGGGTGCACTAAGAGATTTTTGAAAAATTTTTAGATTTTAATTAAATTTTTAAACTGGCTTTGTAACATTCTTTAAAGTTTGCATTTAAAATAATAATCTGAGGGTTATAAAATTTATATCACGAGAAATATCATAAAAATTCCTTTAAACTGAAATCTTTTTCGAATATTTACCTTCATTTCCTGATTTTTGGTGAATTTTTAAAGATTAATTTTTAGAATTTATTAAATGCTGATCACGTGGTTTTTCTTTTTGTGATACTTTAAACTAATTTTGCGTCACGTGCATAACAACGAAATAGACAAAAAAAAATTTTCTTGCTAATACGGCAGACGATTGGACATTATCCAAAAAAATATTAAAATATGTTTCTCAAACAATATAAAAACATATGTTCCTCAAACTGTACTATATTAACTGTACTATATTCTTTAGTATGTTCTATTAGATTTAATTTGAATATTTTCTTCTACATTATTTTGTCTATAAAAATATGAGTAACGATTTTGAAAAAAATATTTTTTTTGTTTTTTTTTACACCAATTGCATACATTGATCGTTGAATTTATTATAAATATATATTTATTTATTTAATTGGCATTAATTGCATACACAGACCGTTGAATTTAATTAGAATGTACTCTGTAGCGAAGTGCAGGTTTTCAGCTAGTTTTGTTTAAAGTTGCATAGTCAAGGTCAATTTTTTCCTCATTTTCATATTTTAGTGTTACATCCCTTCGAAATATAATACAGAGTTTTACGCAGGTGCAGTTTTTGAAAAAAAAGTGCTCCAAAGGTAGTCAGATGCCTTAATATTTTACTCGATATACAAAATGAGAATACTTAATATTGATTGCTTTCTACTACACTGAATACAATTAAAATTCACAAAGAAATTTTCTTCTGATTTTTCCAAATTTCTTAGGATTGTTAAAGGAAGTGTTTGTCACAAAACTGTCCATTCTTTGAAACCACAAATATTTTTAAAATTTATATTTTATATATATTATTTATTATATATTTTTTATATTAAGTAAGAAATTGAAAATATGTTTATATACTTAAGGTAACAAGGGATCTTTAATATCGTTCTTCTTTAATTTTCAATATTTTACACTATATACCACACGAGTATAATTAATATTCTTACTACACTGATGATACTTCGAATTCACAAATAAGTATTTTGCGGAAGAATCAGACCGGTTTATCAAAAAATTCTTCAAAAATGCTAGAATTTTTCAAAAGGAATTCAAATTTTTCAATTTTTCATTTTTTTCTGATATCTTCCAAATTTCTCAGAATTGTTAATTGAAGTGTTTGTCATAAAACTGAGCATAATTCTTTGAAAACACACACATTTTTTTTTAATTTATAGACCATAAAATAAAATAAAAGCATAAAAAAATAACAGGCAGAATAGAAAAAAAATTATTTAAAACTTTAGATTCCTACGAAAAAAATTAAATGCACATTTATATTTATATACATATGGTAAACTTATAGTACAAAATTTAAAGATCTTAATACAGAGGCTGTTCACACATTTTTTAGACGATGTATATTGTATTCACAAAACTAAATTACATAAACTTCTTGTGTTTTAAATGTTCTATTTGACATCCCTTATTCTGAACTATCTTTCGACATCGCAATTTCCAGGATAATAATACCTTTTGAAGTGTCAGAAGAGGTATTCTATCCCATTCCTCCTGAACAGCTTTCCAGAGTCCTGTAAGGGTTTTGGGACGACGTTTGGATAATGCAGATTTTAAAAGTCCGAAAGCACAAAAATCCATAGGTGATACATCGGGAGATTTAGTAGGGATATCAGTGAAGGGTATGGCCTTGATACCAGTTTTTGTTCCATTTCTTTTAGGAAATTTACAGTGGATTTTGATGTGTGACTGCTAGCTTTGTCCTGATGGAGTCTCACAGATTGATGGCACTGTGGGTAAAGCGATGGTATTCCATTCAGAAAAAGTGGCGATGAAATATGCTCCTGATAGTATTTGGAGTTAATCTTGTCATTTTTTCCACTCTCTTTATTTTTAACTTGCCATTATAAGAAATTCCAGCAACAATCATGAATCCCTTAGAAAAACTTTCTTTCGATTCTTTGAACCATGTACTTAAATTTTTTTCTCCCTTTTTATGATAATAAATGGCTCTTTTTTTGTTGCAATCATTTAAATACACCCATGATTCATCTATTGTGACAATTTTTTTCCATTTTTCTTTGGATAAGTGTTTCTCATATAGAATTCTGCAGCGTGTCCTGCGTTCAGCGATATGATTTGGAAGAAGACGATGCACATTGCGTTTTTCGCTTCCTTAAGATTTAAATCAACGTTTATAATTTTGTTTACAGTGGACACCGAGAATTTTGATGATTTTGCAACTGTCCTTTGACTAGGGGGATTTTCTTTTAACAATAAACAACGTACCTTTGCAATAGTCAAAGATGTCCGTTTTTTCCTTGGATACTTGTTTGGAATTTTTGTCCCACTTGAGGCTCCAATTTGACGTTTTTTTCCTTTCTTGTTGACAATATTACCTATCGACGCTTTAGATATCACAAAACCATGACTCTCACATCGTTTTTGGATAACGGAGTATGCATATTTCTCTTCGGAAAGAGCATAAATGTAGCCTTCGAACCACTGCTTTGTTAAAAACGCCATTTTGAATAAAAACAAAACTTTCAAGCCCCAGACGATGATTTTGACTTTTAAAAACATAGTACAATTGCAATTATTTCTTTCGCAGCAAACGATTTTTATTACCGCTTACCAAAATCGTCTAAAAAATGTGCGAACAGCCTCTGTATAGAGTGCGCATAGAGCATTTTGAAAAACGTTAGCATTTCTGAAAAAAATTGAAAAACAGTCATTATTCTCCAAAAAATTCCTTATTTTGAATTCTAGGAGTTTTCAGTGTAGTAAAAAATAAAATTAATTATTCTCATTTTGTATATAGAGTTAAAAAATTGAAAATAAAAAAAATCGAGTTTAAAAGTCAGTTGTCCCCTTAACAAAATACAAAATCTTTTCTAAAAATCCTCCCATAAATTTGCGGTGTGTCCTATCGTCCGGTGCGTCGCAAATAAGTATTTTGGGAAAGAATAAAACTTGTTTTGGAAAAAAAAATCTTAAAACTGGGATGAATTTTTCAACGTGATCGACGCGTATATATTTGCTTCTAATTCTTCCAAATTACTTGAAATTGTTAACTGAATTGCTTGCCACAAAACTGAGCAAAATTCTTTAAAACACATATTTTTCATATATATATATATATATATATATATATATATACAGTCGAACCTCCATATATCGAACTTCCCTATATCGAAATTTTCTATATATCGAACTCTTAGCGATTCTCCATGTTCATTACATAGAAAAATTGTTTCTATATATCGAAAAAATCTCTATATATCGAAATTTTTTTCAAGACAAATTGGAAGATTTTATTCCATTTTAGAATAAAATCTCCAAATTTTTGGCATTTGAAACAATACGTCGTGGATTTCAATTCGCGGGAAATGTCCCTGATGAAGTTTTTAGTAGACTGAATAAATACGAACATTTCTTTGAACTTTCCGCAAAACTGGCTGTTCAGCAAGAAAATCGTAGTTTTTTTTAAAAGAATGTAACTGTGATCATTGTAACCACTGTCTGCATTATTGTTTTTTTAAAGATATGTAGTACTCAATAAATCTTTCATATTAGTTCATTTTTTAGTTATTAACTTTCATTTAATGGGATTCGCATATAAATTAGAAATGGAGTTTCGTATAGGAAAATTAGCTTTAATTTTTAGGGGAATTATGATAAAACTAAGCTCAATTCTATATATCGAAATTTCTATATATCGATTTTTTTCCCTGCAATTTGCTACTTCGATATATGGAGGTTCGACTATATATATATATATATATATATATATATATATATATATATAAATTTAATAGATATATATATAAATATATATATATATATATATATAAATTTATATATATATATATATAAATTATATATATAAATTTATATATATAAATTATATATATATATAAATTAATATATATATATAAATTTATTATATAAAATAATATATATATATAAATTTATTATATAAAATAATATATATATAAATATATATATATATATATATATATATATATATATATATATATATATATATATATATATATATATATATATATATATATATATATACCATGAAATAAAGCAAAAACATTAAAAAAACAGGCAGATTAAAAAAAATTACTTATGGCTTTAGATTCACACAAAAAAAAATCAATGTACAATTATGTTTATATATAATCGGTAAACTTATATTAAAAAAATAAGGTTTTTAAATGATCTGGAATGCACACGGAACATTTTGAAAAAAATTTGAAATTTGTTATATTAAAAAAAAAAAAAAAAAAAACAGGCTCTTCTGCCAAAAGAAACCCTTGTTTTGAATTCTAAGGTTCTTTAATGTAGTAAAAAAGAATTCAAATTATTCTCATTTTGTACATAGTTAAAAATTTATAATTGTCCTCTTAAGCATTGCATTAGTAATTCTATGAATGTTAGTTAAAAGCTTAATATAATAGGTCTGAATAGGGTTTTACAAACAAGTAACACGTTACCAAAGTTTGTGCCTTATGGGTTACATATTTATATCAACACCCAGCATTATAATCTAATGTTTCATAATTTCGCTTTATTTAAAAACCCTTACATTTTTTAACATGTAATTACAAACAAGTAACACGTTACCCATATTTGTGGCTTATGTGTTATGTATTTATATCAATATCCAGTAATACAATCTAATGTTTCATAATGTCACCTTATTTAAGAACTCTTAATTATTTTACAAACAAGTAACACTTAAGACGTTACCAATGTTTGTGCCTTGTGTGTTACATATTTATATCACAATACCCAGTATTATAATCTAATGTTTCATAATGTCGCTTTATTTAAGAGCTCTTATGTCGTTTCTTGCCTCCTCCAAACCAATATATTCTAATATTAGACACTTCCTCTCTCGAAATCAAAACCATTTCATCGCAAGTAACAAAGCCAGCCAGAGAATGTCAGCACTATATTTAACTCAATTACTGGCAACTCATAGAGACAATGAAATGTATCGAAAGTGGTGTTTCATATCTGTTTCAGTTTTCTCCTCTTGGCAATCATCCATTCTCAGTTTAAAAGACGAAAGGTCAGCCGCTAGGACTATCTCCCAATGACATTGTTTCAGAGAACAATATAACTGATGGGTTCTGAATGCGCCCCCTTTTATGGCACTAGAAATTTCAAAAGGAAGTTCCTGAGGGAAAGGTTATCGGAGTTTTTAAAACTTTTGAAGGGGAAATTTACACAAGTTTTTATCACTGATCGTGTAGCAGCAGTTTAAAGAATACTTTAAGTTGAAGTTTTAAGGAAACAGTGGACTTTTATTTTATTTTTTTACTTTTTATCATAGATAATGAAATTTTCTAGATATATACATTTCACTATAAATATATAGAATACTTTAAAAAGAAATTTTCAATCTTGTTAAAATTTTAAGATTTTTTTAAAAATTTGAAATTTTTAAACAAAATTGTAAAATTCTCCTTTCGACTTAATTTTTGAGATATTTCCTCGATTTTTAATTTTAAATCACTTAACTTTTTCCGTACGGGGTGGTATAGCATGTATCCCAAGAATACAGGCCCAAGAATGAATATACATATATATATATTATATATATATACATACACACACCTATATATATATATATATATATATACACATATATGCACACACACACATTATATATATATATATATATATATATATATATATATATATATATATATATAAATACAGTGGAATCTCGATCTATCGTTTTTCAAGGGACCGATTGAAATGAACTATAAATGCAGGAAAACGATAGATGCTGAAACATAACAAATCAATATGATTGTTGGGACTGGATAAAATGAACGACACATATGGAAAACCGATGGATCAGAAAACGATCGATCGAGATTCCACTATATATATATATATAGATATATATATATATATATATATATATATATATATATATATATATATATATATACGCACACACACATATATATATACACATATGTATACCCACACATATATATATACACTCACACACACATATACGGGGGCTGTCCGTAAAGTATCCGAATTTAATTTATAACTAAAAAAATATAATGGATATACATACTTCAGTTTAATCCCCATCAAAGTATCGTCCTTGAGAAGCAACACACATAGCCCAATGTTGTTGCCACTCTTGGAAGCAGGATTGGAAGTCGTTCTTTGGAATGGTCAACAGCTGTTCTATCGCTTTTTGCTTGATGGTCGTCACATCCTCAAACCGTCGTCCTTTAAGCGTTTTCTTTAGCTTTGGAAATGTGAAAAAGTCGCACGGAGCGAGGTCTGGTGAGTAGGGAGGTTGCGGGACTTGAACGGTGCCATGTTTGGTTAAAAAATTTTGAACCACATGTGAGGAGTGCGCAGGGGCATTATTGTGGTGAAGCATCCATTTCCGAGATTTCCACTTTGCTGGTCGTTTCCTCCTCACGGAATCACGAAGTCGCCTGAGCACATCACGGTAGAACTCTTTATTAATGGTTCGTCCATCTCTCGATGGTCTGCCCACCTCCCACAATCTCTCGAACTGTCATTCGTCGATCTGATCGCACCACAGTACGAACATGTTCCACTGTGACATCATTTCTCGATGTTGATGGACGCCCTGATCGTGCATCACTTTCCACAGATTCTCTTCCATCTTTAAAACGTCTAAACCATTGAAACACTTGAGTTCGGCCCATAACATCATCACCGTATGCTTTCTTAAGCAAATCCAACGTTTCGGTTGCCGTTTTTCTAATTTTATTACAAAATTTGATGCAAACACGTTGCTCAGTAGATTCCGTCATGATCCAACCCGACACGAGACTTCCACTGCGTTCACTTTTCGTTATTGCTACAAGAGAACCGCGCTTCGCAGTGCTTGGATAATTGCGAACATTACAAGTTTACATATGTTTAAACATGCTAATTAGCGTGCGCACGCAGACCGGTGTCTCTATTATGTTTTATACATTCAGTTCGGATACTTTACGGACAGCCCTCGTATATACACACACACACACTGAAGTGCCACTGAATTAGGGATAGCAAAGCCTATGCAAATTGTGTAGCGCTGCGCATCATGTATGCGCAAGTGAGAGCGCTGTGGTAACTGCATATATAGCGCGTACTGTTGTTGTTATGAATTAGTTGTTGGAATTGCCAGTATGGGTAAACTGCCTGATTTAGACGCCTTCGATCGCGGACAAATCGTAGATGAGCGACGCATGGGCCATTCAATTTCCGAAATCGTCAGACAGCTAGGATTTTCAAGGTCGACAGTGTCAAGAGTATACTAAGAATACATGGATGGTGGAAAAAAACTAGCGATCGGGCAAACTGCAAAGGAAAATTAGCCTTGACAGTGCGTGGTGAGAGACGGCTCAGGCGTATTGTACGTTTTTTCGCCGAAAAGTAATAAAAAAATATTTTTCGCATTTATTCGCTCATATCGGCAAATTTCGAATTTATTCGCATCTATTTCGTAAATTCGAAAATTACGTATCTCTATACATAACTGATTGATATAACTATCACATATTTGCTCCAGACTCAGTTCTTACAAAGACATAATACATAAACTTCCAAAGAGTTTTATAGGGCATATATAAAATTGTGTTGAAAAGTTGATTTCATTGGAGGGTAATCTACATGCCAAGAGACTGTAACTGTTCCAAAAAACATTTATATGAAGAAAAACTTAGTAGCCTTAAAAATAAGTTAATTTAATCTGGATATTTTTAAAAGCATATATTGTTAATATCTTTTATGGATTTTTTTCTAGACTGAAGCCAAGTATTTTAATCAACTTATCTGCATTAATTCAAAGAAAACAAGACACTTTCAGATGCAGATTTCAGAAACCAATTAATAAAGGAGAAAAAAAATTAATTTTCACGTTCTCAGATTTAAATAATTAACATGTTAAATATTCCCTTAGAAAATACGCTAATTAAATATTCGAGATGACAGTGGTGCGTTTTTCATTTTGGTAATGTCCAAGGGACGTTCATTTTATTTTTTTTTTTTTTTTGAAGCTGTAAATATTTCATTCGGCAATTTACAACCTTTCTTTCTAATTATGTTGTAAGGCACATTTTAAGCAATATTTTTTTACTGCCTAATTGAAACTTAGCGGTACATTTAGTTGAATTAGAATGTAAGTATACCCATTGTAAAACCCATAATTTTAAATTACTTTTTTCTACCATTAACACAACGTACATTCTAACAGTGGTGATACTAAAGCTATTTACTGGTGATAGTTTTTTGAAAAATAAAGGAATTTCTTATGGCTGTACATGCCTTAAAAAAATAATTATTTTTCTAAATGGATATCATCCTCAGAAAGAAGGAGGGAGCAACCCCCTCCCCCCTCGCAACCCCCTATCTACCCCATCAAATGTTTGTTCAACCCGTCTCTTCTTAGACTTTACTTTCTTTGTCTGAAGATCCAAATTAAATAAAATGTTATGTCAAACATAATTGAATCCAAGAAGATACAAAATATGAATTCTCTACATTTTCACTGTTTTAGTGTAAAAATAATCGGTAAAATTGTTTCTACCAAAACAAAAGCGTCTGCTGTATTAGAAAAAGGTTTCATAATTCACTAAATATTGAGAATTAATTCATTAGGCTAACAGTTCCAGAAGCCTAATGCTTCTCAAAAACAGATTTAGATAACAATTTCGCAAAAAATAAAGGGCCTCATTTACGTAATATTTGGAATATTGAAAAAAATTGCCTTGAAATTTCTAAAATAAATCTAGTTAACTTACTGCTAGAGAAATTCCATCTCAAGTCTTCCAAGAAGCATTTAAAAAGGGTAATGCATACATTATTAGGAAATCTGCCCCATGGAAAAAATCTACACAGATGGCGGGTTTTTTTTTCATGGAAAGTGCGTTACATTTATGTTACATGCTAGAAAAATCCTACAGCTAAAAAATCCAACATCAGGTGCCCTGTCCAAAGTACAACTGTCAGTTTTCAAATGAAAACCTCAGAAATCGTAAAATTCTCGGCTTGACTACGTTTTAAACCAACTAAACCATCTACAGATCAATTCTACAGTTTGAGATGCTTTGTTCCAATATATTAATTTGATCTATCGAAAAAAATCATTCGAATTTGTGTCGTTTTAGTTATAGGGAACTCCACTGACCATTCGTCAGTCAATATTTATAAAAGTACTTTAGTAGATGTTTTCTTCCAAAAAAATCCATGATTTTTAATACTGACCCATAAAGAATTTATTCTATTGGGAGGAATCATTTCGGAAATAAGCTACCCAGCCAGCCATTAGACATTTAATATTTAGTCACTATTTTGTTCCAACAAAATCCATAACTTTAATGCTATTTCATGTATAGAAATGTACTCGCTCAGCTATCCTTTCAGAAAAAAATATTTTGTGAAAGGCCTAAACTTGTGTCACTATTTGTTCCAACAAAATCCGAAATTTTAATGCTATTTCATTTATAAAAATGTATTTGCTTAGCTATCCTATCAGAAACAATATTCCGTGAAGAGTCTAAACTAACGTCACTATTTGTTCCAACAAAATCCATAACTTTAATATTGTTTCATATATGAAAATGTACTCGCTTAGCTATCCTTTCAGAAACAATATTCCGTGAAAAGCCTAAACTTGTGTCACTATTTGTTCCAACAAAATCCGTAATTTTAATGCTATTTCATTTATAAAAATGTATTTGCTTAGCTATCCTATCAGAAACAATATTCCGTGAAGAGTCTAAACTAACGTCACTATTTGTTCCAACAAAATCCATAACTTTAATATTGTTTCATATATGAAAATGTACTCGCTTAGCTATCCTTTCAGAAACAATATTCCGTGAAAAGCCTAAACTTGTGTCACTATTTGTTCCAACAAAATCCGTCATTTTAATGCTATTTCATTTATAAAAATGTATTTGCTTAGCTATCCTATCAGAAACAATATTCCGTGAAGAGTCTAAACTAACGTCACTATTTGTTCCAACAAAATCCATAACTTTAATATTGTTTCATATATGAAAATGTACTCGCTTAGCTATCCTTTCAGAAACAATATTCCGTGAAAAGCCTAAACTTGTGTCACTATTTGTTCCAACAAAATCCGTAATTTTAATGCTATTTCATTTATAAAAATGTATTTGCTTAGCTATCCTATCAGAAACAATATTCCGTGAAGAGTCTAAACTAACGTCACTATTTGTTCCAACAAAATCCATAACTTTAAGATTGTTTCATATATGAAAATGTACTCGCTTAGCTATCCTTTCAGGAAAAATATTCCGCGAAAAGCCTAAACTTGCGTCACTATTTGTTCGAACAAATTCCATAACTTTAATGCTGTTTCGTTTATAAAAATGTATTCGCTTAGCTATACTTTCAGAAACAATCTTCCGGGAAGAGCCTAAACTTACGTCATAGAGAAAAATTGGATTTATGCCTTCATTTGCCGTTCGTGACAAAAAAGTTTTCGTGAGCTGAAGGAAACAGCAGAAGCAAAGAGACTCAAACAAGTGGATGAAAAAGAGAAATTCAAAGATTTCTTTTTTCCTTTGCAGGAATGGCTCGAGGCAGTAACAGTGTATTTATGTACGTGAGGTACACACGCTCTGGGTATTTACCTCCCGAAAATAGTAGATAAACTCTGTAAGAAAGATTCTTTGAAGGAAGCTGAATATTTCTTAGGAAAAGTTGCCATTTATGTAAGGGGCATCTGTCAAATACTGCAATGCGCCTGATTTTGTTAAGGTTTGTTAATAATTCGAGTGAAGCTTTAGACTGCAAGTCAGTGGTGCGCAAATTGTGGGTTGGGGGATTTGCACCTCTGTGGCTTGGCGCACCACCGACCCTTCTCCAAAAAAAATTGGAAGAGTCGCGGATAGTCTGGACAAAATGTATACCCTGCTAAATTTTTTTAATTAAAAACATGCTGTAAACTTTCTATAATGACATATTTTTAATATTTTTATGACTAAAAATATATGATAATTATAGGTAGGTAAAATTTGTATAAAAAGTATTGAAATTTCGCAAAAAAGAAAAAATACGATATATAAAATTTCCCATTTATTCGAATATATATATATATGTGTGTGTGTGTGTAAGGAATTAACTAGGGAAAGAATAATTAATTAGAATTTAAAGGGGGCTTCCGGATTAATTTATTTCCGTGGCGTAATTCGCCACTGATCTCATATCCATTTCGAAACGCATCGAGAAAATCAGAGGAATTCCCGTTGGATTTGATTGACATCCGTAATCAAGCCTTTGCCTCATCTTCGGTGCCGACATCACGCGCATACGCGATAAGTTTAGGTGGTCTAAAACAATAGCGTTTTCAGGCAGAGAGCGGGAGATTCTTCGGCAGTGCGGTCACGCGTCGCGAGGATAAGAGATGAATCTCTTGGACTATAATTACAGATTGAATCGGGTAGCTTAATAATTGGAATAATCTAATTAGATGTAATTAACTTGTAATCATTTACCACGGCCTACGTTTACTGACTGCATAATTATTAATAAGTATTAAGGAATTAAGAGGGATTTATGACATAAAGAGAACGCTTCAGGCCTCCATTTAGACAGGCTCGTCATATATATATATATATATATATATATATATATATATATATATATATATATATATATATATATATATATATATATATATATATATATTCATTCGAATGAAACATATCTGCTGAATAATGGAAATTTGTGGTAAATACACCTATACCTCATCGAGTGTTAAGGGACTGCAATAATGAAGGTGAATTTTCTATTACTCAACTGACCGGAATGACCGTACGAAATGGCTTCGTCGGTGTACAGAAAGTTCCCAAAGGGATTCATGATAGTTGAAGGATTTTGTTACAATGGCAAACTAAAAATCATAAAAGTCTCAAGTAAAGCCAAAATTAATTCACTCTATTATCAGCAGACATTTTAGAACCAATTTTTGGAAGAATAAATTCTAGCCTTATACGGAAAGGACATTGATAAAGTTGAGCTTCATATGGACAAAGCCTCTAGTCCCACGTGTAAATCAACTGCCGCTTGTTTAGCAAAGAAAGAATCAGAAACAGTAATAAAGTGGATCCCATTTAATGAAATACCTGTAAAATAACCTGACGCTTCTATAATGAACTTTTGAGCTTACGGTTTATTAAAAATGAGCCATAGGAAAACGGCATCCAAGAACACTGAACGGACTTTGGAAAACGGTACAAGAGGAATGGCGTAAAATTGACATGACAGTACTAAGAAAAAGTTTTACTTTCATGGAAAATTCGAGCTAGAGCTATTGTCAAGAACCATGGCTATCAGATAGAAGCAAATCGCCGCAAAAAATACGGCATTTATACATAAAACTTAACTATCAAAATCATTTCCATAAATCACGAACGACATTCTGTATTTTACATGCGGCATGGGAAAACCAAAAGGTTGGGCACCCTGGTCTAGATTAAATTATATCTAGATTTATGTTATTTACATTCAGCTTCACCTAGTTTGACAGCAGTGCTACATTTTGAATGCAATACGTACTGCCTGGAAAATGGGAGTTTCGTTATTGCACCCTTTTCCTAGAAATGTTATACACAAGTTTATCTGAACGGCGTAGAAAGGTAATAAGGAATGTCAAGCAAGAAAATGAATCGTTAGCTTTATTTTATGTGCCAATTTGGCACATCTTTGATGTACTTGCGCCCATAAATTTGACACATAAAAAAGGTATAGTTCCTATGAAAATAATTCTTAGATAATTGTTGCTGCTCTATAAACATTCCTCGAAGTTCCATGGCAGTGCTGCAAGAAGTTTATATAATTCACAATCCAGTCTTTGTACTGTTTGTTGTAAAGATATTTTGTTTATCCTAACAAATGATATCTAACCCTAACACTTTCGGAGACCACAATGTTTTAATAACCTTTTAATACTTGAGGTGACTGCCTACATCCGGTGCCATTTTTTTAAAATCAATTTTTAAGGATTTTTTGGTCTTTTATGGTAAAATAGCACTTAAAAATTAAAAAAATTAACAAAAACCTACCTGTAAATACCATACATTTTTATAAATTGGTCAATTTGAAGTAATTTTTAATGCAATTTAGCTAAAACTCCTATCACTCTGTACAAAATTCTAATGCTACTATTTTAATTTCCTTCTCACACATGATACATATGACAGTTATCTTCAAAAGGACCTACAATCTACGAGAATTTTTAAAATGCAAAACTAATACAGACAATTTTATGCTCCAATATGAAAATTTTCCCTGATTCGTCATTCCGTTCCTTATAAAATAACAACCCCAAATAAAAAACTATTTATTATACATCAATTATTGTAAGTCATTTCATTAACAATGGCATCTAGAACCTTGCCTGAAAAGTTTATCAAATTATATGTATTATTATGTGATATATCATGATAACGGTAGAGATTCGTGCTAAAAAACATAATTCTGAGCTTCTTCTCTGCAGCTTTTACATTAGATTTGTTCTTGACCACACACCGCGTGGTCATACATATTTCATTCCGCTTATACCATTGTACATATATCCGTTATACCATTCCGCTTCTATAGAAGGTAAGTTTAAGGCTGCTGTGTACTTACTCTTTCGATTCACTCACCTTAGTATTAACCTATGTATAAAATGTGTCTACTACTTACAGCTACAGTAATGCTGATAATCCAATAAAAATGGTATTTTCAGACAGCCTGAACTTTTCCGCACCTTGCAACAGGGTTCATGTTTAAATGTCGCCCAGCAAGGGACTTGATGGGTGTTTAAAACACTCTATACCAGATTTTTTCCCCGAATAATTTTAATTTAAAAATATTTGTATTAAAAAAAACGAAAGAGTCCCAAATTGCAAAATTTCTTTCCCTATTACGGAGTACAATTTTTTTGAAAAACCCTTCAATCCAAGTCGGCAATCCTTGGACACATTTTCTCCATGGGTTAACACTGAGGTGAGCGAATCCAATAGGGTTAGTACACAGCAGTCATAATGAGAGTCCCAGTTTCATAGTGCTTCCAGATTTTCTAGCCGGCATCTAAAGTTTTCTCGATGTAATTAAGGGGGAAGATCACCTTAAAACCTTCAAAAAACACAATTTAATAATTACTAGCCGCTGCGTGACCAGTATGGTCGCTTTTAGTTTTATATTTTCTTTTGCAAAACAACTCAACTGAAAGAAACATACATAAGGAATGCTACCATTACCTGTCATCATAAACATACGTTGTTAAGGGGTAGTGGGATCTCAGCCAAAAAATTTATAATCATTACAAAATTCTCCATAATGCTGATTCTAAAACATCGTGATTAAAATATGTGAATTCTCATTACTTCAGATCAGAGTTAAAGATAAAACTGAGAAACTCAACACCAATGATTTTAAAAATTTTATCCCTCTCTATATGTAATATTTTTCAAAATTAAGATATCTACACTTTATCATTACATCAAATAATAAATTGTGGGAGAAAAAAATTTTCACTTAAAAATAAGGAGTAAAAATTCAGCAAGTACTAAAAAAAAGTGTTGAAAATTAACTCTTACTTACTATTAAGGTAATATAATACAGTATTAATAATATTTACTGTGATATTCCTAAAACATCTTGATATACACAGTTGAGTATTTCAGAAGTAGGAGATGATACAGTGACAGAATCAAAAGAACAGACTCTAGATAAACTTGCATACAACTGTCCATGACTAAATACTGGATTTGATTAGGTCTAAACATATATTGTCAGAATTTTACTCTTACATACATTTATAAAAACCGATGGAACAAATGAATAAATTAAAATTATTCACAAGTAAAATACAGCAATCAAATTTTACCAAATTACGTGCTATTGTCGAGCCGCGAGTCTAATGTTTACATTTGGTAGTTGCAGCCGTTTCCCTTCAGTGTGTAGAAATATCGGTGATTTTTGTGCCGCATACCTACGCGTGTTATATATATATAGATGATTTAATTTTGAAGAATGGAATATAAAGAATCTTTTGAAATAACAAGTAGATACTACAATTAGAACCAATTTTATAGCCAAATGTATAAAACTAATAGTAAAGTAATTTATGGAAACTTTAAACTTTAAATGACTTTTTCTAAAAACTTATATTTAAACTTGTGCGCACTATTTCTTCAAAACCAATGATCACAAATTGCTAAAATTATGTATACATGTAAATCTAGTATGTTTATACTATTTCTCCCTAAATTTAGGTAAGTACATATTACTAATTTTTTTCAGCAATTTTATGAAAAAATTTTAGATTTCTTGTACATTACAATACATTTTCCTGAAAAGATATTTTTATGTGAAATATGGTAATTATTTTAGGTGTAGATTAAACTATAACCTATAGATAGAATATATAAAAATAATTTCATATTATATCCTTATAGTTTTAAAAAAATCTGCACGCAATGCATTGACCTAAGATTCTTTATTCATAAAAAGATTATTAGAAATTATTTTATGTAAAAACAAATTATCTCCCAACAATTCTGATTTTGTTTTCTAATAGGTAAAGCTTTGTACTATTCACCCTAAAAAGTGGTTTAAATTAATTACAAATTAACTGTTTGACAACACATTGAGCTTGGTAGTGAAATCGGTGCATTTTTCAAACTTGTGCGCACTATTTCTTCAAAACTAATCGTTACAAATTGCTAAAATTTTGAATACATGTATATATTTTATGTTTATACAATTTCTACCTAAATTTAAGTACATATTACTAATTTACAGAATTTTTTTTAATATTATATTTTTTGTACATTGCAATACATTCGCCTAAAAAATATTTTTATGTGAAATATAGTAATTATTTTAGTTGTAGATTAAAGTATAACCTATGGATAGACTATATGAATAATTTAATATATATCTCTTATAGTTTTAAAAAATCTTCTCGCAATGAATTGACCTAAGATTCATTTTTCATAAAACATTTCTTTACATAAAATAATTTTTAATGATCTCCCAACAATTCTTTTTTGTTTTCTAATAGATGAAGATTTGTACAATTCACCCTAAAAAATTGGTTTATTGGTATTGGTTTTGTGAAACTAATCATCACAAATTGCTAAAATTTTGTATACATGTATATCTTAAATTTAGGTAGAAATTGTATAAAAATACAAGTACATATTACTAATTTACAGAATTTTTTTTATTTTATATTTTTTGTACATTACAATACATTCGCCTAAAAAATATTTTTATGTGAAATATAGGCGTGAAGATTTGAAGGGTGAAGATTTGTACAATTCATCCTAAAAAATTGGTT
This sequence comes from Dolomedes plantarius, assembly GCA_907164885.2. NCBI lineage: Eukaryota > Metazoa > Arthropoda > Arachnida > Araneae > Dolomedidae > Dolomedes > Dolomedes plantarius. The sequence continues at coordinate 93,732,830 of OU015499.1, read as the reverse complement.
TAAATTAATTACAAAATAACTGTTTGACAACACATTAAGCTTGGTAGTAAAATCAGTGTATTTATGCGCGTGCAAAGGGGATCTACACCCTTAAAGTGCATACAGGACTGGAACAAGAAAGCCTTGGAAGGTGGAACAAACTATCAGGTTAAACTACTGTTTATGTTATACAGCGCACTGACTTATATTTTTCCGCAAAAGCCGAGAAATCTAATTAATAACTGATCAATCAGGTACCCCTCATTTGGAAAGCAAATTTCAAGAATTTATTTTAAGAGTGTTTAGTTTTTGGACTAGTGGTTGTACATTTTCGTTAATTACTTAGAAATCGTTTGCGGGAATGAAATCACATGAAGCCAGGCTCATGCTTAGAGTTTCTATTTAGTAAAAACACATGTAATCTATATATAAATAAAACAGTTCCGTAACTGACTCACTGACTGACAGACACACAACGCACAGACCGAACCGCTGGACCTAAAGGGCTGAAATTTTGCATGGCGATTCTTCTTATGGTGTAGGGGTGCACTAAGAGATTTTTGAAAAATTCTTAGATTTTTTTAAATTAAATTTTTAAGCTGTTTTAGTAACTTCTTTTAAGTTTGCATTTAAAATAATAATTTGAGGGTTATAAAATTTATATCACAAGAAAGATAAAAATTCCTTTAAAATGAAATCTTTTTCGAATCTTTACCTCTATTTTCTGATTTTTGGGGAATTTTTGAAGATTATTTTTTAGAATTTAATTTATTAAATTATGATCACGTAATTTCTTTTGCTGGTGCTTTAAATAAATTTATCGTCACGTGCATAAGAACTAAATAGACAAAAAAATATTTTTTTCTTGCTAATGCGGCAGACGATTGGACAATTTGTCTATAAAAATATCCCTTACGATTATTTTATATATATATTTTTTCTACATCAATTGTATATAATGATTGTCGTATTTATTATATATATATATATATATATATATATATATATATATATATATATATATATATATATATATATTTGGCCATTAATTGCATAGATTGACCGTTGTATTTAATTTGAATGTACTCCGTAGCGAAGTGCGGGTTTTCAGCTAGTCTACAATATGAACTTGTTTCAAATTTCAGTAGACTCTAAAGAAGTCTTATTTTACACCTAGCAATAAAGATTACAAGGAAGAACTTCCTTCTAACTGCAGTATCAGTTTTGATTTCGGCACCAGTTTAAAGTCTAGCGGGAAAAATATCTTTAATTTTTGGTGTGCATAATCAAATATGTACCGTATTTTTCTTATCATAAGACGCACCTCAAATTTATGGGAGGATATTTTGGAAAACAACATTTTGTATTTTGTTAAGTATATACAGGTCTTTCCAAATTCTTACTTAATACCGATAAAAAATATATGTAATATATATAATAAAATATATAATAAATATATGTAATATATATGTAATATATATAATATATACATAATAAGTATGCATAATATATATAATAAAATATTCATTTTATTTTAATGTGACCTTCGGACAATAAAACGAACGTATTTTAAATCTATTTCTTTTTATGTAAAAATGTTCTTATGGTCCAAAAAATAGAGTAATTTCAAATCAATTTTTATTAAACTGTTGTAAAAAAAAAAAAAAAGCAGCCAATTTATTTCAGACCGATTCTTTCAATCACAGTCAAAAATGTGTTAATGTTAAAAGCGGTCAATTTTTTCCTCCTACTTTATCTGATTACAATGGCAAAAAGAAACTTTAATCTCCATCGAAAAAAAGTTCACGTCAGAGGTAACAGAAAGAAAATAAATAAATTTTCCTTGTTGGAAAACTTTCGCGCAGTAATTCAGGAATTTCGTACGCAAGAAGGCAAGATAGCTTCCAGGTATTTACGCCCATAAACTAGGGGCATAAAAGGAAGTTGCTTCATAAATATATATTCATATAAAAATATTTATGAAATTCTTGTTCCTGTTTAGTGTCTTGTTAACTTTTGGGAAATACTCTCAAATGTTTCCATAAGGGGAAAAAATGAAAGATACTTGCTCCAGATTCAATAATTTGAGTTAACAACTTCAAAATTGGCAGTTTAATAAAACATGATTCAAGATTGAACAAGTAATATATAAAAAAAAAAATTTTAAAGTCAATTCCTACTTTGGTCAACAAAGAAACATTTTAGTGTGAACTAATAGTAGGAATTTAAAAAAAGGATTGCCTGCAAGAACCTTGCCTACTGTGCGAGATTAGGAGGGAGGGAAAGAGAGAGAAAAAGTTTGTCTGGTTGGGGATTCGATCTCGCAACCTACAGGACGGGAGAAGCCCGCGATACCGCAGTGCTACCGTTTACACAGTAACAAGAGGGAAATAACTATTTAGGAGCAAGAGACGCTCTAGGTCTAAAACTAAAATTGATTAATTAAATTTAATTAATGAATTAATATTTGAAAAAACTGTATGAACATCAAGTGTCATCCACTACAAGTTTAAAAAAATGTATTTGAACTTGAGTGGATGAATAAAAAGTACTTTTATTAACGATTGAAAATTTGAACAAGATATATATAGAGAGAGTGTGAACTAATAGTAGGAATTGAAAAAGTGAAATAATAGTTATATGTCATTGAGCCTACCTAACTTTCATTTAGTTATTTGTTTAGTTAGAAAAAGAATAATTTCATTTTCAACCCAGCATTTAGCCGTTCCGCTGAACCGCGTTTCTCTTAAGTGGAATTCTTTTTGAATGTTACAAGGTCAAACTAATATCTTTCTTTCGAACCACCATTGCTCGTTAGGATTTGGATGGGTGTTTTTGACCCACATACTTGAAATGAAAGTAGATTTCAGCAGCTACATTATTTGTTTAAAACTTTTCACAAACTTCTCTCAATATGGTATTTAGGAAGTTTTACTTAGATTCCCTGTTTTTGTTATTCAAAACTATTTTTATTTAGTTCCCTCAGCAACATGGAATCCTAGAGTCAGGATGTCATACAAACATCCCATAATAATCGTATGATAGAGCACAATTATAGATCTTTTGAAAACGATAAATAACTGATAATGATATCTATAATACATGATCACTCTTAAAATAAGTAAACTTTAATGATAATATCTTACCTCAGTATTACCCAGGAAGGATTTACCTTTCGGCAATGATGGGGTAAGATATGCTGAGGTAAGTCATATTTGTAGATTATATTCGAACTTATAAAATTCGCACCTTTCTTAATATGGTTTTTAGAAGGGTTACCTAGATTTCCTGTTTGTGTTAATCAAGCCTATTTTTATTTAGTTCCAACAGCAACATGGAACACTAGAGGCGAGATGTCATAAAGACATCCCATAATACCAGTATGATAAAGCACAATTATAGATCCTTTGAAAAAAGATAAATAACTAATAATGATATCTATAATACATGATCACTCTTGAAATAAACAAACTTTAATGATAATATCTTACCTCAGCAATACCCAGGAAGGATTTACTTTTTGGCAATGTTGAGGTAATATATGTTGGGGTAATATATGCTGAGGTACGTCTTATAATTGTAGATAATATTCGTTCTTAATTTTCGTACCTTTCTTAATATGGCTTTTTGAAGGTTACCTAGATTTCCTGTTTGTGTTATTCAGGCCAATTTTGTTTAGTTCCAGCAGCAACAAGGAACCCTAGAGGCGGGATGTCATAAAGATATCCCGCCTCTAGGGTATACTCGTATAATATAATGTAGTATAATATTCGTATGATAAAGCACAAATATAGATATTTTCAAAAAAGATAAATTATAATGATCTACATGATCACTCTTGAAATTCACGAACTTTAATGATAATATCTTACTTGAGCATTACCCAGGAAGGATTTAACTTTCGAAAATGCTGGGGTAAGTGTTAAAACTATAGATAATATTCGTACTTATAAAATTCGTACCTTTCTTAATATGGCTTTTATAGAAAGGTTACCTAGATTTCCCGTTTGCGTTATTCAGGCCTATTTGTTTTTACTTCCAATAGTAACATGGAACCCTAGAGTCAGGATGTCATAAAGACATCCCATAATACTCGTATGATAGAGCACAAACATCGAACTTTTCAAAAAGGATAAGTGATAATAATATCTATAATACGTGACCACTCTTTAAATTCGCAAACTTGAATGATATCGTACCTCAGCATTACCCAGGAGGGATTTATCTTTCTGCAATGCTGGAGTAAAATATGCTGAGGTAAGTCTTATAATATTTATATATAATATTCGCATTTATAATATTCGTACATTTCTTGATATGGCTTTTAGAAGGTCTTACCTTGATTTCCTGTTTGTGTTATTCATGTGTATTTTTATACAGCTCCAATAACAACATGGAACCTTAGAGACGGGATGTCATAATGACATCCCATAATACTCGCCTGATAAGGAACAATTATTATAGATCTTTTGAAAAAAGATAGTTAAATAACTGATAATGATATCTATAATACATGATCACTCTTAAAATAAGCAAACTTTAATGATATCTTACCTCAGCAATACACACGAAGTATTTACCTTTCGGCAGTGCTGGGGGTAAGATATGCTGAGGTAAGTCTTATAATTGTAGATAATATTCATAGTTATAATTTCGTAACTTTCTTAATATGGCTTTTAGAAGGGGTTACCGAGATTTCCTGTTTGTGTTATTCAGGCCTATTTTTATTTAGTTCCAACAGCAACCCTAGAGTCAGGATGTCATACAAACATCCCATAATACTCATATGATAAAGCACAATTACAGATCTTTTGAAAAAAGATAAATAACTGATAATTACATCTATAATACATGATCACTCTTGAAATTCACAAGCTTTAATGATACCTTACCTCAGCATTACCCAGAAAGAATTTACCGTTCGGGAATGTTCGGGTAAGATATGCTGAGGTAAGTCTTAAAATATTCGTAGATACAAAAAAAATTCAATTGAAACTAAGCAATTTCAAACTCTAATCTTACGAGATTGAAATTTTAAAATATAACAAAATTGCTTATTCATATTTTAAATAATAATTCTGTTGGATTTGAAATAAATAAAAATTCTCCGCATTTCTTTTTATTAAAAGGAAAACCATAACATCGCCTAGATATCTTTATCATTCTATTTTAATGCAAGAATACAAGCTTACGTTTCCAGAAAATTATTTTCTTAAAACCTTTTCCTTTGTTCAGACAGATTACGAAACCTTTCATCTTGCACCTCAAAGGGAGGAAAAAACGAAAATAGCAGCAAACTAAATAAAAATGGTGAGGTGAATTCTTTTTCGGGGATTATTTACTACTAAGAACGGGTTTACTATTTGCTTAGCTGCTCCAGGGAATAAGTCCATAAAAGGTATACATAAAAAGAATTGCATTTCTAGAAAAAGGATTGTACTAGTCTTCCTAGAAATAAACTCAGCTACAGCTGATTGGTTTAAGCATATTTGATAGATTTTTAGACGTTTCTGCGTTTTTATCACTGATAAGGAAAATTAAGAACGCAATTACAGCCTTAATTCATACTGATTAACAAATTTCTTTATGAAAGTCTAAAGCTTTTATGTAAAAATATATTAAGTACGGTATTTTTCGGACCATAAGACGCTCCTTTTTACATAAAATTATCGACTTAAAATTAGGGTGCGTCTTATGATCCGAAGGTAACATTAAAATACAATGAATATTTTATTATACAGTGGAATCTCGATCTATCGTTCCCCGAATCATCGTTTTCCCGTATGTGTCGTTTGTTTCACTCAGTCCCGATGATCATGTTTCTTTGTTATGTTCCCGCATTTATCGTTCAGTTCAGTCGGTCCCTTGAAAAACGATAGATCGAGATTCCACTGTATATGTAATAATGACGCCTCACCATTATTAACTGTCTCGCCCCACCTTTTTTACTTAATGCGTATTCTAAATTATCCTCTTTTCAAAAAAGTACAGTCCCTTTTCCAAACTGTGACCTAGAAATGAACGAATTAACTAACTAGTTTGTCCCTTAAGGCACGCGAGAACACTAAGATTTCTCATTAACTGGAATGACTCAGGACCACGCGTCTATATTTAGTCATACAACGCGCGTGTTCCCTTTTGACTCATGACCACGGGAGTTTGACACTATGTCCCACGTGGTTTTCCCGCACCAAATAAAATAATTCTAACCCTAGCGACAAAATCAGTAAACACCTAGTGAAAAAACTTTGAAAAGAGACTTTCGTTCCTCCCTTGCTTCTTCACTCTGTTTACTCTTGTCACATCTTCGCGCTGCTTTGCTGCTGTCCGATGTGACGTTCTGTCTTTTCACTGCCCCGGCAGCATATTCTGAAAGACTCACGCTTTGGGCACTCAATTGCCGGTTTGACGAAAGCATCCGTTTCGCCATCTGTTGACATATATAGGAATCTTTTTATTATAAGTTTTTTTTTTTAACTTCTACGCAATTTAGTATGTTTTAAAATCTGAATTACATATATAACACAGGATTTAAAGAGATTTTAACAAAATAAATAAATGAATAAATTGAAATAAGTATATTATTGAATTTTAAATTTACTTTCTTCAAATATCCACAATAATTTTAGTTTTTTAAATTTTAATGTTAATTAGAAAATAAATGTATTTAATAAGCTTTAATTAAAAAAATTAAGTTGCATAAATTAAAAAATTTAAAGTTTTAAATTCCAATAATATAAATTTATTTTAACATATAATTTTAAATTAATCAAATTTTTAAAATATAAAAATTTATTTTAATTTGGTTACATTTTTATGCTAAATTATTGAAGAAATGAGGGAATGATGCTGAGTATGAAGGAATGACAAATCTTTTGATCTTTCTTTGCTGTAGATTTTTCAATTCCTACTATTAGTTCACACTCTCTCTATATATATCTTGTTCAAATTTTCAATCGTTAATAAAAGTACTTTTTATTCATCCATTCAAGTTCAAATACATTTTTTTAAACTTGTGGATGACACTTGATGTTAATACAGTTTTTCAAATATTAATTCATTAATTAAATTTAATTAACCAAAAAAATTTCAACAATAAGAGCTAGAGAGCTAAGATTGGTGGCATTTTAAAGCAATTTTCAAGACCTTTTTCAATGATATATAACACAATTAGGGCTTAGAAAAATTTATTTTATTTGAATTTAAAATTTGAATTTTTCAAAATGCGCCGCTTGAAAAATTTTCAAATTTTTTTTAATAATACTTTATATAGTACTGAAATGATTGTATAAGTTTGAAAGTAGGATCTGTATGGGTTCATGTTAAAATATTGCATTGAATACAGTATTCCTGATTTGAAATCACGAAATTACTTAATACAATATGTTTTAAAGCCTAGAAAATTAGAAAAAAAAATTTAAGATGTGTAAGTAATCGTACTTGTTTTGTATAATTGAAAGTAATCATATTTGTTTTGAAAAAGATATAGAACCATTTTTATCAGACTGTATATACTTCAGCACATACAGTACTAGACTTTCATTCACTTTCTTGCTTTCAGTGCAAGATTTTCAAATGCTCTTATTTTCAATTAAATTCTGAAAATAAAACAAAAACAAGTAATATATAAAAAAAAATTTTAAAGTCAATTCCTACTTAGGTCAACAAAGAAAAAATTTGAGTGTGAACTAATAGTAGGAATTGAAAAAAAGGATTGCCTGCCAGAACCTTGCCTACTGTGCGAGATTAGGAGGGGGGGAAAGAGAGAGAGAAAAAGTTCGTCAGGTTGGGGATTCGATCTCGCAACCTACAGGACGGGAGAAATCCGCGATACCACAGTGCTACCGTTTATACAGTAACAAGAGGGAAATTACTATTCAAGAGCAAGAGACGCTCTAGGTCTAAAACTAAAATTGATTAATTAAATTTAATTAATGAATTAATATTTGAAAAAACTGTATTAACATCAAGTGTCATCCACTACAAGTTTAAAAAAATGTATTTGAACTTGAGTGGATGAATAAAAAGTACTTTTATTAACGATTGAAAATTTGAACAAGATATATAGAGAGAGTGTGAACTAATAGTAGGAATTGAAAAATCTACAGCAAAGAAAGATCAAAAGATTTGTCATTCCTTCATACTCAGCATCATTCCCTCATTTCTTCAATAATTTAGAATAAAAATGTAACCAAATTAAAATAAATTTTTATATTTTAAAAATTTGATTAATTTAAAATTATATGTTAAAATAAATTTATATTATTGGAATTTAAAACTTTAATTTTTTTAATTTATGCAACTTAATTTTTTTAATTAAAGCTTATTAAATACATTTATTTTCTAATTAACATTAAAATTTTAAAAATTAAAATTATTGTGGATATTTGAAGAAAGTAAATTTAAAATTCAATAATATACTTATTTCAATTTATTCATTTATTTATTTTGTTAAAATCTCTTTAAATCCTGTGTTATATATGTAATTCAGATTTTAAAACATACTAAATTGCGTAGAAGTAAAAAAAAAAACTTATAATAAAAAGATTCCTATATATGTCAACAGATGGCGAAACTGATGCTTTCGTCAAACCGGCAATTGAGTGCCCAAAGCGTGAGTCTTTCAGAATATGCGCCCCGGCAGCCAGCCTGGTGGCTGTTATTGCTTTTTAATGCTCCTCCTGCAAATCTTAAATCAACCTCTCGCTCCAAATCTTCGTTCATGTCTGCAGAGCTACCCTATAGTGATGTGCAAAATTATGTCTTCATCGTGCTCCTTGAATAAATCAGTTCTATGGATATCAAGTATGTTTGTGTTCCTTACGTGTGTGCATCTTTCCTCGCTACGTCTACACTGACGTGTATCAACTCTTCCAGCACGTGTTGTTATGTGAATCCATCTCCTATACCGATCCGTTAAAGTTATTCGTGTGTGTAAAGTCGTAACGTTATATGTATATATAATTAATTTAATATACAGTGGAATCTCGATCTATCGTTTTTCAAGGGACCGATTGAAATGAACGATAAATGCGGGAAAACGATAGATGCGGAAACATAAAGCAATATGATCGTTGGGACTGGATAAAATGAACGGTACATACGGAAAAACGATGGATCCGAAAACGATCTATCGAGATTCCATTGTAATATGTATAATAAATTTATATAATTATAAAATATATATTTATTATATTCTATTATTTTTTTATCTTTATTTAGTGAAACTGAAAATATGTATAAAACTAACAAAATACAAAATATATTTTTCTAAAAATCCTCCCATAAACTTGAGATGAGTCTGATCGCACTTATGGTCCGAAAACTACGATAAATGAATTTCAGTCTGTTATATAAATTTAACCATATAGAATTTGAATCAAAATTTAAATCGCCTTAAGAAATTTAGCTACTTTTCGCCTTAAGAAATTTAGAAAATTTTAATTAAATTTTGAAATTAAAAATATTTAAATTTTGCTTTTATTGAATTTTAAATTTCAGAAAAAGCTCACTAAATCAGACGAAAATGATTGGACAGTTGTCGTTTACGATTTAGTTTGTGCTGAGAACTTTCGGTGAATATATTTTCAAAGGTCAAAATGCATCAAATATATTTAATACTAGCTGAAAACCCGTACTTCGCTACGGAGTAGATTCAAATTAAATACAACGGTCAATGTATGTAATTAATGCCAATATATATACATATATATATATATATATATATATATACATAATAAATACAGCGATCTATTTATGCAATTGATGTAAAAAAACGAAAAAATACATTTATAAAAAGAATCGAAAGGGATATTTTTATAGACAAAACAATGTAGAAGAAAATATTCAAATTAAATCTAATAGAACATACTAAAGAATATAATACAGTTAATATAGTACAGTTTCAGGAACATATCTTTTACTGTATTTTAATATTTTTTTGGATAATGTGCAATCGTCTGCCACATTAGCAAGAAAATATATTTTTGTCTATTCCGTTGTTATGCACGTGACCATAAATTTATTTAAAGTACCAGAAAAAGAAATCACGTGATCAGAATTTAATAAATTAAATTCTAAAAATTATTGTTTAAAAATTCCCCAAAAATCAGAAAATGGAGGCAAAGATTCGAAAAAGATTTCGTTTTAAGGAATTTTTATGATGTTTCTCGTGATATAAATTTTATAACCGTCAAATTATTATTTTAAATGCAAACTTTAAAGAATATTACAAAAACAGCTTAAAATTTAACTTTAAAAAATCTAAGAAGAATTTTTCAAAAATCTCTCTTAGTGCACCCCTACACTATAAGAAGAATCGCCATGCAAAATTTCAGCCGTTTAGGTCCAGCGGTTTGATAACCCATTTTAAACCCATCGGTTTGATAACCCATTTCAAACATGCCTGGTTTGATAACCCATTTTAGCCCAATTTGGACTTAACACCCTTTGCACAGCAAACACAGATTTATGGTAAACTTATATTAAAATATTTCAGGTTTTTAAATGATATGGAATGCGAATATAACATTTTGAAAAATGTTAGCTTTTTAAAAAAAAATTCGAAAAGCAGGCATGTTTCTGCTAAAAAATCCTTATTTTGAATTCTAAGGGTCCAGAATACAGTTAAAAAAATATTAGTTATTCTAATTCTGTATATCGATTTAAAAATTGAAAATTTAAAATAAATCGATGTTGAAAGTCCCTTGTCCTGTTAAATGAAACTAATAAAAAACGGTATCATATTAGGACAAAAAAATAAACGTTCTAATTGTCTAGAATGTTTTAAGAATTTTCCTTAAACATTACGTGAAACGTTGGGTCTTTTATTAAGAAACATTTATTTTTTGCTGCGACAGCATCATTTTTGCAGCTTTTCTGAAAATCCTTCTTCACGAAACCCTTTTCAACCCTCCTACCAGTCGTTTCAGATAGCTGTCACCTTAATCTTGTAAAAAAAGAGCAAAACAAGTAAAAGAAAATTTAGGTCTCACGCATTCTCTTCTTTTGGAGAGTGTCTGGCGCAATAACAAAATGTTAAACGTGGTAGGATGTGCCTGCGTCTGGGTATTTGCAGCTGTAAGACAAACATTAAATGATAGTTTCTTTTTTGAGCCATGGAAAAAACTTTTGGACATTAGTAGTCTATGAGAGAAAATATTTGAGACAAATTCTTCAGCTGCGGGTGAAGTGAAACTACTGATATGCATTCTAATACCTACAGTATGTGAAAGGTCTAATGGTGTACGTGTATTTAACGTTAGTCTTTAAGTACAGGAGAGATTTTTCCTTTACAAAAGAGACATCTTTACATATTTATGAGGGGGAATTAGGAAGGATACCTCTGCAAATGGAATAACCGCTATGATCTCGAACTCTCCTCAATTTTAACTGCGAAGCCTGTTGACCCTGTTTAACTCTCACAAAGTTACACAATACACTGTACTGCAGAAGTATGCTTTATGACTTTAATATTACACAATCAAAAATGTAGGCTAACCCACACACAACTTATAACAAAGGTACAATACACTCACAGTATAGGATGCAATGTGTGTAAATGCATAAATGTTAATGCGTGCTGTGAAGCCTGTTGATCCTATTTAACACTCACAAAGTTACAAAATACACTTAGAATTATGCTTTGAGAATTTAATATTACGCAATCAAAAATGTAGGCTAACCCACACACAAAGCAGAGCAAAGGTAATGCACTCACAGAATGGGATGCAATGTGGAAGAAAGGGAATTCACTCATAGTAATTCATGGAATGTGTGTAAATGTGTAATAATTGTAAATTAAAGTCCTTACTTTTATATACAGGGTGTCCGGGCTAAAAGTATCCAAAAGTTATGGCTTATTTTTACAGAACTACTCATTAGAATTTTAAAAAGATTATTTAAATAGAAAGAACATCTCACCAAGTTTTAATATCAATCATAGATTTCGATCATAACATCATAGATTTCAATGTGTGCACCTTTTGTAGCACGATAAGCGTCTAAGTGTTAATCCTGTTTTCTCCAAGTGTTTCGTAGCATATAAAGAGTTATTACACGAATTGCTTGAATGATACGCTTCTTCAACTCATTCACAGTTTAAATTTTTTGTTTATACACAGCGGATTTAATGAATTCCCAAGCAAAAAAGTATAATATCTCTTGATATGCTACGAAACACTTGGAGAGAACTGTATTACCATTTAGACGTTACTCGTGCTAAAAAGATACACACATCGAAATCTATGATACTATGATCGAAATCTATGATTGATATTAAAACTTGGAAAGAGGCTCTTTCTAATTAAATATTATTTTTAAAATTCTAATCGGTAGTTCCGTAAAATTAAGTCATAACTTTTGGAAACTTTTAGCCCGGACACTCTGTATTTGGTTCAGTTATTCTGTTCAAACTCAAATAATTTTAGTGAATAAGTAATCCGCAAAACTCCTAAACTCATTTTTTTATAGATGGCAGATTCTCGACAAAGAAATCATTAAAGTCAACCGTCGATTTCATTTCATAAATATCTATCGTTAGAAACCAACTGTGTAGTTGGTTTCTGCTGTTGTTTCTAATCCTATGACATCCGCTCTAAATTCAGAAAAGATCCACGAGGTCGTTGACCAGAACAAAATCCATAGGACCACAGGAACAATTGGGTAACTGCATTTCTTAGGCCATCGCCTTCTAATGCAGATATTTCATAAGATTATCAGCGAAGAGCGAAAGTTCCACCGAAATGAGAAAAGGAATGTTCATAAATATTTTCAGAATCGTAAATTGCAACACAAAAGTGAAGCAGAGAGTTTTTTGGTCAGAGCATCGGAGGGTGAAATGTTCTCATTGGAAGTCTCCAGGATCTTCGTGATGCTTCTCTGATGGGGGCGGAGACAATGGCTGTCTGTAAGCTGGTTTACAATTGGCAAGTAGAGAGAGGAGGAAGACAAGTGATTGGATAGAGAGATAAGGTTCAGAATCCGTGAGTTCTAATACTAGGAAATTGAGCAAATCCAGACAAATAATAAGTGCTAGAAGGAAGTTTAAGGGTAGTAAAATAGATTTTTATTTTATTTTATAAAATTTTTAATTGTCTTTTGCCTTGGCAAAGCCAAGTATTGTTTTTCGTATTTTTTTTATATTTTATTTAAATGACGAGGACAAACAAAAATTTTAAGACAAAAGACTCAGGATGGCACGAGGCCTTTTCCTGTTAGTGGGGTCTGCGTGATCACAGTCTGCAAGATTTATCAAAAGTTCAGTGTCAATTGAGTTGTGAAAGTTAATAGCTTGAGTTTTGAGATAATTTCGAATAGTAGGGATTCTTAACTCCCTGTAGATACAAGTATTTCTGAAATACCAATCCGCGTTAACGATTTGCCTATTGATGCAGGACAAAATTAATGACGAGAAGGGACTTTGTATGGAGATCCTCTGTGGTAAGGCCCAAAGACTCAAAAATGTACTCCAGGGAGATTTGTGGGACCTCCCCGGTGATGTCAATTAGTGCAGATGGAGATCTTTCTGTACCCGTCAAAAGTAAGGCTCTTGAGATGTCCATAACAAGGTTAGAAAGTGCAGTTTGGGAGAATCTACTGCAATTTAGAAAAGAGGGAGTGTCAGGACACTACTTGTACCAGCGATGGCTGGGAGTCGACCAAGAGATATTATCTAGTGCCCTTCTATTAGACAATTCTTCAAAAAATGTCCCAAATTAACTTCAACATCCGAATCCCTGGTGCAAGTTTGCTGTATTTATACACTGGTCATACAGTTATTGTTAACCCATTTAAGACTGGCGTTGCGAAAACTCAACATTAATTTCTGTATGTTTTTAAAAGTATGTTCTAAGTTTTGTATGTCTTGAAGTAACATTTTTATTTTATTCTCTATACTTTAATTGTTCATAATAAATTTTTGTTTCCACATTTGCCCGCTTTTAGCACTTGCGAAAAAAATTGTTTTTTTCTGGTGTTTTGAAAGGGATAAAAATGACTAATTTCGAATAATAACTGTAGATAGCAGCACATGTTAAATTTCCTATTTGATGCTTGTTCCGAGTTCACTAGAGACTAAAAAACAAAATGGCTTCAACAGGTAAGGCATAATTTTTGTTTTTATGTTTCTTAATTCATATTTTTTAAAATGTTGCGAAAACGCAACATCAGTCCAATGTGTATTATTTAAGATTTTGATATGCTGCCTAGTATTTTTTTTATGAAGTAACTTGGTATTGTTTTCATTTCAGATAAGTTTGTGTTAGAAAAAAGCGATTTTTGACATTGGAAGATGCATTGGAGTATTTTCATGGGCTAGATAATAATGATATTGCAGAATCGTCATCAACAGAAGATAATGCAGAACCATAAATCGTCATTATCCCTCCAGATCCGGATGATTTGACGGATGAATAAGCTATTGATGAGGATATTTTATGTGAAAATGTCGAATCCACTAAAGACATTGCAGGTGAAATCGACATTTGTTTCTAATAAATGTAAAAGTAAGCAATATAGTAAGAAAAAGGAGCATATTGTATGGGAAAAAGAGACTTTACATGGATGAAATGAATTCTAAAATAAGTTTATTAGAGTTTCAGAGATCTATATCTTTGAGAGAGCCGTATCTTTGATAAAAAGGCTTGAAGATATGCAGATGAATTCTGTTTGACCTGAAACTTCACATATTGGAAGACCATCTTCAATTCAAAATCTAATTCTCAACGAAACTCAGAGAGACCGTATGGGCCATATTACTAAAAATAGTGAAAATAAACAAAAAAGATGTAAACACTGCAAAAGTCAAACAATTACTGTATGTAATAAGTGTAATGCACCTCTTCATGTGAAATGTTTCAGAGACTTTATAATTTGTTAAAAAAAATTATACCGTTCTAGACTGATGTTAAGAAAACTGAACATTTTGTAACTCTCGTAAAAATAAATTTGATTTTATTGAAACAACTTATTTGTGTAATTAATGTTCTAAGAAGTGTTAAAAAACTGTTTGGTGCATTTCCAATAAAGGAAACATGGAGCGGTCTTAAATGAGTTGACTATAAGCAGCATCTATTAATTGAATCCTCTATACACTTTAACATTAAGAATGTGTATGTAAGGACCTATGGATGCACAGCATTTGCCACTGAGCTCCGCATTATCAAGTACATGTCTTTATGGCAGATATTGGGAGGACAGGGAACTGATGAGGACGAATGGATATCATCGGAATTAGACTGTTGTTTCTGCTCCAAGATTTCTATATGCTATTTTGTTTTCTGTGTTGTTTCTGCTGTTTGCTTGTTGTATTTTAGTGTCATAATAGTGTATAGATGTATGTCTAAGTGCTATTGATGCCTTAATTTTAAAAAAAATCAAGAATTTTCCCTTTTTTCTAAAACTACAGTAGTAATTGAATTAACAATAAAAGTATTAGTGTCTAGAATATTCTAGCCCATATCATAACTAAGCATTTGTGTTTGATATTGGCACTTTTTAAAAAACTATTCATGTTTGATAACATAAAAGCCTGGCAAATTTCTGGTATCTTTTGCAGCGACAGCATGAATCCTATTTTTCCTTCTACCAACAGCTTCCCCTTAATCTTGAAAAAAAAATCTAAAAAAGTAAATAAAAATATAGGTCCCAGAAATTCTCTTCTTTTGTTGGAATAGCCCAGCATGATGGAAAAAAACGTTATGTATGATAAAATGTACTATCTCCAGGGCATTCGCGTCTATAAAACTAACACATTAGTTTTTTTTTAATGCGGAGGCACTGGTACATTAAAGATAGTTTCTTTTTTAAGATATAGAAATATTTCTTGTATACTAATATACAGTCGAACCTCCATATATCGAAGTAGCAAATTGCGCGAAAAAAATTCGATATATAGAATTTTCGATATATAGAATTGAGCTTAGTCTTATAATTCTCCTTAAAAAAAATTAAAGCTAATTTTCGTATACGAAACTCCATTTCTACTTTATATGCGAATCCCATTAAATGAAAGTTAATAACTAAAAAATTAATATGAAAGATTTATTGATTACTACATATCTTAAAAAAAACAATAATGCTGACAGTGGTTACAATGATCACAGTTACATTCTTTAAAAAAAAAACTACGAATATCTTGCTGAACAGTTAGTTTTGCGAAAAGTTCAAAGAAATGTTCGTATTTATTCAGTCTACTAAAAACTTCATCAGGGATATTTTCCGCGAATTGAAGTCCACGACGTATTGTTTCAAATGCCAAAAATTGGGAGATTTCATTCTAAAGTGGAATAAAATCTCCCAATTTGTCTTGAAAAAATTTCGATATATAGAGATTTTTTCGATATATAGAAACAATTTTTCTATGTAATGGACATGGAGATTTGCTAAGAGTTCGATATATAGAAAATTTCGATATAGGGAAGTTCGATATATGGAGGTTCGACTGTATATACAAAAGAAACATTTTATTAGAATTCTGTTGCATGTTTAGTGAAGCACATCTGGCATACATGCTAATATTTACAGTATCTAGCAGAGGACCTCTGCTAGGAGTGTGTTACATCTCAAAATAGCCATATTTTCAGGAAGAGCTAAAGAAGAAATAATTACAAGATAAAAAGGAACTTTTTATGTACCATGATTTTAAATTTTCTGTTGAATCATATAAACTTGACAATTCTATGTATTAATAAATACTTTTTTTTTTTAATTTTCATGAATTATCCCATCAACTTGAAGGAAAATGAAGTTAATTGGAACTTAAGGGTGAAGTTTAGGGTCCGTTGTCCGCTTAAGACAAGTTTAAAAAAAGCTTAATGCCAATTTGTGCCAACGGAAAATACTTTATGGATGTTGCTGGGAGCTCTAAAACATTTATGACCAATTTAAAAATGGAGAAATTATTTGTCGGAGATTCAGCTGTTGTAGTAAATTCCTGATTTTAAGGGGAAAAGGGACTTTCAACATTTGTTTTTCAAATATCCGATATTTTACTCTATATACCACATAAGTATTATTAATATTATTTTCAACTACATTGAAGGAAATTAGAATTCACAAATAAAAATTTTATGGAAGGATAAGACATCTTTTTCAAAAGTTCTTCAAAAATGCTGGAATTTTTCAAAATTCTCCATGAGGGTCCCTTTTCTTCTAATTTCTTCCAAATTTTTCAGGAATGTTAATTGAGGTGTTTGTCCCAAATCTATGCATAGTTCTTTGAAACCACAAATATTTTTCAAATTTATAGACCATGAAATAAATAATAATTTTAAAAAATAACAGGCTGAATTTTAAAAAAAATTTATCTAAGACTTCAGATTCATACAAAAAATTCCATGCACAATTATGTTTACATATACAGTCGAACCTCCATATATCGAGCTTCCACATATCGAAATTTTCTATATATCGAACTCTTAGCAAATCTCCATGTTCATTACATAGAAAAATTGTTTCTATATATCGAAAAAATCTCAATATATCGAAATTTTTTTTCACGACATATAGGGAGATTTTATTCCACTTTAGAAAAAAATCTCCCAATTTTTGGCATTTGAAACAATACGTCGTGGACATCAATTCGTGGAAAATGTCCCTGATTAAGTTTTTAGTGGACTGAATAAATACGAACATTTCTTTGAACTTTCCCGCAAAACTGGCTGTTCACCAAGGTATTCGTAGATTTCTTTAAAAGAATGTAACTGTGATCATTGTAACCACTGTCTGGATTATTGTTTTTTTTTAAAGGTATGTAGTACTCAATAAATCCTTCATATTAATTCATTTTTTAGTTATTAACTTTCATTTAATGTGATTCGCATACAAATTGGAAATGGAGTTTCGTATACGAAAATTAGCTTTAATTTTAATGTTTTAGGAGAATTATGATAAAACTAAGATCAATTCTATATATCGAAATTTCTATATATCGAATTTTTTTCCGGCAATTTGCTACTTCGATATATGGAGGTTCGACTGTATATAGTAAACTTATATTTAAGATTTTAAAGCTTTTAAATGATATGAAATGCGCAAGGAGCATTTTGAAAAATATTAGCATTTCTGAAAAAATATTTAAAAAACAGGCATCATTCTGCCAAAAAATCCTTATTTTGAATTCTAGAGATCTTCAATGTAGTAAAAAAAGAATATTAATTACTCTCGATCTGTATATGGAGTTAAAAATTGCAAATTAAAAAATTTGAGGTTCAAAGTCCTTTGCCCCCTTAAATATACAGTAAAACCTCGTTTATCCAGACTAACTTGAATCATAGGCAATCCGGATAATAAGCAAAACAAAATCCTTAACTTAGCAGACTTATCAATTATTACGATAAAAACTATGGTTTGTAAAGTATTACATAGTATTGTTTACAATACATTAAAAAATATAATAATTACAAGATAAAACTTTTTATATACCATGTTTTTAAATTTTCTGTTGAATCATACAAACTTGACAATTCTATGTTTTAATAAATGTTTTTTAAAAATTTTTTTGATGAATTATCCCATCAACTTGAAAGAAAATGAAGTTAATTGGAAGTTAACTTGCGTTTAACTTTTCATTCCCGTCTCGGCCGATAGATGGCTGCACCACTCTACAAGACAAAATTAACTGAAAATGTATTAAAATCTGCTTAAAGATGGCTAAAAGCATTTTAAAAAATGCATTGTCATCATGTTCTGAGCTATTCTAAAAGTTTCAAATGTGTAGCTAGTCGGTAAGTTGGTTAAAAATCAATTGCAAGATTTGTAAGGGACAAACACGTAAACAAACAAGAAAGCAAGTTTAATATAAACATGATAATGAAATGGCTCTTCCTGAAAGTGGCTATTTTGAGATGTAACATTTTTCTAGCAGAGGTGCGGTATGTGTAATGTAAACTGATATATTCATTTTTAGCATACGTATACATTATGTATAATATATTTTACATTGAAAAGAGCGTCACCTACCCACATTTATGCTGTAAATAATTGCAAAGTCTCTGTGAAAGTGGAATATCCGCGAATATCCCTAAACTCCTCAATTTTATGTCTGATGTGTGCTAACCCTAACCGTATTGCATTCGCTCATCTCTAATGTTAACCTATGGAGAAAATGCGCCGATTATTTACGGCTACATAAATGCTCATAATCCAGTAAAAATGCAATTTTCAGACAGCCTGAACTTTTCTACACCTTGGAACAGGTTTCATTTTTACCATGTTTTTATTAACTCGCTTTGTTTGTTTGTGTGTGTGTGTGTTTGTCCAGTACAAATCTTGCAATCGATTTTTAACTAATCTCCCGACAACAGGCTGCAAACTTCTGTGACTGTGGGATACAAGAGCTTGTGGCAACTATGACGAAAAATAAGCATGAACCAGTAAGTAATTTGTAATGGAAGTTTTATCAATTGAGGGGAGTGGTCACTTTTACGTACCTTTAAAAGTATCATTTTTTAACTTATGCTGGATTGTATGTACTACTCATGATTTTTGCTTGATTTACAAGAAATTTTTTGAGTAACTGTCTATAATACTGTTTATTATATATGCAATATTTCAAGGTAAATAAAAAAACAATGATTTTTTATGCATAAAAAGTGAATATTTTTTTTAATCGATCATTTTGCAGTCAACTACTGTGCGCATTCTATCAAAATAAATTATTAAGGTACATTAATAATTGCTTACTATATGTGATTACAACACTTTAGACAACAAAATCCACCAAAATTTTTGAACCTTAATATATTTTAATTTTTTTTAAGAATTATTTTATAAGCTTTTACTCAGTCATTTTTGAAGTTTCTAATTAAAAATAGCACGTACTAAAATGTTTTAATATATTTTAGAATAATGTTGCTGGATATTGTTGCCTGAAGTATTGTAATCACATATAGTAAAAAATTATTAATGTACCTTAATTTATTTTGACAGAATGCGCACAGTAGTTGACTGCAAAATGCTCGATTTTAAAAAAAAATATTCACTTTTTATTCATAAAATGTCATTTTTATGAATTACCTTGAAAAATTGCATCAATAATAAACAGTATTATAGACAGTTACTCAAAAAATTTCATGTAAATGAAGCAAAAATCATGAGTAGTACATACAATCGAACATAGGTCTAAAAATGATACTTTTAAAAGGTACGTAAAAGTGACCACTCCCCTTAAAATCTTTTGAATGAGTATGCGACATTGTATCATTACTTTACAAAACACCCTCGTACAAGCTTATGTTCTCTTGCCAACGGTAAAAACGTTTCTAAGGAAAGCATTTACTACGAAACTAGTCATTTATAGTCACGCATACTAAGTTTTATATTTATTAAACCCTTTAAAAGCCATAGAATATATTAAAGAAGTCATGACTGCATTTTCGAGAAATTAAGATATTTTAAAAAATAAGTTACCCTCGGGTATTAAGAGGTTTAAAAGAAAATTCCTAGACGCTTTTTTATATCAACGGGATTTTTAGAGCAAATATAAAAGTTTTTTTCAGATTTAAATTTAATGAAAGAATTTTTATTTTCAAAGTTTATTCTTAGTGAAAAATATGTAAAAGCAAACATGTCTATGTGCGCGAATGCAAGAGACAGGCAGAAATTCGTTTAGTCCCGAATCAAATTAAAATCTTCTTACCCAAAAGAAATCAATATTTTCCAACAAACAAAAATTATTTCTTCCAAAGAAATATTTCAATTCATAGAAAAGAGGAATTTACGATTCATTAAATTTCAAAATTCAATTTTCGAAACAAACTTGAAACAAATTTCAAGTTTTTTCAAAACTTGAAATTAAGATTTTTGATACTTTTTATCATTTACTGAAAAAAATAAATGAAATAAAAATTTACTAATTCTGCAAAAAAATGCTGAGTATTTTTCCTTCTGTGAGCTCTGAACTATTAATTTTTTCCCTATTCATATATTGCATTTAAAATGCAAATGAAAGTTATCCAATAGATTAGATTTGGTTTGGTTTGGAGCGATACGGTCAACTTTTTGCTACACGAGGGCTAATTAGACCGGAATTTACAGTTTAAAGCCGATTACGAACGGCTAAAAACATCCATGCCGACAGTGGGTTTGGTTGGGTTTGGAGAGCTACGGTCAACTTTTTGCTACACGAAGGTTAATTAGACCGGAACTTACAGTTATAGGGCCTGTTCACATAGGAGTCCGTTGCGTAGCGTTAAGGAAAAGATGACGTTGAGACGAAAATAAACCAATCATAGGCGTTAAAAATTTCATTGCTAATCGTTTGGAGGCATATGATTGGTTTATTTTCGTCTCAACGTCATCTTTTCCTTGACGCAACGCAACGGACTCCTATGTGAACAGGCCCTAAAGCGGATTCCGAACGACTACAAACATCCATGCCAACAATGGGACTCGAACCCACTGGATCTGAACCGAATGCCAGCGCCCTAGCCAATAGCGCCCTTTACACGCACGCTCTTTCCCGCATGAAACCACGATCCCGCGCGATTGAGTGCACGTGGGAAGGTGTCAGAGAGAAAGGGAAAGCTGCTTTTGAGCGTACTGCAAGTTTTCCCGCGTGCAATACCGTACGCTCCAGGCACTCCAAGAGCGTACGTGTAAAGGGCGCTATTCGGCCATCACCTGCCTGCCGACAGTGGGACTCGAACCCACAGCATCTGAACCGAATGCAAGCACCCTAGCCATTCGGCCATCAACCTGGCTGTTATCCAATAGCATAAAATTCATCAGTATTTTGCATATAAAATATAAATAAGCAAATCACTAAGATCTCGAAATGATACTCTCATTTAATATGCATGAGTAAGACAACCATTAGAGTAACATTTCTTGCTGACATTTTATACTTAACGCTTAAGCGAGCATAAACAACTTCATGACGTTTGTTATTGATTTTGAACACTATTTTACATTTTCTTCCTTTCCACGTGGGAATTTGGTTTTCTTTTTAAGAATTCTAGAAATGGGATTTGCTTGGCTAAATAAATGCTCTCAAGCTTAAACTCCCGTGTTAAACAGATGCGTCAGATTTACAACCCAATGAGCACATCAGAAGCCGTATGTTTATTAAAATCCTTAAGATGCCAGGTCTAACAAGGGAAAGAATTTGATTCATGAATAACAGTTCTTACAAGAGGAATTGAGGCGGTGAAAGGCAAAGTGGTGTAAGTCACATTTTCAAAATTTTTTATTTGAGGGCAAAAATGTAATATCCAGGGTCAGTTTATAGTAGAATAGCAAATAATTATTATTTTCAACATTATAATAATTTTAATGAATTATAATTTTTTCAATTTATAGTGGAATTTATTGTAGTTTTTGCAGTAAAACGCTTTGGACTTGCACCACCTGACTTACACCACTTTGCCTTTAACCGCCTTAATTGTACTCCAGCTTAATTCCCGTGTTAAATGCCTTACAAATGCTTCAGATTTTATAATTAAATGAATGCATTAAAAACCATGCTTATTAAGAGCCTTCAGATGGCAGGTTTAACATGGGAAAATACTAGATTCCTTAATAGCAGTTTTTAAGCTTAATTCCTGTGTTAAACACCCTACAAATGCTTCAGATTTTATAATCAAATGAGCAAAATAAAAACTGAATGTTTTTTATAAGCGTTAAGATGGCAGGTCTAACAAGGGAAAATGCTGAATTCATTAATAACAGTTCTTACAAGTATCAACTGTATTCAAGCTTAATTCTTGTGTTAAACACCTTCCAAATGCTTCAGATTTATAACCAAATGAATATAATAAAAACTGTATGTTTATTAAAAGATGACAAGTCTAACAAGGGAAAATATTGCATTCATTAATAATAGTTGTTACAAGATAACTGCACTGAAGCTTAATTCTCGTGTTAAACACCTCCCAAATGCTTCAGATTTACAACCAAATTAGGACAATAAAAACTATGTTTATTAAAAGATGACAAGTCTAACAAGGGAAAATATTGCAGTCATTAATAATAGTTGTTACAAGATAACTGTATTCATACATAATTCTCGTGTTAAACACCTTCTAAATGCTTCTGATTTACAACCAAATGAGCTCAATAAAAACTGCATCTTTATTAAAAGCCTAAAGATAGCAGGTCTAACAAGTGAAAAAATTGGATGCATTAATAATAGATGGTACAAAATAACTGTATTCAAGCTTAATTCCCGTGATAAACATCTTACAAATGCTTCAGATTGTATAATCAAATGAGCATATCAAAAACTGTATGTTCATTAAAAGCATTAAGAAGGCAGGTCTAACGAGGGAAAATATTGGATTCATTAATAATAGTTGTTACCAGACAACTGTACTCAAGTTTAATTCCCGTGATAAACATCTTATAAATGCTTCAGATTTTATAATCAAATCAGCATATCAAAAACTTTATGTTCATTATAAGTCTTAAGATGGCAGGTCAAACAAGGGATAATTCTGGATTCATTAATAACAGCTCTTACAAGTATCAACAGTACTCAAGCTTAATTCTCGTGTTAAACACCTTCCGAATGCATCAGATTTGCAGCCAAATGAGCACAATAAAAACTGCATGTTTATTAAAAGCCTTAAGATGACAGGTCTGACGAGGGAAAATATTTGATTCATGAATAACAGTTCTTGCAAGTATCAACTGTACTCAAGCTTAATTCCCGTGATAAACATCTTATAAATGCTTCAGATTGTATAATCAAATCAGCATATCAAAAACTTTATGTTCATTATAAGTCTTAAGATGGCAGGACAAACAAGGGATAGTGCTGGATTCATTAATAACAGTTCTTACAAGTATCAACAGCACTCAAGCTTAATTCTCTTGTTAAACAACTTCCGAATGCATCATATTTACAGCCAAATGAGCACAATAAAAACTGCATGTTTATTAAAAGCCTTAAGATGACAGGTCTGACAAGGGAAAATATTTGATTCATGAATAACAGTTCTTGCAAGTATCAGCAGTACTCAAGCTTAATTCTCGTGTTAAACACCTTCCAAATGCTTCAGATTTACAACCAAATGAGCACAATAAAAACTATGTTCATTTAAAAGCCTTAAGAGAGCAGATCTAACAGTGAAAATTACTGGATTCATTAATAACAGTTCTTACAAGATGAACTGTACACAAGCTTAATTTTCGTGTTATACACCTTCCAAATGCATCAGATTTACAACCAAATGAGCACAATAAAAACTGCATGTTTATTAACAGCCTTAACATGGCAGGTCTGACAAGGGATAATGCTGGATTCATTAATAACAGTTCTTACAAGATCAACTGTACACAAGCTTAATTTTCGTGTTATACACCTTCCAAATGCTTCAGATTTACAACCAAATAAGCACAAGAGAAACTGCATGTTTATTAAAAGCCTTAAGATGGCAGGTCTAACAAGGGAAAATATTGGATTCATTAAAAACCGTTCTAACAAGTTCAAATATACTCAAGCTTGAACAGAGTAATTTAGCGTTTACACATAAAAAAAACTAAGAAACACAGTTTTTTTTATGTTTTAGAGTATTTGCATACACATATATCTCAACTTGTGCAGTAAAAAACTCGATATTTGAAACAATGTGTAAAGTCAGTCTACAATTCTTAACCCAGTGTATCGCAACATCTCCGAGTTGAGAAATAACTACTTAAAAACAAAATTAGATAAATTTAAGCATATAAAAATTAAAACTAATATTTATTGCATATCTTCAACAGATGCTCATTCAAAATTGGATTTTGAAATGACATTGCCTAATCGTGTTTGTTGAAGATGTACAACACATTGATATAGAGGGTTAATTATTTTAATTCTTATAAGCCAGCTTTGAATTAGTAAATATTTGAAATGACATTGCCTAATTGTGTATGATGTAGATGTACAACACAGTGATACAGAGGTTAATCATTTAAATTTTTATAAGCCAACTTAGAAATAATAAATATTTGAAATGACATTGCCTAATTGTGTATATTGCTGATGTATAACAAGGTGATACAGAAGGTTAAATTATTTTAATTCTTGTAAGCCAGATTAGAAATAATAAATCGTTGAAATGACATTGCCTAATTGTGTATGTTGTAGATGTACAACACAGTGATACAGAGGTTAATCATTTAAATTTTTATAAGTCAACTTAGAAATAATAAATATTTGAAATGGCAGTGCCTAATTGTGTATATTGCAGATGTACAACACGGTGATAGAGGGTTAATTATTTTAATTCTTGTGAGCCAGATTAGAAATAATAAATCGTTGAAATGACATTATCATTGTGTATATTGCAGATGTACAACACAGTGATACAGAGGGTAAATTAATTTGTTTCTTATAAGCCAGCTCAGAAATTATAAATAGTTGTACAACCTAGTGATATAGAGGGTTAATCATTTTAATTCTTATAAGGCAGCTTAGAAATAATAAATAGTTGAAATGGCATTGCCTAATTGTGTATATTGCAGATTTATAACACAAGAAATACAGAGGGTTAATCATTTTAATTCTTAAAAGCCAGCTTAGAAATAATAAATAGTTAACAAAGGTAAAGAAACTGAAAACTTATAATTACGAATAGAATCTACTTATGGTGAATAGAAAAGGTGTTTATTAAACGAACCTGTTTCCCTTGGAATACGACATACGCACTTCACTTGTCAACATAATGTTTTCGATCTTCATTGCTCCTAGAAATTAAAACTTCTAAGATTCTGACTCAAGACCAAACCTCTCTTATGTTTCCAAGCTTTACCGATAACTTAAAAAAATTGTCCCAAAGATTTAAAAACTAACATGCCTTTGTTTCATTAATAGAAGACCAAAGTATTAGGCCCTTAACCTCCAGTTTCTGGATCAGCAGGTATTATAACATTCCACAATCATTTAAACATAGTGATTTAATACTCTCAGAACATGCGAAAGCGTCGTTACGAAGCAAAAATCTACAAATGAACGAGGTTGATGATTGCAAATGTGCTTCCAGATGACGTCATTTTTTTAAGCTATCAAAATATTTTAAGTGAACGCAACTCTCAATCACTAATATACGTCATGATGACGTCTTTATTTTCTTCTATTTTTTTCTTTTTTTTTTACTCGTTTAAACTATGTAATTAAATTTATTAAATTTGTACAAAACAAAATTTCAAGGCTATCTTTGAAAACTGGACAATGATTAGCAAATGATCATCAATGTTGTTTACATATATGTATCGAGAGGACGTCATTTCCATGTTTTTATTAACTCGCTTTCTTGTTTGTTTGTGTGTTTGTCTAGTACAAATCTTGCAATCGATTTTTAACTAACTTCCCGACTAGCTAGACATTTGAAATTTTAGAATTGCTTAGAACACGATGACAATGCATTTTTTTATACTTTTAGCCATCTTTAAGCAGAATTGAATTAACTTTCAGTTATTTTCAGTCAATTTTGTTTAGTAGACTGGTGCAGCCATCTATCTGACGGAACGGGAACGAAAAGTTAAACGCAAGTTAACTTCAAATTAACTTCATTTTCTTTCAAGTTGATGGGATAATTCATCAAAAAATTTTTTAAAGTATTAATTAATACATAGAATTGTCAGGTTTATATGATTCAACAGAAAATTTAAAAACATGGTATATTAAAAGTTCTTTTTATCTTGTAATTACTTCTATACTATACCGAAACATCTGACGTGAACGATATTGTCAGTTATGAATTGCGTCATGATGATGACATTTTTTAACGACATGCTCGTATGTACTTTTCAGTGATTAAACTTATTCATACCGATAAAGCGAAACTTGTTGGACATATTTTCGGAATGAAAAATGATGGATAAATGAATGCCGTTGTTCATTATAAACATGCGTCCGGAAGATGTCATTTTTATAATTGTAAGGTATACACAAGATTCGATTCACAAGAATCGAACTTTTGAGTGAATTAAAGAAGCTGCTTTAGATATGCTAATTTCGGCATACGCTCTTAGTATAAATACCACGCAGCGTCATTAATGAAAAGGAGGAGGTTGTTAAGGTTGAAAAGGTGTTATCCTGCGCTAGTGCTTAGCGGGCCAGAAGTTTACATGGCAGTACTGCTGGTTTGACTTACTGTTCGTTAGTATAAAAATATATTGTTCTTGAAAGCTGTGTTTATACATTCCGTACAAGTAGTACGCATGCTTATTGCTGTAAAAGCCAATTATATGTGCAACGAATTCAATAAACATTGTTTCATGTATAAACTGTGTTTGCTTCAAATTCAAATAGAGTGCCACTTCAAATTATATACACCCAAGTCTGGGTAGAAGTGAGTATAGAAACTCTATATAATCTTTTGGAATATATGAAATGAATGCTATTTTCCCCCCATATGGCGGGACTTTGTCTTGATATTCGCCCATATACACCACAATTTTTGTTAGCTACTTAGTTGTTAGAACACTGTGTGGCTGAAACAACATTGCTTCCTATGAGGGGAGAATATAGGACCGTTAAAGTCGTATCCAGGAGTCGAACCCGAGCTCACTCGATGGAAATTCGGGAAAAAACCACCAAGCAATGTGAAAGGAAAAAAAAGGGATTTACAAAGTTGTAGAAAATCATCGATTTAATATGAAAAGATGGACATTAATGCAAAGAATAGAACGGTTAAAACGCGCAGTTGTTTTTTTTTTTGTGATTTCCTACACTGTGACGTCACGAAACTTGAACGAAAGGAGAAATGATTATCTTTCGGGCAAAACACGACACCGCAATGTGCACACTTGTATAACTCTTTTGATCCCCAATCAAAAGGACCGCGGTTCCAACCTCTAGGGTTTCATCCTTGTACTGATTGCCTTTATAAGCAGAGTAGACAATACGTAGATCGTGTAAAATAGTGTCGCATCAACTCAACGCAACTTGCGCTTGGTGTTCGAATTTTTTGCAGTATGCAAATACGTAAGAAACGTCACGCCTGTTTTCCTGAGACAGTTATAAAAGAGGCATCTTTTGGGGGTTGTAGTATGTTGATGCTCGTGGTCATGGCTGAGTATTCCAAAGCTGAGATCTCCAGTGAAGCAGTATGTGCACTGCTTCAAGGAATTCGGTCACTGTGTCAAGGAATTCGGGGACCAAATAATTGGGTGTGGCGGTTTTGAAGAGTGGCCTCCACGTTCACCTGATCTGACTCCACTGGACTTTTTCCTGTGGGGATACCTGAAACAGCAGGTGTATGCGACCCCTCCACAAACATTGCAGAACCTTAAACGACGCATTACGAACGCTTGTGCCAACGTGTCACGCTCTATGCTCCAACGTGTGCAACGTGAGATTCAAACGAGGGTCCAAATATGTATTGCAGCTGACGGTGAGAAGTTTTAACATCTCAAATAAAGGTATATTGTTAAAATTAGTTGGTTTTTTTCTTTCTCAGATCCTTTTGTCACGTCACAGTGTAGGAAATCACGAAAAAACAAATGCGCATTTTAACCGTTGTAGTTTTCTTATTAATGTCCACAAGGTATCTTTTCGTACTAAATCGATGATTTTCTACAACTTTGTAAATCACTTTTTAGCCCTATCTCGTTCCTTTTTTGAGATAAGAATGCTAACTCCTCAGTTTTCCACCAGGTGGCGCGGTAGGTGGTTTCATTCAGTAGCGCATGACTACTTTACTATACCTAGACACTCTTTTATGAATATAGCAGCAGCCGTTCCGAAGTTAAGAGGGTGGGAAGGGACTTAGTGGGCATACTGTATATATTGGCATTATTCGAGTCGACATAATTCTGTGGCATTATGGCAGATGTCGATATGTCAATTTTTCATGTTGTCGGCAAATTAAAAAAGTAACTTTTGTTGTAAAATATAAATCGCTTAGTTAAGTTTTTCAATCAAAATATTCTTTCGTTAATACTCATATTCAAACTCAAGCATATGGCTGGTCTTCGGTGAAAATTTTCAATTCGGGACTTAAATATTCAATTAGGGACCAAGTATTATCTATTTTATACATAACAGCATTTTCCAATACGAATAACTTCGTATTGTTTCATAAATCCACTATCAGCTTTTGCCACATTAAAGAACCAATTTTAAGTGTGAGATATCAACTTTAAACATAAAATTGAATTTTTCGGACATATCAACATCTGCCATAAGGCCATAGAATTAGTTTTGCTTGACATATCTATAGATTGGAAATTGATTGTACGATTTATAAAGTATTCTCTGATGAATCTTCATGCCCAAGAACGAAAGGAAATTCCTAACTGGGTGGTCTACATGTTAGGTCTTTATCGTGAACGTAACAAAAAAAAATTGGCTCACAGGAACGATAATTATCGCTCAAATCCCATCTCTGATTTGTTCTTCTTTATCGTTTCTTCCGAACCATCAAGTGAGGGTATTTCAGATCGATAAAAATCTGTGCTAATGAACCGTCAGTGGGTCTGACTCAACGCGGCGCAAGAAACGTTGCGAAGGTTTGCGCCTTGGCCGGAAGCCAAAACCCATGAACATGCCTAAATTTGCGACTTAGCCGCGCGAATGCTATGTCCTCTCCTGCCTTAGTTTACAGGAACGCTTACAAATTGAACCAGTGTTCCGATATTCAGTTTATTTACTCAGCCAATCAATTGTTCAGACAGTTGTGTACATGCACGTATGCTCTGTTCTCGGGCTTACGTGATGTACACAACTGGTGTTTTTCGAAATATCAAGGTTCAGAAAATAAATTTTCGGTGTTTCCCGAAAACAATTCTCCACAATTCCGAAACCACTTCTATTATATATATATATATATATATATATATATATATATATATATATATTAAAAAATTTCAAACTATGAGGAATTATCGGTCGATAATTCATGTAATAAACTATGAGGTAAATATTTAATTTAATTACATATAATTTACACAATTATCTTAAGGCTTGTTCACATAGCAGTCAGTTAAATTTTAACAAATCATATAACTGAGCGCTATGACATTATCCGCTGACTCACGTATCATCATCCGTGAACACTCCGTTGCCCTTCTACGCTTATGCTAACGGACTGTTATGTGAACAGGCCTTTAGTTATCACAAAATAAAAAGGCATACTGCAAGAAATTATGAAAAATAAAATTGTCATCAAGCAGAAATTATTTTTAGTTTTCTTTAGAGTATATTGTAAAACAAATTTTATAAGTAGCAAACAATTACTGTTCATGAATTAACAAACTATTCTATCGTTTATAATAAATGTTGTTATTCAAATACATAAGTAAATTTGACGTTATTTAAATACATAATTGGTTCCCCTAATTACATCATTTTCTGTGAACAACTGATTATGCTATAATGAATTAATGAACTGCATCATATACTGAACTAAAATTTAAATAGTTCATGGACAACTGATGTCACAGAGTGGCAAATATTTAAGTGGCTAGATTCTGCAGTGCATCCCAAATTGCTTGAATTCTGATTGGACCATGGAATGTGTCATTTACAATGATATTCGAGAACTTTCTTAGACAAATCAAGTCACAGAGTGTCAAATAAAGAAGTGGATAGATTCTGCTGTGCATCAAAAATTGTTTGCATTCTCATTGGACCATGGACTGTGTCATTTACAATGATATTCGTGAAATTTCTTAGGCAACTGACGTCACAGAGCGGCAAATATAGAGATGGCTAAATTCTGCAGTGCATCAAAATTGTTTGCATTTTCATTGGACAATGAACAGTGCCATTTACAGTTATATTAGTGAACTTTCTTATGCAAGTGACTTCACAAAGGGGCGTTATAAAGAAGTGTCTAGATTCTGCAGTGCATCAAAACTTTTTTGCATTCTCATTGGACAATGGAGTGTGTCATTTACAATGATATTCGTGAACTTTCTTAGGCAACTGATGTCACATAGGGGCGTTATGAAGAAGTGGCTAGATTCTGCAGTGCATCAAAAATTGTTTGCATTCTCATTGGACAATGGAGTGTGTCATTTACAATGATATTTCTGAACCTTTCGTCGTTTTTTGGTGTACATTAAGCTGAATCTTATAATGGAAAATTGATAAAATTTGCAGTTGCTTGTTGATTTAGCAGTAGTTTTGTTTGATGTTACGAACTAAAAACCAAAGTAATGAAAATAATCATTTGGCTCGTCTTTCCTTATGCCTTGTTCACATTGTGTTCAGCTTCGCCAGCTTTAGAGCCTGTTCACATAGGAGTCCGTTGCGTCGCGTTAAGGAAAAGATGACGTTGAGACGAAAATAAACCAATCATAGGCGTTAACAATTTCATTGCTAATCGTTTGGAGGCCTATAATTGGTTTATTTTCGTCTCAATGTCATCTTCTCCTTAACGCAACGCAACGTACTCCTATGTGAACAGGCCCTTACTCTAATCGAAATATTTTTAACTAATATGAAACCATAATAATTTCGAGGCTAATCGTTTGGAGGTATATGATTGGATAAATATTTTTTGATGAAGAGTAACGCTGATGTTGACGGATGTAATATGAACAAGGCTTTAGATATCATTTTAAAAAACCACTTAGACAGTCAATGTTTAGGTCAGTGCTCAGGGTAAACGAGACATAACATTTCACACCTGAAAATGGGCGGAGTCTTCACGTATTGTTTGTAAACATCTGAAAGTTTTTCTCATTTCATTTAAGCAGGCCGCCTGGCTGTAGCATAAGTCTCACAAATCTTCAACTCAATTCAATTCAATTCTCATTTCATTTAAGTTTATACTATTTATTGTTTTAACTTGTAGAAGAAGAAAAACATAGGCATTTCTCAGGTAAATAATAAAGAAACCCACATGCCCTATAATTATCACGTATATCGTTAACACATATCGTTACTCTATCTAAGACAGTAGTTATTCCAACGTCTCTATGCTGCACCAATTTGAACCCAAGATGCCAAGTCTAACATCGATATCATTGAACGCTTCAAAATTACATTGTGTTTCAAGAAGTATCATCCGATTTTAAAAAATCATAGCTATTCATCTTTTAATCCGTTTTGATCGAATAATCTATAGGCAGAAAGAGGAAAATTTCGAGCTTCACGCAGTTGCCGACAAGTAGCGATAACGCTCTTCTTTCGCCCTCCACTTCAGTGTTTGTAAAGATGCCGACCGCACAACAGAAATCATTTTGTGTTCTACGCTTTGCGAAGTGTGAGTCCGCAACAACTGTCCAGCGTTATTTTCTTCGACAAAACCTTGGTAGATTTAAGTTACTACTTCTTAGAGCCTTAGGCAATGGTATAAAGTATAAACAATTCCAAGACACGGGTTGTCTGGTACGCATAACAGCCGTGGAAGCAGTGTATGCAGACATGCTCGCAAAAGTTTGGGTCGAATTTGCTTACCGTATAGACATATGCCGTGCATCCAAAGGTGGGCATATTGGTATATATACACCTTTAATTTGATTTGTAAAAAAATATGATTAGCCATGTAATATGAAATTGATTTTAAATTTCTATGTTCAATATTTTTTATGATATACACATTTCAAATCGGGTGATTCTTTTTGAAACACCCTGTAGAACTCTAATGGCCTGTTCACATAGGAGTCCGTTGCGTTGCATTAAGAAAAAGATGACGTTGAGACGAAAATAAACCAATCATAGGCCTCCAAACGATTAGCAATGAAATTTTTAACGCCTATGATTAGTTTATTTTCGTCTCAACGTCATCTTTCCCTTAACGCTACGCAACGGACTCCTATGTGAACAGGCCCTAAGGCTTTCTAATGTTCCTCAGAATTCTCCAGGGATACCTCTCTAATGCGGTCATTAGGAGGGATTTCGATATCCGAACTTTCCGTAAAGTCACTCATCAGCCCTCGGTTAACTTGTATAACAATATCGATAAGATTCCTAATGAGATAATTGCTGAATTCCCAAATTATGATTATCGGGACAGCGGTTTCCATAAACGTCCCTGCGCTGCTCAACTTGAGCCAGCGCCGAACTAAGGGCCTGTTCACATAGCAGTCCGTTATCGTAACCAATGATATAGCTGAGCTCTATGACATCATCCGTTGACTCACGTATCATCATCCATGAACACTCCGTTGACCTTTTACGCTAAGGCTTGTTCACATACGAGTCCGGTAGCGGAAGTGTAAAAGAGAAGATGCCGCTGAGACGGAAATAAACCAATGAGTTAAAAATGTCGTTGCTAATCATTTGGAGGTTTGTCATTGGTTAAATATAATTCAATACTTTAACGCTTCCGCTACCGGACTCCTATGTAAATAGGCCCTGAATCTCCCTTCTCACTAACGTTATACTGTTGGTTTTTTCACTCTTTGTTTCTTTCTTGATCGCTTCCTAAGGACACTTTTTCTTTCCTTTCTACTTTTTTTGTGTGTAGTCTTTTTATTCAATCAAAACAAATAAATAAGTAAATCAAAATCAAAATTACAAAAAATACAAATAATATAGAAAATTTTCAGGTAGTCTCTTCCAACGAAACTACCGCAGGTTATTTACGTAGGAGTACTTATCGTTGCTTACCTCTTATGTATGTGTATATGTATGAATCTGTTAGGTGTACATGTATGTATGTGTTATGTATATATGTATCTGTATATGTACGTATGTATATATTATATACATATATGTATGTCAAAATTTTACCGCATTTTGGAACTTTTCTGCTTAAATATTTACTGCTTATCGAAGCGATACAGACTGGGTTTGGCACTCTACCAAAATTATAACTCACGAGGATGGATGGACGGACGGACGGTTTTATTGGCTGAAATTTTGCTTTCTGAAGGACCGTTATGAAGGAGCGTAATCTTACGTTAAAAAAATATTTAAATTAAATTAAAATATTTTCCGTGCTTTCTAACTTTTTATGTTTCTCTAAATTTTAATTAACTATTCCTAATTAATAGTTCATTTAAATTTAACTACTCTTAACTCAGCACAACAATACATTGTAAAATAATTTTATCTTAAAACCCCTACTAGCCAGTTTCACCAGGAACCTTATTCAAATTAATCACAGTCATCACTGGAATTAAATCCTTTGTGCCCAGGTACTCCGAAAAGAGCCATAACGGTGATCTATCTCTCTCTCTCTCTCTCGTTAACACGTGATTTCGTACATTTCTCTCTCTAAAATTACAATGTGTTGTCTCATAGATAAGCATTCACGTGGTTTTGACATCATGTGAACCGTTACGCCATCTTCAAATAATCCATTGCGGGTTATTTACTGCAAGCAGGCCACGTGCTTTTGACAGCATCCTGTGATATGCGGCGTCATATGCAAAGAGTCCGTTCATTACCTTATTTTCTAATGAGCAGTATGTCATTCCTAATGAATTAGCAAACTCGGCGCTTTAATTTCGGGGCATGTGATCATAACATAATCCTGGCATAATTTATAATAACTGGCCAGGTTGT